>CAVMJV010000167.1:0-309279 GCA_963681835.1 Meloidogyne enterolobii | reverse complement strand
TTGTAGTAGCTCATTCGATCAAGCATTAAAAGCTGTATATAATACCTACTTTTGGAAAGTTTTGAATTACTTTTGAAAAAAATTTTATGATAGAACAAAAAAAAAATTAATTTTTTTTTAAATACTCGAACATTCAACAGGAGCGCGTTTTGTGGTATTGAATACTTCAAAGGGATTGTAGTAGCTCATTCGATCAAGCATTAAAAGCTGTATATAATACCTACTTTTGGAAAGTTTTGAATTACTTTTGAAAAAAATTTTATGATAGAACAAAAAAAAAATTAATTTTTTTTTAAATACTCGAACATTCAACAGGAGCGCGTTTTGTGGTATTGAATACTTCAAGGGATTGTAGTAGCTCATTCGATCAAGCATTAAAAGCTGTATATAATACCTACTTTTGGAAAGTTTTGAATTACTTTTGAAAAAAATTTTATGATAGAACAAAAAAAAAATTAATTTTTTTTTAAATACTCGAACATTCAACAGGAGCGCGTTTTGTGGTATTGAATACTTCAAGGGATTGTAGTAGCTCATTCGATCAAGCATTAAAAGCTGTATATAATACCTACTTTTGGAAAGTTTTGAATTACTTTTGAAAAAAATTTTATGATAGAACAAAAAAAAAATTAATTTTTTTTTAAATACTCGAACATTCAACAGGAGCGCGTTTTGTGGTATTGAATACTTCAAGGGATTGTAGTAGCTCATTCGATCAAGCATTAAAAGCTGTATATAATACCTACTTTTGGAAAGTTTTGAATTACTTTTGAAAAAAATTTTATGATAGAACAAAAAAAAAATTAATTTTTTTTTAAATACTCGAACATTCAACAGGAGCGCGTTTTGTGGTATTGAATACTTCAAGGGATTGTAGTAGCTCATTCGATCAAGCATTAAAAGCTGTATATAATACCTACTTTTGGAAAGTTTTGAATTACTTTTGAAAAAAATTTTATGATAGAACAAAAAAAAATTAATTTTTTTTAAATACTCGAACATTCAACAGGAGCGCGTTTTGTGGTATTGAATACTTCAAGGGATTGTAGTAGCTCATTCGATCAAGCATTAAAAGCTGTATATAATACCTACTTTTGGAAAGTTTTGAATTACTTTTGAAAAAAATTTTATGATAGAACAAAAAAAAAATTAATTTTTTTTTAAATACTCGAACATTCAACAGGAGCGCGTTTTGTGGTATTGAATACTTCAAGGGATTGTAGTAGCTCATTCGATCAAGCATTAAAAGCTGTATATAATACCTACTTTTGGAAAGTTTTGAATTACTTTTGAAAAAAATTTTATGATAGAACAAAAAAAAAATTAATTTTTTTTTAAATACTCGAACATTCAACAGGAGCGCGTTTTGTGGTATTGAATACTTCAAGGGATTGTAGTAGCTCATTCGATCAAGCATTAAAAGCTGTATATAATACCTACTTTTGGAAAGTTTTGAATAACTTTTGAAAAAAATTTTATGATAGAACAAAAAAAAAATTAATTTTTTTTTAAATACTCGAACATTCAACAGGAGCGCGTTTTGTGGTATTGAATACTTCAAGGGATTGTAGTAGCTCATTCGATCAAGCATTAAAAGCTGTATATAATACCTACTTTTGGAAAGTTTTGAATTACTTTTGAAAAAAATTTTATGATAGAACAAAAAAAAATTAATTTTTTTTTAAATACTCGAACATTCAACAGGAGCGCGTTTTGTGGTATTGAATACTTCAAGGGATTGTAGTAGCTCATTCGATCAAGCATTAAAAGCTGTATATAATACCTACTTTTGGAAAGTTTTGAATTACTTTTGAAAAAAATTTTATGATAGAACAAAAAAAAAATTAATTTTTTTTTAAATACTCGAACATTCAACAGGAGCGCGTTTTGTGGTATTGAATACTTCAAGGGATTGTAGTAGCTCATTCGATCAAGCATTAAAAGCTGTATATAATACCTACTTTTGGAAAGTTTTGAATTACTTTTGAAAAAAATTTTATGATAGAACAAAAAAAAATTAATTTTTTTTTAAATACTCGAACATTCAACAGGAGCGCGTTTTGTGGTATTGAATACTTCAAGGGATTGTAGTAGCTCATTCGATCAAGCATTAAAAGCTGTATATAATACCTACTTTTGGAAAGTTTTGAATTACTTTTGAAAAAAATTTTATGATAGAACAAAAAAAAAATTAATTTTTTTTTAAATACTCGAACATTCAACAGGAGCGCGTTTTGTGGTATTGAATACTTCAAGGGATTGTAGTAGCTCATTCGATCAAGCATTAAAAGCTGTATATAATACCTACTTTTGGAAAGTTTTGAATTACTTTTGAAAAAAATTTTATGATAGAACAAAAAAAAAATTAATTTTTTTTTAAATACTCGAACATTCAACAGGAGCGCGTTTTGTGGTATTGAATACTTCAAGGGATTGTAGTAGCTCATTCGATCAAGCATTAAAAGCTGTATATAATACCTACTTTTGGAAAGTTTTGAATAACTTTTGAAAAAAATTTTATGATAGAACAAAAAAAAATTAATTTTTTTTTAAATACTCGAACATTCAACAGGAGCGCGTTTTGTGGTATTGAATACTTCAAGGGATTGTAGTAGCTCATTCGATCAAGCATTAAAAGCTGTATATAATACCTACTTTTGGAAAGTTTTGAATAACTTTTGAAAAAAATTTTATGATAGAACAAAAAAAAAATTAATTTTTTTTTAAATACTCGAACATTCAACAGGAGCGCGTTTTGTGGTATTGAATACTTCAAGGGATTGTAGTAGCTCATTCGATCAAGCATTAAAAGCTGTATATAATACCTACTTTTGGAAAGTTTTGAATTACTTTTGAAAAAAATTTTATGATAGAACAAAAAAAAATTAATTTTTTTTTAAATACTCGAACATTCAACAGGAGCGCGTTTTGTGGTATTGAATACTTCAAGGGATTGTAGTAGCTCATTCGATCAAGCATTAAAAGCTGTATATAATACCTACTTTTGGAAAGTTTTGAATTACTTTTGAAAAAAATTTTATGATAGAACAAAAAAAAAATTAATTTTTTTTTAAATACTCGAACATTCAACAGGAGCGCGTTTTGTGGTATTGAATACTTCAAGGGATTGTAGTAGCTCATTCGATCAAGCATTAAAAGCTGTATATAATACCTACTTTTGGAAAGTTTTGAATTACTTTTGAAAAAAATTTTATGATAGAACAAAAAAAAATTAATTTTTTTTTAAATACTCGAACATTCAACAGGAGCGCGTTTTGTGGTATTGAATACTTCAAGGGATTGTAGTAGCTCATTCGATCAAGCATTAAAAGCTGTATATAATACCTACTTTTGGAAAGTTTTGAATTACTTTTGAAAAAAATTTTATGATAGAACAAAAAAAAAATTAATTTTTTTTTAAATACTCGAACATTCAACAGGAGCGCGTTTTGTGGTATTGAATACTTCAAGGGATTGTAGTAGCTCATTCGATCAAGCATTAAAAGCTGTATATAATACCTACTTTTGGAAAGTTTTGAATTACTTTTGAAAAAAATTTTATGATAGAACAAAAAAAAATTAATTTTTTTTTAAATACTCGAACATTCAACAGGAGCGCGTTTTGTGGTATTGAATACTTCAAGGGATTGTAGTAGCTCATTCGATCAAGCATTAAAAGCTGTATATAATACCTACTTTTGGAAAGTTTTGAATTACTTTTGAAAAAAATTTTATGATAGAACAAAAAAAAATTAATTTTTTTTTAAATACTCGAACATTCAACAGGAGCGCGTTTTGTGGTATTGAATACTTCAAGGGATTGTAGTAGCTCATTCGATCAAGCATTAAAAGCTGTATATAATACCTACTTTTGGAAAGTTTTGAATTACTTTTGAAAAAAATTTTATGATAGAACAAAAAAAAAATTAATTTTTTTTTAAATACTCGAACATTCAACAGGAGCGCGTTTTGTGGTATTGAATACTTCAAGGGATTGTAGTAGCTCATTCGATCAAGCATTAAAAGCTGTATATAATACCTACTTTTGGAAAGTTTTGAATTACTTTTGAAAAAAATTTTATGATAGAACAAAAAAAAATTAATTTTTTTTTAAATACTCGAACATTCAACAGGAGCGCGTTTTGTGGTATTGAATACTTCAAGGGATTGTAGTAGCTCATTCGATCAAGCATTAAAAGCTGTATATAATACCTACTTTTGGAAAGTTTTGAATTACTTTTGAAAAAAATTTTATGATAGAACAAAAAAAAAATTAATTTTTTTTTAAATACTCGAACATTCAACAGGAGCGCGTTTTGTGGTATTGAATACTTCAAGGGATTGTAGTAGCTCATTCGATCAAGCATTAAAAGCTGTATATAATACCTACTTTTGGAAAGTTTTGAATTACTTTTGAAAAAAATTTTATGATAGAACAAAAAAAAATTAATTTTTTTTTAAATACTCGAACATTCAACAGGAGCGCGTTTTGTGGTATTGAATACTTCAAGGGATTGTAGTAGCTCATTCGATCAAGCATTAAAAGCTGTATATAATACCTACTTTTGGAAAGTTTTGAATTACTTTTGAAAAAAATTTTATGATAGAACAAAAAAAAATTAATTTTTTTTTAAATACTCGAACATTCAACAGGAGCGCGTTTTGTGGTATTGAATACTTCAAGGGATTGTAGTAGCTCATTCGATCAAGCATTAAAAGCTGTATATAATACCTACTTTTGGAAAGTTTTGAATTACTTTTGAAAAAAATTTTATGATAGAACAAAAAAAAAAATTAATTTTTTTTTAAATACTCGAACATTCAACAGGAGCGCGTTTTGTGGTATTGAATACTTCAAGGGATTGTAGTAGCTCATTCGATCAAGCATTAAAAGCTGTATATAATACCTACTTTTGGAAAGTTTTGAATTACTTTTGAAAAAAATTTTATGATAGAACAAAAAAAAAATTAATTTTTTTTTAAATACTCGAACATTCAACAGGAGCGCGTTTTGTGGTATTGAATACTTCAAGGGATTGTAGTAGCTCATTCGATCAAGCATTAAAAGCTGTATATAATACCTACTTTTGGAAAGTTTTGAATTACTTTTGAAAAAAATTTTATGATAGAACAAAAAAAAAAATTAATTTTTTTTTAAATACTCGAACATTCAACAGGAGCGCGTTTTGTGGTATTGAATACTTCAAGGGATTGTAGTAGCTCATTCGATCAAGCATTAAAAGCTGTATATAATACCTACTTTTGGAAAGTTTTGAATTACTTTTGAAAAAAATTTTATGATAGAACAAAAAAAAAAATTAATTTTTTTTTAAATACTCGAACATTCAACAGGAGCGCGTTTTGTGGTATTGAATACTTCAAGGGATTGTAGTAGCTCATTCGATCAAGCATTAAAAGCTGTATATAATACCTACTTTTGGAAAGTTTTGAATTACTTTTGAAAAAAATTTTATGATAGAACAAAAAAAAATTAATTTTTTTTTAAATACTCGAACATTCAACAGGAGCGCGTTTTGTGGTATTGAATACTTCAAGGGATTGTAGTAGCTCATTCGATCAAGCATTAAAAGCTGTATATAATACCTACTTTTGGAAAGTTTTGAATTACTTTTGAAAAAAATTTTATGATAGAACAAAAAAAAAATTAATTTTTTTTTAAATACTCGAACATTCAACAGGAGCGCGTTTTGTGGTATTGAATACTTCAAGGGATTGTAGTAGCTCATTCGATCAAGCATTAAAAGCTGTATATAATACCTACTTTTGGAAAGTTTTGAATTACTTTTGAAAAAAATTTTATGATAGAACAAAAAAAAAATTAATTTTTTTTTAAATACTCGAACATTCAACAGGAGCGCGTTTTGTGGTATTGAATACTTCAAGGGATTGTAGTAGCTCATTCGATCAAGCATTAAAAGCTGTATATAATACCTACTTTTGGAAAGTTTTGAATAACTTTTGAAAAAAATTTTATGATAGAACAAAAAAAAAATTAATTTTTTTTTAAATACTCGAACATTCAACAGGAGCGCGTTTTGTTGTATTGAATACTTCAAGGGATTGTAGTAGCTCATTCGATACAGCATTAAAAGCTGTATATAATACCTACTTTTGGAAAGTTTTGAATAACTTTTGAAAAAAATTTTATGATAGAACAAAAAAAAAATTAATTTTTTTAAATACTCGAACATTCAACAGGAGCGCGTTTTGTGGTATTGAATACTTCAAGGGATTGTAGTAGCTCATTCGATCAAGCATTAAAAGCTGTATATAATACCTACTTTTGGAAAGTTTTGAATTACTTTTGAAAAAAATTTTATGATAGAACAAAAAAAAAATTAATTTTTTTTTAAATACTCGAACATTCAACAGGAGCGCGTTTTGTGGTATTGAATACTTCAAGGGATTGTAGTAGCTCATTCGATCAAGCATTAAAAGCTGTATATAATACATACTTTTGGAAAGTTTTGAATTACTTTTGAAAAAAATTTTATGATAGAACAAAAAAAAAAATTAATTTTTTTTTAAATACTCGAACATTCAACAGGAGCGCGTTTTGTGGTATTGAATACTTCAAGGGATTGTAGTAGCTCATTCGATCAAGCATTAAAAGCTGTATATAATACATACTTTTGGAAAGTTTTGAATTACTTTTGAAAAAAATTTTATGATAGAACAAAAAAAAAAATTAATTTTTTTTTAAATACTCGAACATTCAACAGGAGCGCGTTTTGTGGTATTGAATACTTCAAGGGATTGTAGTAGCTCATTCGATCAAGCATTAAAAGCTGTATATAATACCTACTTTTGGAAAGTTTTGAATAACTTTTGAAAAAAATTTTATGATAGAACAAAAAAAAAATTAATTTTTTTTTAAATACTCGAACATTCAACAGGAGCGCGTTTTGTTGTATTGAATACTTCAAGGGATTGTAGTAGCTCATTCGATACAGCATTAAAAGCTGTATATAATACCTACTTTTGGAAAGTTTTGAATAACTTTTGAAAAAAATTTTATGATAGAACAAAAAAAAATTAATTTTTTTAAATACTCGAACATTCAACAGGAGCGCGTTTTGTGGTATTGAATACTTCAAGGGATTGTAGTAGCTCATTCGATACAGCATTAAAAGCTGTATATAATACCTACTTTTGGAAAGTTTTGAATAACTTTTGAAAAAAATTTTATGATAGAACAAAAAAAAATTAATTTTTTTAAATACTCGAACATTCAACAGGAGCGCGTTTTGTGGTATCGAATACTTCAAGGGATTGTAGTTTTTTTCTTTACAAAGTTTATTTAATTATTCTGTTTATCCGGAAAAAAAGGTTTATTATTCATTTTATTTCATAGACAAGTTTACTTTTAATACAAATCATTATTGCTTCAAGTTTTATTTCTTCAATTTTCAAGTTTTATTTTTTACGGCCAACAGGAATATTCAACGGACCTTCTTTCCCTTCCAAGAAAAAGGTAGTGCATTCCCCTTTCCCCTTAAAAAAAAATTTTTTTAATTTTCTAAAATGAATGCTAATATTTCACCTTAACATCAACTTTCCCCCGTTCTACAACAATAAATTGGTGATAGAAACATCGAAGTAAATTGCAGGAGGACTCACTTATCTTCAAAATATTTTTAAAATTAATTAAGGATTTAATGTAGAAATACTTGAATTTTATTAGAAACACCACTAGACTCCTTGAAATTTTATAAAATTATTTTTGGAAGCAAAAAAAATTATTTTTGAGACCATTCGAGATGCCATGTTAACAGTGTCGCCGAAAAGACAATAGCGAGGGGCGGCTATTCCGACCTTTTAAAGGAAATAATTTTTAAGAGAAATTCTGAAAAAATAAATAAGCTTACAACTCCAGCAGCAACAGAACCGCTATGGAATCCGATACGTACCTTTATAATAGAAATAAGTTGTAAAAAATTCTGAAATAAATCAGAATCGGTAAAGTTTATTTTCTGTAGTTTCCGGAAAGTTGCTATTAATTAATTCAAGTTTTATATTTAATAAACTTTAAATAAAATTACAACTTTAAAATTACAAACTTGAAAAAATAATTCAATTAATACAAACTCGAATTAAAAATAAAATAAACTTTAATTGTAAACTTAAATATATATTTAATTCAAGTTTTCAAGTTTAAACTTGAATTGAAGTTTATTTATTTTATTTAAGTTTTCAAGTTTAAACTTGAATCAAGTTTATTTATTTAATTCAAGTTTTCAAGCTTAAACTATAATTCAAGTTTATTTATTTTATTCAAGCTTAAACTTGTTTTATTAAGTTTAAACTTGAATTAACGTACCAGAATTAAATCAGAATTATTTTAATTACAACTTACCATCATTATTTCTTCTGGTCGGTGTGCAACTTTAAAATTTGCTACAAACTTGAAATACAATTGTAAAATATTAAAACAAGTTTAATTTAATATTAAACTAACAGAGCGCATTTTTAATGCAATATCTGCTATATGTTGAACGTGAGCGTTACCATTTTCACGGGGAACGCCAGAAACAATCATGTAAGCATCCCCAATCTTTTTTAAAAAATTTTATTTTAAATATCCAATTTTTTATCTACCGTCTCAACTTTATAAGCATCATGTTTTGCAATTATCGAATCAAATCCAGAAAATAAATCATTAAGGAAATTGACTACTTGGAGGGGTGTTGAATTGCTAGCCATTCGAGTAAATCCACGAATGTCAGAGAAAAGGACGGTAGCGTTCAGATAGAGTTGGGGAGGGACTGCTCGACCTGCCTTGAGATCATCGGCAATTGTGCTTTATTAGAAAAAATTAATTTTTTTGGGATTTTTTTGGGGAATTTTTAGAGGACTATTGAATAGGAGAGAAAGAAAAATTTTAAAAAATTTAAAAAAATTTCTTTACGAGGGCAACATATTTTTCAACAATCTGTCAGCTTGTTGTTGAGCTTCCTCAAGCAATTGAGTCCGTTCTTTAACTAATATTTCCAAATTAGTAGTATAATCTTCCATCATTTTCATCATTTGGTCTACTAGAGACCCGCTTCCGGTAGATTTCAAATTTGAGTTTACAATAGCTTTAATTCTTTTTATATTTGGACGCATTTCTGGTAATTCTAGCCAACAAGCTTCTAATGCCTTTAAAAAAGAAAGTTTACAATCTTAAAAAAGTTTATTTTTTAATTCTGATTTAAATGTAAATTTAAGTTTGTAAACTTGAAAACAAGTTTATTTTTTAAAGTTGGTAATTCTGATTTTATTTTAAATGCAATTCTGATTTTTGTAAACTTGAAATAAGTTTATTTTTAATTCTGATTTTATTTGTAATTGTAAATGTAAGTTTTGTAAACTTTAAAAAAAGTTTATATTTTATGATTGTAATTCTGATTTAATTAAATGTAAATTTAAGTTTATAAACTTTAGAGTAAGTTTATTTTAAAAATTGCAATTCTGATTTGTAAACTTTAAAAAACAAGTTTATTTATTATATCTGTAAACTTAAGTTTGTAAATTTTGTAAACTTGAGGGCAAGTTTATTTTTTTAATCTAATTTTAATTGTAATTGTGAACGTAAGTTTTGTAAACTTTAATTTAATTATTCTAATTTTACCGAAAGCAATTGTAAATTATATGCTTCCTCATTTGCTGCAATTTGTTGTTGATTTGGAAATGTTGGGCGTATAATTTGATCATCCTCATTAGCTAGAGCTATTTTCTGAAGAATTTCTGTAAATTTAAAAATAAATAATTTTTAAAAATTCTCAATCACTCGAAGGAGGCAAATTTCGTTCATAAAAGGGTTCCAATTTAAACAAAATTTGGTATAGAACCATTCCAAGTCCGTACATATCCGAAGCAGGTGACCCTTGTGGAATGTGTTTTGTAGAAATAAATTCTCTAATTATTTCTGGTGCTTGTTGAATAAATTCTGAAAATTTAAGAAATGTTTATTTATTATTTAGAAAATTTTATTCAAGTTTATTTTTGATATTTTAATTCTGATTTAATTGTAACTCTGTAAACTTAATTTTGTAAATTTGAGAGTAAGCTTATTATTTAAAGTTGTAATTCTGATTTATAATTATAAATTAAATTGAGTTTGTAAACTTGAAAACAAGTTTATTTTTTATAATTCTGATCTAATTGTAATTCTGATTTGTAATTAATTGTAAATTTAAATCAGAATTTGTAATATTAATTTAAGCATTTTATTAGACTTAAACTTAAGTTCAAACTTAAGTTTTCGAATTAAATTTCCGGAATGTTTTATTTCGCAAACTTAAGACCTAAAATTAAATTTATATATATTTTCTCCCTACTTTTAGTAGTATTCTTCTCCCTCATTCTAACATTAGCCAAATCTTCCTCTTCACTTCCTTTACTTTCCGATTCTGTATTGTTATTTTCCCTTCGTTTTTCTGCTCGTTTTCTTCCACCTCCTTTTCTTCCACCACCCCCACCTCCTTCTTCACCTCCATCATCTCCTCCTCCCCCTCCATCTTCATTATTACCTCCACCTTTTTTTGGCCTTTCCTTCTCTCTAATTCTCTCCCTTTCTTTTTTCATCCTCATCAATTCACTTTCACTTATATATTTTAATTCATTATGCCGCAATTTATCCCCAATAATCTCTTCAGTAACAAAATTTGTTAATTTAATATTCCAGTTGGAATCGACGAGGCAATTTTGTAGGCATAAAAAGCCGTGATATTTAATTGTTGAAGTGTGGAGGAAGAAGAGACCCTTTGAATTTTTTAAATTTATTTTTGCCCTTATATTTGTCCTTTGTCTACCTTGACAACATCTTTTACAAAAGAAACTTGAAAATTCCGACTGATTTTTAATTCTTCGTTGAACAGAACATCCTGAGAATAGTTTTTAATTAATCCGAAATTATTATTTAAATCTCTCTCACTTCCAAACTCCCTCGCTGGCAGAGTAACCAAAGCACAATAAATTCGTTTTGTTGATTGAAAGAAATTCCATAGAACTTTAAAAATAAAAATTTTTTAAAGATGATTGGACCTCGCTATAAGAACTCCCCTTAGGCGTGGAAAAGTTTATCTCTTAAAGATGATTGAACCTAACTATGAGATAAACTCCTTGGGGCTGAAAAATATATCTTATAATGAGGTCCATCTTAAATTGAGAGGATATCGCTTGGACAGCCCTCCTAGACACTTAAATTAAAAGAAACGTATTTTAAAGTGATTGGAGTCTCTCGAATAGTTAGGCTACTGTTGAGCCTCTCTAATAGCCTAGTTAGTCTCCCAGCTTCCTCCAAGTCCAAGTCTTGAAGCTAAACTCTAAGCCTCCAAGTCTAGTTTGTCTCCAATAGAGAGTCTCTAATAAAGAGGGTTAGCCTTATTAGTTAGCCTTCTTCCTACCTTATTCAAATTTTCATTTTCCATAACTTTCAACTCCTTCAAACGAGCCAAATCATGTTTATTAAAGGTTACTGAACGTGTTTGTGCATATCTCTTGTAGGAGCACTTAACCCCATTAGCTACAGCTTGTTTAGCTGATAGGCGGCTGTTAGCTCTAGAGCCTATGCTTCCTTGAAGGGACGAACTATCGTGAGACAAAGTTTTGCTGTGAGCAGAGGTAGAGCCAGACTTCCTTGTACGTTCTTCCAGTAGCCGAACTTGCTCTCGAGGAATGCGCCAGGTCATGTCGTAAAGCATTCTTTCCTTCCTAGGGAGAAAATTAGGGGAAATGGAGTTAAATTAAACAAAACTCTTTCACATAGAGGAGATAACCAAGAGGAATAATTACTGAAATTTATTTTGAAATTCTCTTAATTAATTAGTTAATCATCTCTATACCCCCAAGAAAGATGAGTATACCAACAACCATATAGACAGAGGTATAGTCACAGAGACCGCCGTCAAATCCGCATTTTGGCATGTCTTGAGGCATAAATCCGTCATAACTTTAATTTAAAAAATATTTCTGATTTTTCTTGAAAATGCCCTTAAAATTCTTTAAAATTCCCTTAAAATTCCCTTATCTTTCTAAATTAACATGCCTGCTCCAATAATGACTCATTACTTCATGAGCAACCTTAATTAATTTTTAATTAATTCTATTTATTTTTATATTCATTACATGCTCGCTACAATCATTTTCTGACATTGCACATTTGTGTTTATCTCCAAGTCGCGCAGTTAATTCTACAACAATTCTCATTGTTCCGTTTTTAACGTGATAGGTTGCTACAAAAAGGAGTTTCATTTATTTATTTCTTTCCGGAAAAGTTTTCCGGAATTTTTTTTAATTCAAGTTTGTATTTAATATCTTAAGTTTGCTCTTTCCGGAAAAGTTTTACGGAATTTTTATATTTCAAGTTTGTAATCTTAAGTTTGCTCCTTCCGGAAAATTCTTTCCGGAAAAGTCTTCCGGAATTTTTATAGATCAAGTTTGTAATCTTAAGTTTGTTCTTTCCGGAAAATTCTTTCCGGAAACTTTTCCGGAATTTTTATATTTCAAGTTTATTTTAATTTAAAGTTTCCGGAAAATTCTTTCCGGAAAAGTCTTGTATTTTTCTACTTATTATTTCAAGTTTATTTTAATTTTCAAGTTTGTAATTTCAAGTAAGTTTGTGTATTACCATAACTAGGCACCCTGATAGCCTTGTTGTTCATCAATACTTGTCCTGTAACTCCAATAAATTGACGGGCTGTCATCTATATTTTATTTTGTATTTTTATTTATTTTACTTCTACCTTCTTCCATATAAACGATCCATCCATAAATCTGTGGAATTTTAATTTTTATTTTATTTTCATAAAGGTTTTACAGTACATTGACTGATTTTTTGTTTCCTCATAAGCATCGCGAACGGCCAGTCCGTATAGGAAAAGCGCGTCGTATAGAGACATATAGCTAAGTGTTGCATACTGAAAGATTAATATTCTTTTTCTTTTTCCGGAAAACTTTTAATATAAAACCGTTCCGGAAAAAAATTAAAATTAACATTAATATGCAACTTTCCGGAAAATATTAATTAAAATTTAAGTTTGTAATTTTTATTTCCGGTAGGTTTGTAATTTAAGGTTATTGTCTTTTCCGGAAACATGGCGAAGTTTGTAATTAATAAACTTTCCGGAAAACTTTAATTTAAAACAGAATTCAGAATAATTTAGAAACTTCCGGAAAATATAGGAAAAGCGCATCCGGAAAGAGCAAACTTAAAGTATTAAATACAAACTTGAAATATAAAAATTCCGGAAAACTTTTCCGGAAAGAATTGAATAGATGAAACTATAAATTAGTACTTTCCGGAAAACTTTAATTAAATTTAAGTTTGTAATTTTTGTTTCCGGTAAGTTTGTAATTTCTAGTTTAGTGTATTGTTTCCGGAAATATTTTCAAGTTTGTAATTTATATCAACTAAATTCATAATATTACATAGCTGCTGATTATTCCAGTCATTTTATTAAAGCGCTGCTCAAAGTCTTCAATAAACTTCTTGTCATAACCGTGAGCAGTAATTACAACTGCATCATCGAATGCTGTTTTAGTTTCTTGTTTTTCTACGTTACTAGCTTCCCAAGGATAATGGTCGTGCATCTTGAGGGGATTATTTTAAAATTAAATGTAATTTTTATTTACGTGAGCTAGCCATGGAATGATATAGACATACTCTAAATTTTATTATAAATTTATTTTAAATATATTTCTGAAATAACCGGATGTTTTCATATGTGATCGGTGAGCAGCAATCATGAAATTTTTTGAACTATGCAAATCCATACCCATCTCAACAATAATTACTTAAATTGAGAATTGTAATTTATAATTAATTATTTTTAAATTCACTTCTAGCTCGATTTCTTAATTGTTTTAATTTTCCTGTGGCGATAATTTCATCTGGCGTCATCTGTGGAATTTTAAGTTTATCAATGTTAAGTTTGTAATTTATTTTTACAATTCAAGTTTATTTTAATAATTAAATTAAATATATGTGAGATTACAATTCAAGTTTATTATTGTCAAGTTTGTAATTTATATTTATTTATAGCCAAGTTTATTTTTGTAATTTATTTAAGATTACAATTAAGGTTTATTTTTGATAAGTTTATAATTTTTACAATTCAAGTTTATTATTTTTAAGTTTGTAAATTTCAAGTTTATTTTAATGTACCTAATTATATCTATAATTACAATTCAAGTTTATTTTTGTCAAGTTTGTAATTTATATTCATGTATAGTCAGTCAAGTTTATTTTTGTATTTATTTGTAAAATTACAATTCAAGTTTATTTTTATAACTGTGTTAATCTATTCTTAAAATCTAAGTTTATTATTTTCAAGTTTGTAATTTTTCAAGTTTATTTTATAATGTTATTATATTTATAATTACAATTCAAGTTTATTTATTTTTGAACATTTTTTTAAGTTTGTAATTTATCTTTACAATTTCAAATTTATTTTAGTTGTAAACTTACATAAGGGTCCAATTCTATTTCAACATTAATTTCAATTTGAGCATCCTTCAAGTAGCTTTTTAAGGAATGTAGGGAAAGACGTTCAAAGTTAACACTTGCTTTGACTAGTCCGACCTGACAAATTTAAAAATTAAGTATTCCTCATTTTTTAATTTTAAATTTAATTTGCCTGTTTCCACCCATAAAGTTGAATATATGTTTGGGTTGCTCTAGCCATTTCAGTTGCTGAGGTTAGCGCTACCGAGCCGAGAGTGTCAAATACTTTAAGTTTTTATTTTTTAATTTTTCTGGAATTTTTCTATTCAAATTCACCCGTCCGGTCAGAAAGAGCGTCATCTCCAGAGAGGTGAGCAATAATTGGAACTTGATAAAAATTGGATTTTAAATTTTAAAAAATTTTTTTAACAATCTACCATTCCAACGAGAAGCTAGGCGTCCAATCACAAGCATTTCTTAAGGGTTTTAAAAGTTTTAAGGTTCTTAAAGGTCTTAAGTTTAACCGTTATTGCATCCAGGACCGAAGTAAACACTAGCATTTCGCATATAATGAAGGAAAGCGGCGTGCTCTACTCCACTTAGACGATTACAAGATTCCATTGTAATCACCTTCAAATGTATAAATTTAATTTTCATTAAAATATTTTCAAAAATAATTTGCCTGGAAGTTGATGGAAGGAGGCAAGATGGCCCTTTCTTTCATGTCGGTATGACACATTGCGAGAACTTGGGGCTTAAAAAAATTTTTTTGGTGAAAATTAGACTAGAAATACTACCAAAATTACCTCGTTTATTATATTTGGATTATTAGGCTGTAAATGAGCTACTTTAATTACATTAGTCGTTAAGCTTGTTTTTATAAGGGAGATAAAAATTGTTAAGTTTAATAGAGTTAAACTTATTCCGGTTGAAGCAAGTTGCATTATTAAATAGCGGAATTAAACTTTTTCCGGAAAGTTTTAGAATATTACTAGAATACTCCAAGTTTTAATAATTATAAACTTATATAAAATGTTTCCGGAAAGTTGAAAAATAAATACAACTTTCCGGAAGGTTGAAAAATAAATACAACTTTCCGGAAGGTTGAAAAATAAATACAACTTTCCGGAAAGTTGCAAATAAATGTTTCCGGAAAGTTAATATTCAAGTTTTAAATATTCAACTTAACTCTACAGTATGTATTATACAAAGTTTTTTAAATTAATTCCGCCTGCTTCACTAACATTTAAATAAACTTTTTTACAGCATATTCCGGAAAGTTTTATTTTAAAATATACAGTCTATCGTTATAAATAAAATGCTGTAATTCTGATAGAATATATAAAACTTTAATTCTGAAATAGATAAAGTGGGGGTATTTAAGTAATATAAAAATAAAAAGGAGGAATTAAATGGATGATTTGACATTTTTAGGATTATGCCCAAAGAAATGCGCGAGATTTTTAAGTTTGTGACGCTAATGACTTTTTAATGGATATTTTAATACTTTTTTATATTTTTTTAAATTTGTAATACTAGTATAAAATAATTAAAAATAAATTTATTTTTTAAAAATAAAATTTTTTGACGTCAAAAATAAAATTTTTTTGGGATTTTTGGACGTCTGGGACAATAAAATTTAATTTAAAAAATATTTTTGTTATCAACAATTTCACGTCTTGTTTCATTAAATCAAAAAAAAAGCTCTTTAGCATTCCTCCAGTAAAGGATTCTGCATGTCACGAAAGGCGTCAACAAGCTTACGCACAGTTTGGCGCTAAAATAATAATTTTAATAAAATAGTCAAACTTAATTCACATCTTTTATATTTCCGGGAAATATTTAAAGATTTCTGGAATGTATCAGGGAGAAAATATAGGTATTTTCTATTTTCCGGAATTTGTAGAATTAAATTTTCCGGAATTGTTATATATTTATTAAACTCAAAGGAGAACTTTATAAACTTTCCGGAAAGTATCTATTTTCCGGAATTCTTATATTAAACTTTAAATAATTGTAAATACTTTTCGGTATAATTCCGGAAAATTATTTACAATTTGTAATCTATTTTCCGGAAATTTTTACAAATTGTAAATAAAGTTTCCGAAATTGTTAAGCATAATAAAATACAATATTTATACATTTTCCGGAAAGTATTTATACATTCCGGAATTCTTAATATACATTTAATATAAAGTTTCAAGTCTAAAGTTTATAAAATACATCAAACACCGTAATCTACCAAATGACGAAACAAAAATATTTTTAGTGTATTAATAAAGGAATTTAAAAATACTTAAACCCAAGCGTCAACTTAATCCCAACATTAAAATGTCATTTAAAGAATTTATGCTTCCTTGTTTTATTTTGAGGTGAATTACGTAAATAGACTATTAAGACCTTATAAAAAAAATTTTTTTTAATTTTTCAAAAAAAATTTCAAAAATTTTTCAGAAATTTTTCAAAAAAATTTTTTTCGATCACTATAATATTCTACCTGTACATTAGAACTACTAAAAACACTTTCCACCATTCCATTAAGTTCCTCCTTTTTAGGCCCACTATTATTTCTAACTTCATCCACAACTTGTTGTAGCCACCTTTCTGCCTGTTTTAACACAGATTCTCTTTTAGCCCAAAAATGTCTTTTAATTATATCCCGAAAATAAATTGGGCCATTTTTCCATTGTTCGTATATTGCATAGACTAGAGTTGCATTTTCTATGTGTAAATTGTATTTTCGAGAATTTTCGTCTCCTTTTGTAGTTCCTTGACCTTTTTCAAATCCTGGCTCGTTGAAATAGGGCTGGTGGACAAATATGAGTCCCTAAAATTGGTTGGTAATAAATTACAGGGAAAACAAAAAGTTTCCGGAAATATTTATATTTTCCGGAAACTTTTACAAATGTTTTCCGGAAAATATTAGTAACAGTTTCCGGAAAACATTTGTAAAAGTTTCCGGAAAATATAAATGTTTCCAGAAGCATTTAGATTTTTCAGAAACTTTTCCGGAAACAATTATATTTTCAGGAAATTTTACAAATGTTTCCGGAAAAATAAATGTTTCAGAAAAAAGATAATCTTTCCGGAAAATATTTGTAAATGTTTCCGGAAATCATTTGTAAAACTTTCCGTAAAATATAAATGCTTCCGGAAATCATTTGTAAATTTTCCGGAAACTTTTGCAAATGTTTCCGGAATATAAATATTTCCGGAAAACATTTGTAAATGCTTCCGGAAAAAGTTTGCGGAAACGACAAATCTTTCAGGAAACTTTTACACCTATTTTCCGGATAATATAAATGTTTCCGGAATACATTTGTAAGTCTCCGGAAGACAATTTTATTCACCTGAATAGAAATTAAAACTTGAAGGAGAGAACATAGAGGACTCCATTTCTCTTCTGGCCTTCCTTCCCATGTGCCCAGAATTGAAAGACAAATTTTGCCGTCGTTGTACAGATTTGGGTTGAAACTGAGGAAAAATTGAAAGAATAAAATTGTTTAAAGAAATTAATTACTTACCGAACATTACCAGAGCCAGTAGTAAGAAATGAGCATTTTGGAGGTTGTTGCGGGTAATTTACAGGAAAGAACACGTCAAACTCGAACAGTCCATTCTGATAGGGAGTATCGTCCGGGCCACTTATTAATACCTTAATAGTTAATTTTTGAAAGGAAAATGGGGTCGCTTTAGTATAGGCCCACCGAGATCGGAACTTGTGGTATATACCATTCGATTCGTCTCGCCGAGCTGAGTTCAAATATGCAAGAATTTTCTGCGGGAGACGAAAACTCGCAGAGATACAGGCCCCCGAAAATCGAAAAACCATAGGGGGGACCAAGCACTTTTTTGGGGTGAAAAATTCGAATATGCAAATTATACCTCATTCGAAAGAGCTCGTCGAGCTGAGTCGAATGACACCAAAATCACCGTGATTGAACAAGATTAGACAAAGTTATGACACAAAAAAAACAAAAAAACCTAAACCTATGGGGCGTCGGCGAGGCGCTTGTGCAAAACCCCGCGCTTCGCGCGGGGTTTTGCGGCACGCGCCTCGCGGGGAGTCTACGGGCGCTGGGTCTGGGCTCGTAACATAAACCTATTCCTATCTCCCTTGCTCTGGACGTATTTGGGGCCTCCGTAGCAGAAAAATCTCCACAAATGCCATAGGTAAGGAGCTAAAAGAAAAGATCATAACTTTGTCCAATCATGTCTGATTTCGTTGATTTTGGTGTCATTCGACTCAGCTCGACGAGCTCTTTCGAATGAGGTATAATTTGCATATTCGAATTTTTCACCCCAAAAAAGTGCTTGGTCCCCCCTATGGTTTTTCAATTTTCGGGGGCCTGTATCTCTGCGAGTTTTCGTCTCCCGCAGAAAATTCTTGCATATTTGAACTCAGCTCGGCGAGACGAATCGAATGGTATATACCACAAGTTCCGATCTCGGTGGGCCTATACTAAAGTACAGCCAGGAAAATATTTTTAATTAATGCCTTTAACATATCACATCTAGTTTCGTCCATACAAATAAAAATGGCATTTGAAGCATTTAAGGGAAGGGAATTGTGCATTGAAGAAAGTTCCCTAGAAAAATATAAAGGTTAAACAGTTAAAAATGTTTCCGGTAAATAAACTTGTTTTGTAAAAATATTTGTAAGTTTTCCGGAAAACATTTTGAATTCTTTAGAATAATAAGGATGCTTCAGGAAAATATAAAAAAGTTTCCGGAAACTATACAAAAACATTTGTAATTGTTTCCGGAAAATAGAGATAGTTCCGGAAAATATTTGTAGAAGTTCCGGAAATATTAATATTCTCGAAATACAATTGTAATAGTTTCCGGAAAATATTTAAACAATTTTCCGGAAAAGTATTATTTGCTTCCGGAAAGGAAAAATTAATGTTTACTTGTAATACACTTGTAATAATTCCGGAAAATTATTATTTGTTTCCGGAAAAAGTTTATATTAAATAAACTTTGTCTTCTTACTTTGCAATCCTTTTAGTTCTATCCTTGTGCGTAGGCGAGAAAGGATTGACAGAACGAAGCTCTTTTTTGAAGCTAAATCCATAGACTGGTTTACCCGCATCGTTAATCAACCTAGAAAATTTATTTTATTTTTAAAATTATTTATTATTATTTTTTACTTCCAAGTACTAATTTGTAATTCTCTCAACAATTCCTTGTATTGTTGTAAAGGTGATTGGGCATCAATTCTGGCAATTTCTTCTCTATCCATATGTCTAGTCATTGGTCTAATGCCTCTACTAGATTTTAATCTGGCCGAATGAAAATCTCCTCCTCCTCCCCCACCTCCATTTTTCCCCACTCCCTCAGACAGTCCTGTATGAGAAGCTGTTTTGTGTAAAGGAGATGATGGGGAGGATTCTTCAGAATTGTCATTATTTAATTTTCCAAGTTCAGCAATATTTGCAAAAGAATTAGAATTTCGTTCTATTGTTGTATTTGTTGTTAAATTTGAAGGAAATAGAGAACGCCGACGACGCTGAAAAGCTGCGGCGTTTTGTTGGCCATTCTTTACTCTTAAAAAATGGCGGGGAGCACATGAAGTTTTTACTCGTTTTTCAGTTGGAAGTTGTTTTTCGTATTGGCGAGACATTCGAAGAATTACCTTTTTGGGGAAAGAATTTTTAATGATTAGGAATACATTACGGAAAACATTTGTAAAAGTTTCCGGAAAATATAGGTTTCCGGAAATATAAAAGTTTCCGGAAAATATAGGTTTCCGGAAATATAAATGTTTCCGGAAAATTCAAGTTTCCGGAAAGAATTTATAAAGTTTCCGGAAGTCATTTGAAAATGTTTCTGATGTTTCCGGAATTAAATAGATCTTTCCGGAAAGCGCAAACATTTACGGAAAGTTTTTCCGGAAACTTGTATTTAATAGTTTCCGAAATATATTTACATATAAACATTTCCGGAAAACATTTATAAAGGTTTCCGGAAAATAATTTATCGTTCTTAATAATTTAAGGTAAATATTTTTTAAAAACTACCTCAGAGAAATCATTAACTTTTCTTATAAAATCCATAAAAGAAATATCTGCTTCCGTTATTCCTCTCACCAACATTGGGTAATTGTTCATATTATCTCGAAATTGGGGAATTAATTCTTTGGCGATAGATTTTCCGTTAGATTTTTCTTCTTGTTTGACTAAATGGGGTAATATTGCCGGGATTCCTGCCAATCCTGCTGTTAACTCGAAGAGAACCTGAGAATAAACTTGGATTTAATAAAAATTATTTTCTCTGCCTGATATAACGGAATATGTTGCGAGACGTCTAAAACCGAATCATTGCTTAAATGATGTGCTAGCAAGGGAATAACTGCGGATTGTAATATTTGCTCTGCCAAAATTTCATCCTCCAAATGGGCAGGCATTTCCCCATAAAACATTGAGGGGACAGAACGACGTCGTTCACCTCCCTTATAACCTAAGGACATTTCCCAATCACAAACACGTTCCAAAAGACGGTCCCCCCACAAATAGGCAATTAAAGCAGATAAAAGCCAAATTAAATGTTCTTCTTGTATTGCACGTTCTTCAACTGTTCTTTCCATACTTTAAGGGAAAAAATATTTTTTTAATATTTTTAAATTAAATATACTCACTTCCACTTTGATTTTGTAGATCCTCTTCCATACCCAATACCTCTAAATTTATTTGGTTCGGCGCTCCCTGGCCTAAATTTTGAGTAAAATAGTATTTATCTGATTTATTATTTCAAGTTTGTAATCTTAAGTTTAATTCTAAGTTAATTTATTTCAAGTTTATTTACTTAAGTTTATTTCAAGTTTGCAATCTTAAGTTTATTTCAAGTTTGTTTTTTTCAAGTTTATTTACTTAAGTTTATTTACTTAAGTCATTTCAAGTTTGTAATCTCAAGTTTATTCAAGTTTATTTCAAGTTTATTTAATTAAGTTGCTTCAAGTTTGTAATCTCAAGTTTATTCAAGTTTATTTCAAGTTTATTTACTTAAGTCATTTCAAGTTTGTAATCTCAAGTTTATTCAAGTTTATTTCAAGTTTATTTACTTAAGTCATTTCAAGTTTGTAATCTCAAGTTTATTCAAGTTTATTTACTTAAGTCATTTCAAGTTTGTAATCTCAAGTTTATTCAAGTTTATTTCAAGTTTATTTACTTAAGTTATTTCAAGTTTGTAATCTTAAGTTTATTTCAGGTTTATCTTTAATTACCTTTTTCTGGGGGGTTGTTTAACATCTTTTAATGCACCCTTTGCCTGTTGCGTACTACTCCTACGACTTCCCGTCTTTCCAGCTTTATTACCTCCAACAATAAATTTTTTCCGACTTTCCCTTTCTTCTTCAGTTTCTTCAGTTTTTACTTTTTGTTGATTTTTGTCTATCAAATTTAAATTATTTTCAATCCCAGAAACGTCAACACTGTGGCGTTGATGTTGTTGAGAAGAATCAAAAATTGGGCTAGATGGAGGAGGTAAATCAAGATTACAATGTTCGTTGATTAATAGGCAAATGCGTCTGAGAACGCCACATTGAAGCATCTGTTCTTTTTCTTCACTGGTAGCGGAAGCAAGAAGCTAAGGGAAAAATTCTGATTTTAAAGTTTTAATTCTGATTGTAATTTAAATCATTCTGATTTGGTAATTCAAGTTTTATATTTTGAATTTAATTCAAGTTTAATTTCTGATACTTTTGATATTCTGATTTTGATTAATTCAAGTTTATTTTATTCTATTCAAGTTTATTAAATCCAAGTTTATTTAATCAAGTTTATAAACTCAAGTTTATTAAAAAGCAAGTTTATTTTTTAAATTCAAGTTTATTATATTCTATTCAAGTTTATTTAATTCAAGCTTATTTTCAAGTAAATTCAAGTTTATTTTATTTATTTCAAGTTTATTATATTCTATTCAAGTTTATTTTTTAAAAATTCTGATTTTTCTTACTTGTACTGCCCTTTGCATTCCATAATTGTTTTTCATGGGTTTCCGACCAACCAACTTTAATATTCTGTTAATCGTTTCATCCAAAGTAGGTTGTTGTTGCTCGTGGAAGTGATCGCGAGGGGAAGAGCTAGGTGAACTAGAGGGGGATGTACATGAAGATGAATGTACTGTTCCCATTATATTTTTAAATAAGCGATCTAATATTCGACCAAGAGAATTTGGGCAGACTAAAAATTGAAAAAAATTTTTTTTGAAAATTTTATAGTAAAATTGGGATTTCTGATTTTTCTTAAGAGAGAAAAATTTTTTTTAATTTTTCTTAAGAGAAAAAAAATTTTTAAGAACAGGTGATTTTTAACTGTACTTAAAATAAATAATTTTTATTACCAAACAATTACCATTATTTAATAATATTTAATTAAAACCTACTCATTTTTTGTCTCAAAAAAATTTTTTTATGAAAGGTGGTAATTTAATTTATATTAAAAGGGGAAAAATAATTTAATCAGAAAAAAATAATTTTAAAGTTTTTAAAGTAAAATTTAAGGGAAAATATTTTTATAAACCTACTAATTATTAAAGTTGGTAAATAAGTTTTAAAAATACAAACTTAAAAAAGCATTGTCGTCAATACTTATTAGTGAGAAAATAAAGGGAAAGGCGGATAAACAAGATATATAAAAAATATTTTTATTATATTTTTTTTAAAAATTAATAAGAGAAAGAAAAGAGGGGGATATGTTTGTTTTAATAATTAATTTATTTTTTTATTTTTATTTATGGTATATTTTTATTTTACATAATGTTTTCCAGAAACATCAGAAACATTTACAAATGACTTCCGGAAACTTGCATTTTTTGGAAAATTTATAAATTCTTTCCGGAAACATTTATATTTTCCGGAAACCTTAGATTTAAGGTTGTTAAGTTGGTAAACAAGTTTTAAGTTTAAATAAGTTTCACAAACTTGAATACTGAAAATAAACTTGAAAACCTATTTACAATTGTAATTTGTTCGTAATAAAGTTGGTAATCAAGTTTTAAGTATACAAACTTGAAACTTACGAAACTTACTTTTAAACTTATTTACACTAAGCTTAAGCTTATTTTTTATAAGTTAAGTTTATAAACTTAAGTTTACCCTTAAGTTTATTTACAATTATTTACAATTCCTATTTACAATTGTAATCCTACTTATAATTTTATAATTGTAAAACTTGATTATTATTCAAGTTTGTAAAACTTTACAGTATTTATTTAATTAATTGCTTAGGTAATGCAGACAGGTGGAACATGTAAAAATATTTTTAAGAAAAACGTTCTAATAGTTGCCAATGAAACATTGCAAAATTAAATATTTATATATAAATATTAAAGTAAAATGCGATTTCGTGCCATTAAGTATTATTTAATTATACATATTTATTTAATGCCAAGATTGAAAGGCAAATGAGAGAATGGCAAGAATTGTTAAAGAGAAAGAAATGGTTTGGCTACTACAAATTTGAGGGAGTCTTTTGGAGAGAAAATTAATTTTTTAAATAAAAATAATATTCGTAGGCTTGGTTACCTTAAAAATAAATTTTTTTGTCCTGTATATCCCCTTATCTTAAAAAAATAAAATTATATTATCTGGGAAAAATAAATAGATTTTTTTAAAAAATATATAAAGATTGGGATGGGTGAAAAAAAAAGTTTTTTGTGCTTAACTCGCAAAAATTAATTAAAAAATATTCTCAATTTTACAGAAAGTCTAAAAATGAAATTTAAAAAAGAAAAGAGAAAATTTCTTTAATGAGAAATTTTAATGAAGGAAATAAAAATTAAAAAGTAAAGGAAAAGCTTTACTGCAAATTAACAAGAGTCTTATTACTTTTCTCTCAAGTTAAACTACAAATTGTAAAACATTAGAATTAATAGATAAGAGGAATACAAGCTATGAAATATTAAAAAGGAGAGAGCGATATATTAAAACTTTACTAAAACTTTTTCTGATTAGTAAAAACTTTTTACAATTTGTAAATCTTATTTAGGTAATTGTAAACTTAATTCAAGTTTATAAAACTTATCCAAAACTTGTTTTCATTTGTAAAAACATTTTACAATTTGTAAAACTTTTTTACAATTTGTAAAACCACCTAATTCAGGTTGTAAACTTAATTCAAGTTTATAAAACTTGTTTAAAACTTGTTTTCGTTTGTAAAACTTTTTTTACAATTTGTAAAACCTAATTCAAGTTGTAAACTTAGTTTCTATTATGAAACTTATTGTTCCAACTTGTTTAAATTATTAGAGAAAAAGAAGATTGTAATAAGCTAAAAATACTAAAAATAATTAAAATAAAATATTTGTAAAATTTGTAAATTGTTGGAAAGTCAATTTAAAATTAAATAAGAAGAATTTTTCAATTTTAATCTCTTATAATAATATGTATTAATCCTTTTCACAACTCTATAAATAGCTTATATTTAAAAGAATAAATTTTAGTATTTATTAATAGAGTTATTGACGTTATTAATTTTTAATTTTAAATTTAGAAAAAAATATTATTTTTGTAAAATTTAAAAGTTAGGTATATTTTTAATTAAAAAATATTAAAAAATAAAATTTTAAAAAATTTCAAAAATATTTTTTAACTGAAAAAAATATTTTTTTCATTGATACTATTAAAAATTCTCATTATTTACAAAATTCTTAGAATTAAAAAATTCTTTTTTTTTATTTCAATAAATAGAGAGACTAATTGATAAAGCTAAAAATAATTTTTAAAAGGAAGAGAAAGCTGAGGACAATTATTGACACAAAATTGTAAAAGGAAACATTCAAGTGTGTTAAATTTGCATAAAAAAGAGTAAAGTTTAAAAAAGCTTAAAATATCTCTTCCTTTTTGAATAATTAATTTTACAAATTGTAATTTATAATTGTAAAAGTTTAAATAAAACTTAAGTGTGCAATAATAAAACTTAACCGTAAACTTAAGTTTATGATTAAACTTTGAATAAAACTTAAGTGTGCGATAATAAACTTGACCGTAAACTTAAGTTTATAATTAAAACCTTAAATAAACTTAAGTTTATAATAATAAAACTTAACCGTTAACTTAAGTTTATAGTTAAACTTTAAATAAAACTTAAGTGTGCAATAATAAAACTTAACGTAAACTTAAGTTTATAATTAAACTTTAAATAAAACTTAATTGTAAAATTTAAGCATAAACTTAAACTTACTTTAAATTTAAGTGTATAAACTTAAGTTTATTTTAAATAAAATAAATAAACTTTTTCCTTACACATTAATATTGAAAAGTCCTTCCGGAAAGTTTTAATAATTCTGATGATTTTTTTAAATTCTGATATTTAGGAAGCAATATTAAACAAGCAGAAAATAAATTTAGTTGTTCATTGAAATAAATTAGAATTAAAAAATATTCAAGTGTATTTGTAATTAAAATATTTTTAATAGGTAAATCAATTTAATAAATATAAGACTGGCTTGTTTAGAAATTTACGTAATTCTGGGGACAGGTGAAAATTTTTGTTAAAAAAATTTTTTTTAAGAAAAGAAGAAAATCTGTTTATATTATAATTTAATTAAAAATTAAAATAAGTGGGAGCGCCACCTTTTTTTATCCCATGACTACCAACAATCTGTGCCTATACACAGAAAATTGCTGGGTAAAACACAGACTCCGTTAAAAATAACGCCTGTATTTAATTTAATAAATAGTTAAATACATTTAAATGTCATGTATGCATCAGAATTAAAACTTTTTCAGAAATATTAAAACTTTCCGGAAGTATACAATATTAGTATTAATTTTCCGGAAGTATATATCAGTTATAAATTTAGCTTTCCGGAAAAATAATATTAATATTAAAACTTTCCGGAAATGAATAGGTATTAATAATAACCTTCCGGAATTTTCCGGAAATATTAATAGTACAACTTTCCGGAACAGAAATATAAAACTTTCCGGAAACGAAAATATAAAACTTACCTTAAACAAAACTTTCCGGAAACAAATCAGAATTAAAAATCAGAATTTTTTCATTCCAACTTTTTAATATTCTTTTTCTCCCTTCTTTCCCTTAAATAATCCTTGAATTGAACAAATACAAACAGACAGAAAAGAAACAAAGGTTGAAGCAAAGGGACAAGTAACGGGAAAAACAATGGCACATAAACTCCTTAAAATTATAAAAATATTTTCTAAAATTAATTTTTATTTTTTACCATATTTTTGATCAGACGGGAAATTTAATAATTCGAGTAGAGAATGGTGTGTATTTGCTAATTCAGCAAAATAACGTGCTTTTGAAGCAGATTTGAAATCTTTTTAAATAAATTTTTTGAATTAATTTTTTTAAATTTATTCACCAATTTCTTCTTCATTTTCTATCATTTTATTATAACTCTTTAAAAAATACAATTTTGCTGAAGCAGCATAACTTGCAACTTCATCAGAAATTACTAGATCTTCTATTTTAGAAGCTACTAAAAATTAAATAAAATAAACTTGTTTTTAAATAAACTTTAAAATAAACTTGAAACTTGTTTCAAAAATATTAAAACTTTCTGGAAGCTTCAAGTTTTAATAAATTAACGTTTTCAAGTTTTGTTTCAAGTTCCGGAAAAAGCACATTATAATATTAAAATTTCCGGAAACAAAAATAAAACTTGAATAAAATAAACTTTAAAATAAATAAACTTTTTTTCTGGAAAAAAAGTTTTCCAGAAATGTTTCAAAAAAGCTTGCGATTACGGAAATGTTTCAGTAAAATTTAAAATATTTTCCCTCATTTGTTTCTCTTGTTTTTTTCAATTTTTTTTAAAATAAACTTTTTTAAAATAAACTTACATTCATTTAAAGCATTTAAGGAATTCAGGGTTTGTAATAAATTATAAATTGTTAATCTTTTTTGATGTTGCTTCAATGTTTCAATTAAATTTGAATTATTAATTGGAGGGATTGATAATTGTTTAAAAATAATTCCCATTATTGAATTTAATAAAATTGTTTCATCTGCTTCATTTTGGTGAAAACAAACACCTCCCCAACTAGCTATTGCTAGGCCAGTTGACAAAGTCTAAAATTAAATCAAAAATGCTTCAAAATTTAATAGAAAAATTTCAAGTTTTAAAAAAGTTTTGCTTCAAGTTTTGAATAAAATAAAGCATTCCGGAAAAGCATATTAATATTTTAAAACTTTCCGGAAAATAATAAATTCAAGTTTTAAATAAATTAAGGTTTAAGCTTAAATTCAAGTTTTCAAGTTTTGCTTCAAGTTTTAAAAATTCAAGTTTAATAAATTAAACTTTAATTAATTCAAGTTTTGTTTCAAGTTTTAATAAAATTAATTCAAGTTTTAATATAGTTAAGAATTGTAAAAAAAGTTTTGCTTTAAGTTTCAATTTTAAATAAAAATTACAATTCCGGAAAATGTTTCCGGAAAGTTGGTAAATTAATAAATGTTCATTTCAAGTTTAAACTTAAATTCAAGTTCTCAAGTTTTTGCTTCAAGTTTTAAAAATTATAATTCAAAGCCCCACTTTATCATCAACACTTCTAATTGTAGGTTCTTCCTTTCCATTTTCTCCACTTTTTGCATATTTCTCATTTTCAAAAAATATAGCAATCTTAAGTAAAGGTTCAGGTCCCAATGGCTGTAATATATAACGATCTAAAGCTGTTGCTAGCTTTGCAGATATTTGTTGGTCAGTTAATTTTTTATTTTTAGAAATTATTTTCTTCAAAGAAAAATCCCATAAATGTTCAGAACTGAGGTTAACTTGAAACAAAAAAAAAATTTTTTTTAATTAAAAAATCAAAATTTTCTTCCTCACTTTCCACACCTCCATTAACTGCCAAAATCTTTTTTGTAAACAAATCAATTTTGCTTAAAACATTTTTTGATAAATTAACAAATTTTTCTGGTTGAGGGTGAATAAAAACTAGATGAATATTGTATAGGGAATGTAATTGTAAATTATTCCAAACATTGTTGTCTTCGTCATTTTCAGTTTTATTAGGAGAAAATTGAAGCAATCTCTGGAGAAAGTTTTAAAAAAGGCCGTGTTTCAAGTTTTAAATAAATTCAAGTTTTTGCTTCAAGTTTTATTTTTAAGTAAATTACAATTCCGGAAAGGTTTCCGGAAAGTTGTAATATATTCTCTCTTGCATTTTATCTATTAATGCTTCCGGAAAGTTTAATTAAACTTTTTCTATTAAAATACTTAAAACTTGAAAATAGAAAATTACAATTCCGGAAAGTTGGAATATTATTTTGTATTATACTGAGCTTCCGGAAAGTTTGAATTATTTTTCAAGTTTTATAAAACTTGAAATAAAACTTGAAGCAAACTTTTTCTATTATAAATTCCAACCTTTTCCAAATCAGAAGTAAAATCAACTTGAAAATAGGGTAGTGAAGCTCTGTAAGGTGTTGTCGTTATCCACCTTAAAAGAGAGGAAAAGTTTATTTTACAAAAATAATTCCGGAAAATGTTTACGGAAAGTTTGGAGTTTACTCTTTTATATTCCCTTGTATTTTATTTTCCGGAAGGTTGATATTAAATGTTTCCGGAAAGTTTATTTTCTCTGCTTCTTTTTTATTAATTATTAAGTTTTCCGGAAACTTAAAATGTTTCCGGTTTTTTTATTTGTTTCCGGAAAGTTTATTAAATAATCTTCCCTACTTCTTTTTTTTATTTTATTATAATAATTATCAAGTTTTCCGGAAAGTTTAAGTAATTTATTTTTCTTTTATAAAACCCCTCCCTACCAAACAGGCAGACCAACAACAACAACAAACAAAAAAGCAAAATACGAAATTCTTCTAAAATAAATTTCTTTCTTCTCTTTTTCAGTAAATTCTACCTTTAAAAATTTAAAATTAATTTTTAAAAATATTTTTAAATTAAAAAAAAACGTTATTTGTCAGGTAAAGTTGGAATTTATGCAGAAAATGAGCAAAGCGTCCACTTGGTCCAGTTGACATTTTTTCAAAAAAAAATTTTTTTTTTGAATTTTAAATAATTTTAAAATTAATTTTTGGCAATTCTAAATTAATTTCTAAATTAAAAAAAAATATTTAAATAAAAAAATTTTTTTAATTAAATAAAAATATTTAAATATTTTATTTTTTTTCAATAATTTATTGATATATCCTACCAAAAAATTTTTAAAAATAATTTAGAAAAATTTTTTATTATCGGATACTCTTCTTAAAAATACATATATGTATAAGTAGTATATAATGAAAGGCAATAGAAAATTAGAAAATTAAAAAAAAATTTAAGGTAAATACAAATTTAAAAATAAATTTCAGTGTGTATTCGAGTCAAAGCTTGAGAGAAAAAAAAATTTATTTTGAAGATTTTCTTTTCTTTTATTTTTTATCAAGCCTAAACTTGTTTAACACACTAAAAATAATATTCATAAAAAATTAAAAAAAAATATACAAATATAAAAGCAATAAAAAGAAAAGTCTCCTGAATTTTTGCGAAAAAATAGAAAGGACAAGAAAGCATATATAATTTAAAATTTAAAAATAAAAAGAAAGCGCTTCAGAAAAATGTATTTTTGAAAAAAAAATAATAAGGGCCTCAGTTCCTCTTAAAAAAATTTTTTTACCGACCCAGGAATGTTTTAAAGAAAATACTGGCAGTAATTAATAAATTGATAAAATGTAAAAAATAAACTTTTTGTTGTCTCCAAAATCCCGTCAATTTTTTTCAAGTTCGTCTAGTCCACCTTGCTCGTTGAGCAAAAATATCACTACGTAAGTCTTGTGCAAAACAAATTCCGAGAAACTTAAAAATAAAATTTAGAAATAATAAATTAAAGAAATAAAAGTTCCGGAAAGTTGGGAGAATTTAGGTAGTAGATTTGTATTTTCCTTTAGGAAAAGAAAAAATAATTATTTAAAATTTTTGAAAAAAATTTTTCTGAAAAATTATAAGGAATTTGTTCCTTATATGCACATATGTAATTTTTTAATAACACATAATTCCTTTTTTCGATAAAATATTTAAATAAAAAAATTTCCAGAAGGTTGGAAATTTATTTAAGTTGTTTCCTCCCAACTTTCCGGAATTTCTTAAAAAAAATAACTATTTAAAAATAAAAACCTGTACAACAGCAACAACAAAAACAGCAGCCCCAACATAAAGAAAATTGTTGTTTAGCCAAGATTGAAGTTTAGGTAAACAACCTTCAATGTGTATATTGCTATGATAAAATTGTTTTGGACCCTTTTAGAAAAAAATTTTTATTTTAAAATTTAAAAATAAAAAAATTACGTTGTCAGAATGGCTAACACGTGTCTGAAAAAATAAAAAAAATTTTCTTAAAATTTTTAAATAAATTTTTAAAAATGTTTAAAATCAAAATGTCACACCCATTTTTATTATCATTACTTAAGGGGATGGAGAACTGGCCAAATCAGTTCAGTATTAGCTTTTCTGGTCTCAAGAACCGTTGGCCGGTTCTCCATCCCTTTTTTTCAACCCATTTTTGTTTTAAATAAATTTAGTAAAAAGAGCTCTTTCGTTTGAGTGAGTTTAAGCAGGCGCGCCCTAATTGTGACGTCCCACGACTGGGGTCCAACGCCGACCCGTTGATCGGTATTTTCAGACAAAAAAAATAAATAATTCAAAATTAACCGCATATCCACAGGCATAATTAATAAAAGTCTTGTCCACATTTTTGCAACAGGAATAGGGAACACCTCCCGCCTTTAAAATTTTATTTTAGAAAATTTTCAGAAAAATCTTTAAAAATACTTCCGGAGATTTTAAGGCTTTAGCAGAAGCATTAAAATAAATATTTTTGTCCCAATCATCAGGATCGCTTATTCCACAACATTGAAAATCATTTTGCATCCAGTCAATAATTGTTTGCAAGTCTGGGTCATCACGATAATGGACAATCTTTTGAATTTTTAAAATTAATATAAAAAATTTTGTCAATAAAAAAAGATAAGGTGAAATTCTTTGGACCTTTTTTTGATTTTTATCATATTTATTCTTCGCCTAATTAGGTATTTGACCATTCAAATGAGTGAATTCGTAAATCAATGATGTAACGGAAAGAAAGCTGAGTCAAGCTTCGAGTTGGGTTTTCAAACTTCCCCTCGGATAAGGATTCGAGTCAAAAAAGGCATGGGTGGGACAATAAATCACATCCCAACCCGAACCCCGAGGAAGTCATTCAAGTATCCCCAAAAGAAATTACAAAAAAAGTCAACACGAATCGGTATCACGACTTTTGCGCCGAGAACATTTGCGCCGCGACTTTTGCGCCGCGACTTATGCGCCGGGCGACTTTTGCGCCGCGACTTTCGCGCCGGGACTTTTGCGCCGGGCGACTTATGCGCCGCGACATTTGCGCCGCCATTATTTTGAAAAATCAAAATAATAACTACAATCGAACCTTACCCCTTGGCTTTAAAAAATTATCCAGGAACTGTCGGAAGTTCAGGAAGTACAATGGGGGCTTCAGCAGTACGGTAGCTGCTGAATTAGGTCTAGGTCATAAAAGTAGGATGCACTATAGTGTAGGGTTGTCGGATCCGGATATCCGAAGATTTCCAACTATCAGACAAACCTACTATAGTGAGGTCTGGCTGTAGTTTTTCAATAATAGTAGCGGCGCAAAAGTCGCCCGGCGCAAAAGTCGCGGCGCAAAAGTCCCCCGGCGCAAAAGTCGCTCGGCGCATAAGTCGCGGCGCAAAAGTCGCGGCGCAAGAGTCGCGGCGCAAATGTTCTCGGCGCAAAAGTCACGGAACCCACGAATCTACCCTTTTAACAAATGGAAAAAATCCAAAAAAACTCCCCAAAAAAGTTAAAATCTAAAAAAAAGAAACCATGCTATCCAATCGATTTCCCAAATCATTTTCAACAAAATCTTTGGCAACAAATGCTAGCACAACAATTAAGGCTTCTGTGAGTAACAACAAACCAAGAATGGAGGAGTAAATAGCCAAAAAACAAGTATTTTCGCGTAGAGCGCCAACACATCCTTTAGAAAATTAAATTGAAAATTAGTGGAAATTAAAAGAAAAATTTAAAGAAAAAACCAGAAAATCCAATTGACCAAATAATTGCTCCAACAATAATTAAAACCCAAGCTGGATCCAAATAGAAAAGTGCCAATTGACTGTACAAATTGTTCTTTTCTAGGCGGGACCATAAACCGATGCCTAACAGGAGAAAGCCGAGAGCCCAGAAAACAACGTTAAAACTGGACAAAAAGGTTAAAAATTAGTTTGAGTTGAAATGGGGGTTTCCTCACAAAAAAATTTTGCGATGAAACATACGCCATTGTGTAGAGCAGGGCCGATTTCCTATTCTAGTTTTTTTTTTCTTTTTCGGCCCTACCCCCAAATCGGAAAGTTACAGGGCTTCAAAGTAACCCCCTCCCTTTCTTCTTTACTTTTTCCTTAACCATTTTTAAAAATTTTCTTCTCTAGATAATCTAAAGTGTCGACAAAGTCCTAACCTAACCCATGAAGTCGGAATAATGTCTACTTTGGGCAAGTGTTAGGATTTTATATCTTGCTTCAGAAATTAGGGAAATATAGGGAATGAAAAAAGGTACAAAATGGTCAGGAAAAAGTGAAAGAAAAAGAAGGGGACGACAAAAGGGATGTTAGAAATGACGTCAGCCAACGTGTATTTCCCCCATAAATTAATTTTAAAATTTTTTAAAAATTAAATAAAAATAAAAAACCAACCCAAAAACTGTATATTTAACACAAAAACTAATTTCTGATCGATTCCTAGCTCGATTAATTACATTACGCCGTCTAGACACTGATCTGCCCTTAAAAAATAAAATAAATAAAATTTAAATTAATTTAAAAAATACTCCAAGATGATGTACAACATGCCCACGATGAACGCCTGTGTGATGCTGATGAGTAGTGTTGTTGTTAGTACGCCTACTTGCCATTGTAAAACTTGCTGTCCATTTAATTAAAATACAAGTAAAAATACAAGTCAGTCTAAAATTGTCTAAAAGGATTAGAGAAAAATAAATATATAAACTTTCCGGAAATGGTTAAATATGTAAATAGACAATTGTAAAAATAAACTTTCCGGAAAGATAATTAAAAATTACACTTCTATCGTTTCCGGAAAGAAAATAAAAAATATATTTACAATTGGAAATAGAGAAAAATAAACTTTCCGGAAAGGTATTAAAATAAATAGACAATTGTAAAAATAAACTTTCCGGAAAGAAAATTAAAAATTACACTTCTATCCTTTCCGGAAAGAAAATAGAATAAACTATTGTAAAAATTAATAGTAAATACAGAGGAAAAATAATCCTTTCCGGAAAACTATTAGAAGAAAACTTTCCGGAAAGAATTACAATTGTAAATAGACAACTATAAAAGACTTTCCAGTAGACTTTCCGGAAAGAAAATTAATACATAAATTACAATTGTAACCTTTCCGGAAAATAAAATAAAAATATATTTACAATTGTAAATAGACATAATTGTAAACGCAAATTGTAAACCCCTTCCCAAAGCAAAAAATCAATAATGCGCGCATCTTTTTAATTAAATAAAATAAATATTTTTCGAAACGATCTTCTTCAAAAATAAATTGGCAACTTTCCAACTGGCTTTCCATTCTATTATGTCTAGTTGCCAATCGCCCCCTCCTTCCGTGCTTTAAGGCGGGAGAATTTTTTATTTCAGTCCACTCATTTCTTCATTATTTCAAATTTTGTTGCTGTCTGCCTCTCAACATTTATATTATGTCTGCTGACCAAATCACACTTTTATTTTCTCTCTCTGTTGACGACTGTTGCTCTCATGATTTTTTGTTTGCAGACATACAAACAAACAAACACATTTTTGCTCACGAGTCTAAAAAAGAAAGAAAAATATTCATACACAAGTGGTATGACTATACGCGTTTTTACTTACTCTTCTTTTTCCCAATTTTTCCGCGGATACACATTTTGCCAATTCGACATTTTGCCTATAAGGCTAAAAACACACATTTTGTCAGCAAACTTATTGACAAAATGTAAGTTTTTAGCCTTATTGGCAAAATGTGTACTTGGCAAAATGTGTCGACGCGCTTCTTTTTCGCGTCTGTCTCTTCTACATTTTTATATTCCCTTCTCTTTTCCCCTTTTTTCTTGAAACAAAAAAACTCTTGACTCTCTCTCTTTCTCAATCTTTTTTTTTGCATTCTTTAACTTGTCTACTCAGTCAGCCGCACTTATATATTTATGTGTGTGTTTGACTTGGATAACCAAGTGTTGCAAGCGGTGGCTGGCTTTTTTTTTTTATTTTGGCAGCTCGCCAAAACATTCTCCCCTTATTTTCCCAAAAGAGACACACGGCTTCCACACACACAAATATATACACTACCACACACTGGCGGCATCCTAATTTTTTTTCCTCCAAACAAAAATGCATGCCGGCAACTCTAATTTTTTAGTATATCATCATTGTTCCTTTCTGAACTCATTTATATTTTTGTGTGTGCTATAAGAGCCCCAACAGAGCTTTTCCCCCAACAGAGCTTTTCCCCAACCAGAGCTTTTCCCCTCTTCCCAAAAAAAATAAAAAAAAAAATATAATTTTTCTTTTCCTATTTTTATTTTTTTTTACTACCTAGTACCACCTGCCAGCTCTTAAGAAATTTTTTTTTCTAAAAAATACTCGGCAAACAGAAACAAAACTAAAAATGTTTTTTCATTTTATTAGTCCTCCCCTCCCCTTTCCTCTTTTAAGGCAACACAGACATTTTTTTTTCTATTTATTTTTTGTTAAACCCCATGACTAGCTATATGTTTGTCTATAGCGCGCGAGGTATTTGTTGCACTTTTCTATATAAACATTTATTTATTTTTAAACCTCCAAAAAACTTTTTTCTTGATTATTGTACAAAGTACAAAAATTAGAAATTGATTGTGTGTACTATTTAAACGTTTCTCCTCCTTTCTGTCCTCTTTTTTTAACTGTGTCTACTATATCAATATCAAAACACAAATATCTGTCCTATTTTATTTTGACTGAATATAGGCTTGTCTAGAAAGACCTGAAGCTTCAGTTTTTAGGTTTCTATTTGAAATTTGCTTCAGCTTCAGGCTGGTAGGGATGGTGGGGGTGGGGGTTGCTACAGTTTTGAGACTGTCCTTGAGGCTTGAATTGTAGGCTTGTCTAGAGCCTGAAGCTTTAGTTTCCAAGTTGAAGCTCAAAATAGAAACAAAAAACCTCAAGCTTCAGGATCTTTGTTTTTATTTAAATTTTGCTTCAGCTTCAGGCTGGTAGGGATGGTGGGGATTGTTTATGGGGGAGATTAGGAGGTCTGTTGAGGCCATAACTGAAGCTTTTGTTTTTTTGCTTCATTGAAGCTTCAGGGTTTAAGCTTAAACTTGGGGTCTAAGTCACCTAAGCCCAGCAACTCGAGCAGAACTCGAATTTAAAGCTTCCGTTATCCACCCACATGAAGCTGAAGCATAAATTGAAGCTTCAAACTTCAATTCCAGCTTCTATCAAGTTTCAATACCCTTTCACTTTCCTCATTTTCTTTGGAATTTAACTTCAAATTCCATCTGATTCATCCAAAGTTTATGCCAAAAAAAATCATTAAAACCCCATAAAAATTCCAAAAATGTGTTTCAAAATTTTTTTTTCTTCTTCTAAAATTATCAAAAAAAGAATTTATATATTTCGGTGAATTGGCTGCCTTTTCGTAGGAGAAAAAGAAAAAAAAGAAGGAATGATTAGTTTGATCTCTCACCCACGAAAAAATATTTTTTAAAGTATTTTTCTCTTCAAAAAACGTTCAGTTTTGTGTGTTATTCTCATCCAAAAAATTTCAAAAAAAAATAATTTTTTTCTTCTCCTCCCATCTTTGTTTCTTGTTGGCTCGTATTCTTCGTCTCCTCCTCCTCCCCTTTTCTAATTCTTCCCCCTAAAAAATTTTTTTCTTCTTCCTCCTCCCAATTTTTTTCTTCTCCCCCCCCCCCCCCCCCCCCATTCTCCTCTTCCTCCCCCCATTTTTCTCCTCCTCTCATTTTTATATAAAACATTTTTTTTATTTTTCAATTTTCCCTCCTCTCTTTTTTTAAATGCCACCACTGCGCTGTCTGCTTTTTTTGTTTGTTTGGTCAGTTGCCAATCACGTGAATGTCGCTTACGGCAAAATAACAAAACAAAAACATATATAGTGCCAAATAATAATCCTTTTCTCTCCTTCGTGTGGCATTTTTTTTCTAAAAGTCTCTTTAAAGCTTCTTAGTAGGAGGAAAGTACACTCGCTCATATAAGCCTTATTCCCGCCCTTTCCCTCAAAATAAAATTTTTTTGCTTCTGTTCATGTTAGGACAAAATACCGTCCGACTAGAATACCGTCTATCCCTTAGAGTAAAAATTAGCAGATTAAACAAATTTTAAAAATAGAATTTTTAGGCATGGGAGTAGAAGCAGAACCTGCTCATGGACACTCCGGATTTATCCGTATCCGCGGATATCCGGATATTATCCTCCCTCATGAGCAGGTCTGACAAAGGAGAGTGCCTGAGGTGTCCGTGGGACTTCGGGATAAAATTTGGCACACATGTAGATCATACCCTTTCTATTATAAATCTTGAACCATTTTTGCTTAATGGTACCGTGGGCCGAGTTATAAGCCCCCAAAATTTTAGGATCCCCCTTAGTTTTCTTTTTTACTTATAAACAATTTCTTTTTAGGTACAGATGTGTTCGTCGGTGGTGCAGTGGTAGCGTGCGTGAATTTACTTTTTTCCCCCAAGTTCGAATCCTGCTTGGGGAAATTAATTTATTTTAACATAATTTTTGTTTTTTTTTGAAAATTTTGTTTCTAAAATTTTTAAAAAATTTTCTAAATTTTTTTGAAACTTTTTTAAAATTTTTTGAAAAACATTTTGAAAGAACACAAAAAATGAATAAGTCGAGGGCTTTAAAAGGCAAGGAATATATATTTAAAAAAATTTTATAAAAGTTTCAAAAAAATTTAGAAAATTTTTTTAAATTTTAAAACCAAAATTTTCAAAAAAAAAACAAAAATTATGTTAAAATAAATTAATTTCCCCAATCAGGATTCGAACCTGGGGGAAAAAATTGAATTCAAGAACGCTACCACTGCACCACCGACGAACACATCTATAATTGAATAGAAATTGTTTATAAGAGGGGACCCTAAAATTTTGGGTGCTTATAACTTGGCCCACGGTACCATTTAGCAAAAACTAAGCTGGGTATGACTATAATAGGGTATGATCTATCTCCCTGCCAAATTTCATCCCGAAGTCCCACGGACACCTCAGGCACTCTCCTTTGTGAGTTGAAGTACTAACCAAGCCCTAATAGCCCTAGGGTTTAATATTGAACCTGTCAGACCCCATTTCTTCCTCCCCAAGTTCTTCCTATATATCTACAGAATGGTCAGACTTTTTCCTTTCATCCAAATTGCCTTCTTAATTTTGCCTAGAAACAATCAAAAGAAATTCATTTTTATTTCCCCTTGGATGGAAGTAGGAAACTTGAAGGAAGAAGTCTGACCATTCTTCAGATCTATAGGAAGAAACGTGGGAAGAAAAAATGGGGTCTGTCAGGTTTATTATTATCGCTTTAGGGTCTAAAAAGATACTTAAACAACACAATCTCGACATAAATCGAATTCATCATCTCATAAAACGACCATGTTTCTACTCTAGTGTCTAGTCGGTATTTTGTCTGGACGGTATTTTGCCCCTTGCTTGTTTCTGTTTTTTTAAATGCGCTAATATAGAAGTAGCTACATTTTTATTATACTCTATTTACTATCATTCTCTTCTCTCTCTCCTTTTAAATAAATAAAATATCCAGAAAACTTTTCAGTCAGTCATTCATTCATTTTACACGTCGTTGTGTCGTTTTGTTCTTTTGCCTTTTTTTAGGTTCCCTCCCCGTCCCTTCCCTTCATTCATATCTTTTTCCCCTTTTTCTGTTTTTAATCACTTTTTTAAACTGCCAATAAATAAATATATACTTTTTAACCTTTTTTAAGATTAATTTGTGCTATTATCTTCTTTTTTTTCATTTGATGAAAATTTGCTTCAATTGGATAATAAGACTAAAAATAACTAGTAGTGTGTTTATGCTTCTTCTTCAATGCATGATTTAAGTCCAAATTTTATTAATCAACAACAACAGCAACAACAACGAATGGACAACAACAATAATAATATGGACAATTTCTGGTGGGGTTTTGATTTTTAAATTTTATTAAATTTAAATTTGGGTGGGGTGCCCAATAAATTAATGTTTAGGGTGAAACAGGTTTTTTGAAGCATAGTTGAGTTTGTTTCAAGTTTTAAGAATGTTTTTAGGAAAACTTAAGTTTGCGTGAGTTTAAGTTTGTTTTTATTGTTGTTGAGTTTTTGAGATGTTTGTAAGATTATAAATGTTTTAGTCAAATGTTTTTGTGTTTTTAATATGTTCTGATAATTAAAATGTTTTTGTTGGGATGTTTGTGAAACATGTTTTGTTAGTAGATTCTGATTTTTCTCTTCATGTTTTTATTTAATTCTGATTTTTTCATTTATGTTTTTAATTAATTCTGGTTTTTTTCTTCTTGTTTTTATTTAATTCTGGTTTTTTCTTTTCATGTTTTTAATTAATTCTGATTTTTCTTTTCATGTTTTTAATTAATTCTGGTTTTTTCTTTTAATGTTTTTGATTAATTCTGATTTTTTCCTATATGTTTTTAGTAAATTCTGGTTTTTTCTTTTCATGTTTTTAATTAATTCTGATATTTCCTTTAATGTTTTTATTTAACTCTGATATTCATAATGTTTAGAAACATGTTTGTCTGTTAATTCTGATTTTTTTCTTCATGTTTTTAAATGTTTTTATGTTTTATATAGACTTTAAAAATATATAAACTTAGTAAGGCTGATTTATTATTACTCATTATTTTACTAATATGTTGTGTTTTATTTCCAACTTTTTTTCTCGTCAAACACTAAACTTAAGTTTTATTTAATGACTTCCTTGTTTTTTAAAGTTATTTCTATGTTCGCCAAACTTTTTTTAAGGTTTAAACTTGTGTTTTTAAGAGAAGAGAAGAATGTGAATGTTTAGAGAGTAGGTGTTTTTGAGTCTTGTGAGGGGTTTGCTTGTTATTAAGTTTGTGAGATGTTCGTAAGATTATAAATGTTTTTGTCGTATGTTTTTGTAATTTTGGTAATTAAAATGTTTTTGTTGGAATGTTTGGGAAACATGTTTTCCTAGTTTATTCTGATTTTTCACTTCATGTTTTTAATTAATTCTGAAACTTGAAATGTTTAGAGAGTAGGTGTTTTTGAGTCTTGTGAGGGGTTTTTCCTGTTTTGGGAGGGTTTTGCTTGTGTTAGGAAGGAGGAGGGGGGTTTTGCTTGTAATTTTTATATTTATGTGATTCTTGTGTTCAATAAATTCTAAAAAAATTTTTTTAAGCTTTTATGTCTCTCTAGCTATTTTTTATATTAATTTTTAAACTTAATAGTAAAAATACACTTTTGTGGGAGGGGATTTACATAAATTTTTATTTTTAATTCTCGAATAAAAAAATATTTTTTTGATATTGTTTTTGAAAAATAAAAATATTTTTATTATTATTTTTTAAAATTAAAAACAAAAATATTTTTTTATTCGAGAAAATATTTTTTAAAAAAAATTTACATAATTAAACTTTTAAATAATTTTTTTTTGGTGTTTCAAAAAATATTTTTAAAATTTTTTCTGAATGTTTATTTCTTCAATTTTTTTTTCAAAATATCTAATTTTCCCAGAAGAATGTAATTTTTTTTTATTTTTAATTTAATTTTTACTCTTATATATTTTTGTTTTATTTAATTTTTTTTCCTGGCGTCTGTCTTTTTTTTTTGCAAAGATTTATTAACGTGGATATATCTAAATTGATTTTATTGCTAATAACTATTTAACACTCTCCACATTCCTTTACTTCCTTTTTCCCTATAAAAAATAATAAATAATTATAGTTGGGGGTGACTGATTAATTTTTTGTTGGGTGGATTTCCGGCTTGCCTTTTTTTTCTAGAGGGACCAATGATTGTGAGGGGGTGGACGCCAAACGCAAGTCTATTTTTGACGCCAAAAATTTAAAATAGGAAATAAATTTATTGATTTTTTAATTTAAATAAAAAAAATTTTTTTATTAATTAAATTAAAAATTAAATAAACTTTGGGAATGTTTACATAATTTTTTTGAAACAAAAAAAATTAAAAAATTTTTTTGTGATAGCGCGACGTATTTCCTCAAAAATGTGTGTGTGTGTGTGTGTATTTGTTGTGAGTGGTGGTTAAAAATGGTGGAACACTGAGAAAGAGAAAAAATATTTTTTTTGAAAAAATAAAATAAAGAAAATAATCACTTCCTCCTAACTAAAACTAAGACGACTGTTAATATCAATAATTTATTATTTTAATTTGATTGGAATTTTTTTTTGAAAAAAAATTTTTTTTGAAAATTTTTTTTTGGGGGAAGACGACGAAAAGAAGTTGGGGAGAAAGACGTAGAGAGGAAAGATGAGCGTAGAGGGCCACCTGCTAAAATATTAAAAAAAAAACAAAAAATAAATAAATATTTTAGTAATTATTTTTATGTAATAAAGCCCTTGAAAAGTGCAAATTACTTAGGTATTTATTTTTGTGTTGATTGCATGGAAAATAGGGAGAGTGTGTGTATTTGATTGAAGGGAAAAATGTTTGAAATATTTGAGAAATTTGGGAGAAAAAAATAAAAATTAATAAAATTAATAAAGTAAAAAAATAAAACGGAAATTTCGTAGAAGTAAAAAGTTATTATTTATTATAGAGAGAAAAATAGACTAATAAAAAAACTAGAATTTTTTTTTGTGCAAAAAAATTTTTTAGGTAGTAAGAATTTTAATGTTTGAGAGAGATTGTAGATGTGTGATAATAATAAAAATAAAAATAAAAAAAAATGTCTGTTGCAAAAATATATGTATTTTTATTATAAGTATGTATATGTGTTGCTGCAAATGTTGCTAGATAAAAGTTTAAAAAAATTAACAAGAAATTTTGCAACTCAATAAAATTTTAGTAAATAAATTTGAATAAAAATATTAAGATGGCGTATTTTTTTTATTTTTTATTAGTTTTTTTATTAATGATCTAAATCTTGTTGAAAAATTAATTTTTAAAATTTAAAAAAATATTTTTTTATCTTCAATAGTTTGTTTTTTAAAAAAAAATTTTTTTAACATTTTGATATTTTTTTTATTTTACTCCTTAATTTTATTTTAAATTTTGGATTTTTTGGGGGCTGTTTAAAAAAAAATTTTTTTAGTTGAAATTTTATCAGTTTTATTGCTTTCAATATGTTTTCATATACCCAATTTTTAGTCTTTTCAACATTTTTAATTTTATCAATTGGGGGTCATAAAAATTTGTGTTTACTAATAAAAATTAGAAAAAAAAACTTTTAAAAGCTAAAAAAATTTTTTTTTTAAATTTTTATACTTTATAGAACTCGTTCAATTTTAATTTTTATGATTTTCATCTTTTTTTTATTGTAAAATTTAGACACATGAAAGGAGTTTTTTTTAAATATTTTTTCAATAAAAATTTTTGCCACGAATATTTTTTTTTGTTGTATTGTTAAACAAATCGGGGTAAAATTTTTTTGTCTATTTTCACGTGTGAGGGATTGTTTAAATAATAAGGAGGGGTAAATCCCTAAATATACAATAAAGGGCAAGTTTGATGTTGAGTAAACAAAAAATGTGAAAAATAAAAATTTTTAATAAAAAAATGATGAAAAATTTTGGGGGAGAATATACTTAATTTTTATTTAATTAAGAAGACTTTTTTTCTAATTGTTGAACTGGATACATATAAATACCTCTATATTTAAGCAACGATTTTTTTTATTCTGTTGTTAGTTGGGTTGGTCACTAAATTAAGGGAGAAGAAGCTGTCTTGGTTGAATTAGCGATACCTCCTAAATTATTAATTATTAGAATTCATCTCATTATTAGATGGAAAATTTTAAAAGCCTGAGAGGGGTCAAGTTCATTGTTATAACAAATTTAAAAAAATTTTACAAAAAATTTCTATAAAAAATTTTTTTTTCAGTTGGCATATTTATAAGCAGCAATTACGGGCATCAGAATGCCGTCTTGTTGTATTTAGTGAAAAGGACACTAGACTTTTATATGACTCGGCAACTGTTGTAGCTTTGGCTGATCGTTTTGTATTTGGATCACATTTGTCTCAGTGTGGACGTTTTCAGGTTTTTTTTTTAGAAAAAATTTTTTTGGGAATTTTTTGGGATTTTGCAAAAAATTTTTTAAAAATTTTTTTAGAAATTTTTTTTGAAAAATTTTTTTAGAAATTTTTCAAAAATTTCAAAAAAATTTTTAAAAAATTTTTGAAAATCCCAAAAAAATTTTGAAAAATTTTCCAAAATTTTATAATTTTTTTTCAAGTTCCTCCCACATAAATACGACACATTGAAAATTGCCAAAATGCTTTTTGGTACAATGCCGGCTGCTTTGAAGTCTGATTCTCTCAAAATACATACACTCAAGTATTTTTTTTTGAATTTTTAAAAATTAAAAATTTTTAATTTTTTTAAGAGACTCAAATTCAGTAATGATTTCAAGAGTGTTTTCTGTACCTAAACTTGGCAAGTATTCTTCTACTCCGTTTAAAACTAAGTTTGTTTTTATTTTTTTCTGATAAATTTAAATAAATAAGGGGGCGGCTTTTATACAAGTCTGGTTAACGAAAAAATTTTTTTTTCTGGTTTTTGGGTTTAGGAATTTAGGAGGGATTTGAAATTGTAGGTTTTCAGAAGTTGATTAACTTGTGGATTAAATTTGATGATTTTAGCTATTAGGAGAATTGTGTAGTAAAGGGGTTTTCGTTTTGGTTCTTTTGAGATAATTTTTGAATGGCCAAATTTCTTCCAAAAAATAGATTTGTATTAGGTAAACCCTTATTTATAAGCAGAATCTCAATTTGTGTGGATACCCTTCATAAACAAAACTTGAATTCTTTTCATCGTCATTGTGTCCTCTAATAAACTTTTTCTCCCTAAACTTCCTAGATTCTTAAACCCAAAAATCCGCAAAATTGTTTTTTGTTAATCTGACTTATAAAGGGCCGTCCACCATTCATGGCAGTTTTTTTAAATTTTCCATCAAGCTTTTCTCCTAAACTTCTTGAAAAAACTTTACAAAAATTTTTTTTGTTTTTCTAGTGATATTTACAAATGTATGGTTGGAAGTTTAAGCTCAGATTCAGACAATCAATCGAATTATTCAACAATTCGTTCACTTGATGGTATAGCTAATGCTTCAACGACAGTTTCTACTTCAGCAGCTCAGCCAAAAGACGAAGTTGATTTTTTAAATGGTGGCAATACTTCTTCCTCAACTTCTTCCAAAACTTGTACAAAATTCCCCGTATTTATTTCTTCATCTAAAAGTCCACCAACTTCAACTAACAACCATACGGATCCACCAGAAAATTTTGTTAGAGTTAGAAATTCTTCTCTTCAAATGGAAACGGCTGATGTTGATGTTTGTTTTGATTTTTTTAAATTTTATTTTTGAATTTTTTGAGGGGATGGAGGGGTTTTTTGAGGTTAGTACACACTATTCTCCCCCCCCCTTCTTATGATGTTGTTCATGCCATGAAAATTTTTCCTGGGGTAGGAGATAATATAGTCCCCCCCCTTTAGATTTCTCCCAACGTTGCTTTTAATAATGGAGAAATTTAGTTTGGATATAAGAAAAAATTTTTAAACCCTTTTTGAGGGGATGGAGGGAGTTTTCTGTTATAGGTTTTTAGACTTCACTCCCTCTCCCCTAGGTGTTGTTGTTCATGCCTTGCAACTTTTTCCGGGGATAGAGGGGTTTTTTCCGTAACATTCTGTGGAAATTTCATGGGATAAGGAAAAACTTTTTTTTTCTATGCCCTGAAATTGCTTTAAACTGTCAGGGCACAATGAATGTGTGCCCCCTTCTACGATTTATTCAGGGATGTATTTTTATTCTGTTCAGTCTTGACACAATTTGCTTAATTAAATTTTTTTCTTTCTAGGACATAATGGAAGAATTACGTGCCTTCTCACCTAACAGACTTTCACGTGCAAGGAGGTGTCAACTTTCACAAATTGGATTGGATGAATGTAACTTTAAAAATTTTTTTCTTCAAATAATTTTTATTTTCTTTTCTAGCCCTTTCTCTTCGTTTAACAAATCGTAGCCGTTTAAGTAGTTGTTCGTCTATTGCAGATGTTTGTGGGGGTGGAATATTTAATGATGCATTTACTGAATGGCAACAATATGGATTTGCTATTTTATTACCTGGTTTATTTTTTTTTAATTTTTTTTTGAAATTTTTTTGAAAAAATTTTTTGCCTTTTTAAAAAGTTGACATTTTGACATTCAAAAAAAAATAAAAAAAATTTTTTGAAAATTTTCTAAAAAAATTTTTATTTAAAGTTGATTTTCGTTCGTTTGTCTTCCAACACATTCTTCAAATTGAACAAGAGCTCGATAAACTTGCAATACATATCCATAAAGCAGTCCAGGACAAAACACAATTCTTTCAATCTATTTATGAGGTTTTTTTTTAAATTTATTTAATTGGACCATTTTCCTTCAAAACAATAAAATTTTCGCGTTATAAAGGAAATGAATCCCTTCTTCCTATATATTTTTTTTGGAAATTCCTTTGCTCCTGGAAATTCTTTTTTGTATGTGTTTTCTAGAATTTTTTTCTCAAAACTTTTAATCCCTTAACCCCTTTTTGACGAATTTTTTTTAATAAAAAAATATTAGAGATGAAAAACTTTACTGAAAAATGAAATAAACAGAAGGAATGAATGCGGGTTACAAGAGATATATTAACTTTTTTTTTCTTGGTCATGAAATCACGTCTAAAGAAATTTTGAAAACCCGACTTGACACTCAATTTTTATATGAACAAATTATTAAATTTATTTTCAAAATTTAAATTTTTTGAAGGGTTGGACATCAACATGTCAATCACTTTGTTTGTTGTGTAACTCTTTAAGACTTAAAAATCCAGTATGGCAAAGTTTGGCATCAGCACAATATGCGAGTGTTGGAATGCACAAAATTGCTTCAAAATTTTGTTCTCAATTGGCACAATTAATTTGTGAATTTAATACAAAGGAAACTAAATTGTTTGTTTTTTTGAAAATTTTTTCAAATATTTTAATTTTCCCCTTTTTTAACATGAGCTAGTCAACAATCTTATAGCTAGAGAGCGGGCTGGATCTGTATCCAGACCTTGATTTTTCCTGGATCCAGAGTCCGGATCAAGGCATTTTTCAGCGTTCCTTGATTCTTCCTTGACTCGAGGTCAAGAATCTGGTCGAGGTATCCAACCAGAATTAAGGTCAAGATTTTTTGAAAATCTCGCTCTCTAGTTATAGCCTTCCTCCTTTTGTCCCCTCTCACTTCCAAATAATTAAAAAAATAATTTTTTAAATTAGGTATTAGTGTCGTTTTTTAGTTTTTTTTGGGGTCAAACGCTGAACTCGGCACCAATTAAAAATTTTTCTTTTCGAGTCGAAAAAGGGATCCAGGTTTCTGATATCTTGTTTTTCGGGTACTTTGTGATATTCCTAGTTTTACAATTCAAAAAATTTTTTCTTCTTTAGTTTCCTTTCAACATTATTATCTGCTGTTTTAATGAATCAATTGACTTGGGTTGCTAGTGTTGCACCACCAGAAAATTATTGTGGTTCAAATAATAATTATGATGGAGGGGATGATTATTCTCTTTTATTGGGAATGGTTTGTTTATTTTTTTAAATCAGGGGTTTGGTCTTTGGTGGCTTTTTCTGATTTATATAATGGAAAGGCGTAGCCATGAGGTCGATTTCAATGGGCTAAAATGAGGTGTGTGTAAAAATTTTGGCGTTTACTTTGGCGTTTTGGAATTCACTTTTCAGATCATTTCCCTCCTAAAATTTTTTTATTTTTTCCATTTCAGGGGAAAATAGCCCCAGACCCCCCTGGCTATTCCCTTGTAGAATGGAATCCCTCTGCTTGTGAGTTACTTTCACCTTTGAGATCAGAGCATGGGGACTGATTCCAAACCACTTAAAAATAGGGCGGAACCACTAAAATGTGAGGACAAAAAGAGAGCGAAAAATGCCCTAAAAATAAGGTAAAATGGTCAATCTGGATCAGAGGGGGGTGGTGGGCATTAGACTGTCCGAGACCGAAAATCTTCCAAGACTCAAGACCCAGACCCAAGATCAGGAGTCTCGGACAGCTCTAGTTGGCATGCATTCAGCTCTGTTAAGTTAAAAATTTTTTTTATTTTTTTTTAAACTTAATTTCAAAAAATTTTTTTATTTAAAGAATTCTTCATTTACTCATCAAAATAACGGCAACAACAAAATTAATTATTATAACCCAACGGTTGCACAACTTTTGGAACTTTATTACGGTGTTGGAACAACAGATTCTGTTTTGTCTGTTTCTGGGCCTGAAGGAAGTGGAGGGAAAGATTTACACAACTCTTCAACTACAGCAACAAATAATTTTTGTAATAACAGCCAATTTACAAAAATTGTTGTTGTTGGGGATAAACCAGAAAAGATTGCTTTATTGTTACGTGTACTTTCCTATTTTGTTCGTTGTTCTTCTGTGGAGAGTAAAAGGAGTTATGGTTTGTGAATTTTTTTTAATGGTGAAATTTTTCTGGGGCATTTTGGGCAGTTGACATTTTGAAACTTTTTTCTAATTTTTCAAAATTTTTTCTGATTTTCAAAAAAATTTTTTGTGGCATTTTGGGTATTTGACATTTCGAAAAAAAATTTTTTGTGTCATTTTGGGCAGTTGACACTTCGAAAAAATTTTTTGAATTTTTATAAAAAAATTTTCCCCAATTTTCCAGAATTGTTGGCAGAATGTGGAACTTTCAAATTCAATGGAGAACCACCAGAATTACATGATTTTGGACGTACTTTAATGGCTGGTGTTTGTAATGCTTATTCTCCACATTTTGTTCTTTCTGGTTTGTTTCTTTTTTAAATTTTTTGAAATAAATTTTTGATAAGCTTAAGCGAAACAAACAAAAAATTTTTATGAATTTTTTTATTATTTATTTTATTCCAAATCAGTTTTGAGTTACATTGTGGTTAAGTGCCAATTTTCTTTAGTTATCGTTTTTTGGGGTTCAATTATTTACTAGGAATTATCGTCTATTGTAAACAGGAATTTTTATATATTTTTTAGTTCATTCGATAGAGGACCCTCAATTTATCATATTGTTATTTGCGTGTTTTTTTTTGCAAAATTTGTTTGGGCCGAGTTATGGCCGTTCAAAAGTTAAACCGCTAGGAGTTATAAGGGTTTTCTGGGAGCAGGCCAGTGTACTCCGAGCCCAATGTACCGTCGAGCTATATAACTTTGTCCAAAATTGTCTAATCCGTGGCGCCCTGGTATGTTTCGATTCAGCAGGTCGAAACCAGGGCGCCACGGATTCGACAATTTTGAACAAGTTATAGCTCGGCGATACATTAGGCTCGTGGTTCACGGGTGTGTACCCGGGTATCCTATATTGTTGATTTTTTTTTCACTTCCTCTTCAATTTTTTAAAAAATTTTTTTAAAGGTATACAAGTTCAATCTCCTTCTAACCAACAACAAAATCAACAAAAATTGACATCAAAATCATCTTTTTCAAAAATTATAACAAAGACAATGTCAACATCACCACCAACCACCCATCCACAATTTACCAATTTATTATCAATAGATTCAATATTTAATACAATTTGTGAAGATGTTAGACATCCAATGGGGGAGCCTTGTTTAAATAGCCAAATTTCTGCTTTGTTGAATAATTCAAGTTCTTCAAATGGAAGTGGTTGTTTATCATCACCTACAACAACAACAAATACAACAACTGCAAATACAACAACAACAAATTCGTTATGTATAGACCATTCTAATTTGTTGTTAATGTCTAAAAATGTTGTTGAAGATTGTGGGGGAATTGAGGCAAGAAAGTTTTCGATTGGACAACTTAGTAAGGGTATAAGTGGAGGTGGAAGTGTTAATGGTGTTTCTCCGTCTTGTGTTCCGGCTGCTGCTAAAGGTTTGGAATTTTTTAAAGAATTTTTTTTAATTTCTAGTATTTTGTCCGCAACCAAAAAAGTCCGCAAAATTTTTTGTCCGCAAAAATAATTTTTAATTTTTTTTTGAATAAATTTTTAATCAAACTTGCGGATAAAATAATGCGGATTTTGCTAGTTTAAAATGTTTCTTGATTTGAAAATAAAATTTTTTGTTTCTAGCAACTACAAGTCCAAAGAAACACAATAATGTGAATGCTAGTAATAATTGTTGTTCAACAACGACACCTATAATGACAAAAAGTTCTTCTTTGGTTATATTTATTGATATGTGCAATTTAGACGTTCGGGTTAGTTGAAAAAATATTTTTTGAATGAAATTTTTTTCGGAATTTTTTTCCGAAATTTTGCATTTTTTTGAAATTTCGCAAGTTTCCGAAATTTTGCATTTTTTCGAAATTTCGCATTTTTTTGAAATAGGTTCGAAATTTCGAAAAATTTTTCGAAATTTCGTTTCCGAAAAAAATTTTTTTTAACCCCAAAAAATAATTTTTTTCTTCTTTTAAAAAATAGATTATTACCTCTGACAAATGTCAAGTTGACGATACTCGTTTTGTTTGTCCTTCTGATGCTGTTACTTCAATGCTTGAAGAATTTGCTGAATTATATCAGTACGAAATTTAAATTTTTTTTTGAAGTTTTTTAAAAATTTATTTTAAAGGTATAAATGTGCTCCAGACTTTCTTTTATCATTCCTTGAAGACCATTTGGTATCTCTTCTTGATAAATCTAATGTTCTCGTTAATTTGGTTAAAACTACTGGTAAATAATTTTAATTTAATTTTTTTGAATATTTTTTGAAGAAAAAATCTTGGGCTTGGGGTTTCAAAAATTTTCTCTGAAATTTGGTCTTAAAATCCGAAACTTTTTTTATCCGCAAATTTATGTTTTTTTTAATTTTTGGTTTAAAAGTTTGGGGTGTCTATGGAATTTATTTTATGCTAGACTGCTTGTTGGTTGCTTTTTGCCCCCCCCCCCCCCCCCCCAAGAAAAATAATTTTTGAAAAGATATTTAAATAATTTTGACTTGCGGACATTAAAAGTTGCGGACATTTTAAAAAATATTTTTTAATTAATTTTTTATTTTAATTTTTTAAAGACATTAATGATCCTCTCCCAATGGAAAAAGTTTCATCAATTTTGGGATGTGATTGTTCTGATCTTCGCCTTATATTAAACATTGCTGGTGTATATTCTCCAGATGTTTTGGCGACTGCTTGCTAGAAAAATTAATTGTAAAAATATTTTGTTTTAAAAATATTTATAAAAAAAGAGGGCTTATTTTATTTAAAAAAAATTGAGAGAGACTGCCAATATACAAAAAAATTATTATTTATTTTTTTTCTCTTAAAAATAAAATTATAAAAAAGTTCTACCTTCTTATTAGAGAGGTAGAGAGATTTAAAAGAGGTATATAAAGGTGCTTATTTTAAAAAATATATATTCTCTCTTCTATAAATGTAAAAATTTTTAATTTTTTTTAAATCCTTCCCCAAAAATATAGAGAATATATATAAATAAATGTCTATACACAATATATATTATTTTGTTTGTTTGGCAAATTTTCACAATTTATATATATTTGTTTTGTTTCTTTCATTTATTGTTTTAAATAAAAATAAACACAAAATATTATTTAAGGGGGATCGAACCAGAAAAACATTTAAATTAAACAAATGTTTTTATTTTATTCTGATTTATAATGTGTGTAAAAACATGTGTTTTTTGATAGTTGTTTTGTGTTTTTGTGTGTTTTAATTTGTTTGTGTTTTTGTTTTGTAGTTGTTCTGATTTTGTAATTGTTTGTGTATTTTTTGTGTTTTAGTTTTGTTCTGATTTTTATTTCATGTTGTAATTTAATTCTGATTTTTGTGGATGTTTGTGTTTTTGTTTGTTTTTGTGTTTTTGTTGCGTTCTGATTTTTGTTAATGTTCGTGTTTTTGTCTTTATTCTGATTAATGTTTGTATTTTTGTTTGTGTTTTAATTCTGATTTTTAATTTTGTATTTTTTTTGTTTAATTCTGATTTGATTATTTAAGTTCGATCCCTCCAAATAATATTTACCTTGAAATAAAATTTGTGTTTTCTTTTTTTTTCTTTTGCATTAAAATGCTCTCTAGAAACTTTAACGGTATATAAAGTTTGTCTAATAAAAAAATAACTTTACGGAAATTAAATTTAAAAAAAAAATAAAATTTGAACAATTTTTGAAATTTACAAAAATTATTTTTTCTTTCTACATACTATATAAAAACGCTCCAATTAACACCTTTTTATTTGTTTTTCCCTCGGTTATTTATTATTGATTTTATTTTTAAAAATTTGCTCATGGAATGCGCCATGTTTTAAAATTTATTTAAAAGAATTTTTGAAACTAAAAATTCTAAAAAAATATTTTTTTAATTTTTTGGAATCTAAAAAATTTTTTTTTGGTCAGAATTTCTCGAAAAAAAATATTGCGCAGTTAATTATTTTAAAAATTAATATTTTTTTTCCTATATATTAACCACAGACTTCTCTCTCTCTTCTAAAAAATTATATTTATAAATATATTTTGTATATAATTATTTTTTATTTATTTTTTAATTTACAAATTGCCGCATATATAAAGACGCTCATATACATTGTATTATAATTAAAAAAATTTTTTTTTGAGGATTGAAAAATTTTTGAAAATTAAAATAAAATTCAATCCTTTTAAAAAATATATTTATATTTAATTATATTTAATATTTTTATTTATATACGTATCTACATACACTTTATGTTTATACTCAGACCTTTCAGGCCACTTTAAAAATTTTTTTCTTGGTTATCTCAATTTTTTCCAATATTTTAAAGGACCGACTATATTTATAAGGGAATGATGCTCTAATTTTTAAGTTTACAATTCAAGTTTTAAGTTTTTACAAATTGTAAAACTTTATGAAATAAAACATGAAAAATTACAATTGTAAATTTAAATAAACTTGAAAATAAATATTAAACTTGAATTGTGAATTTTATATTTTTATAAACAAGTTTTTACAATTACTAATTTAATAAAACTTGAGTTTGTAAAAATTCAGGTTTAAAGTTTTTACAAATTGTAAAATAAAATAAACTTTAATTTCTCAAAAATAAGACTAGAAGGAAATAAACTTGAAATTTAAAATAAACTTGAAAACTTAAGTTTCTGAAACTTGAGATTGTAAAAACCTGAACTTGAAAAAAAAAGTTTTAAGCATCATTCCCTTATTTTTATAAAAGAACTTGTGTAAATAATTGCCGGGGAGTTTTATTATTATTATTTTATTTATATATATTTTTTGTGTCCTGCTCAACTGCCTTATATATAATTAAGTATTTGTGTATTAAAAATATATTCAAGAAGCAAATTTTATTTTTATTTTATTATTATACATCACATTATATATATTTTTTGGAATTTAAAAAGGAAAATAAAATAATAAATTTTGTTTGAAAATTGTTTTTTTTTTAATTTTAAAAAATTTTTTAAAATTAATTTTAAAAAAATATTTTAATTTTTGAATTAATTTCAATAGATAATTTAAATAGTTGATAGCAAAAAAATATTAAGAATGTCATTAGCTCTCTTAACTATATTTAGTTGCAGTTTAAATACAATAGCAATTGAAGCATTTACAAAGTTAGTTTATTTGTTTTTTAAGATTAAACTTGAATTTGTAATGAAACTTGGATTACAAAAAAGAAGAAAGTTCAAACTTGAATTTTTACATATTCAAGTTTTAAAGTTTTAAGTTTGTAAAAATATAAGTTTTAAGTTTTACAATTTGTAGAAATATAAAACTTGGATTGTAAAAAGAAGAAAGTTCAAACTTGAATTTTTACATATTCAAGTTTTAAAGTTTTAAGTTTGTAAAAATATAAGTTTTAAGTTTTACAATTTGTAGAAATATAAAACTTGGATTGTAAAAAGAAGAAAGTTCAAACTTGAATTTTTACATATTCAAGTTTTAAAGTTTTAAGTTTGTAAAAATATAAGTTTTAAGTTTTACAATTTGTAGAAATATAAAACTTGGATTGTAAAAAGAAGAAAGTTCAAACTTGAATTTTTACATATTCAAGTTTTATTAAATTTGCAATTGTAAAACTTTAAATAAAAATATAAAAATTACAATCCAATTTTTACAAATTGCAAAAAGTTTATTTATTTTTCCTTTAAGTTTAACTGGTCGTTCGACACTTAGTTTTTTAACATTTGCAACATTTTTGTTTATGGTAATTAATGGGTTGTTGAGCAAACAAATATTTTTAAGAAGGCACATTCCTCTAAGGTTTTTAATTTTTTTAAATTTAAAATTTAATTTAATCTTTCAGTTCTTATGTGTTAATTACTCTAATATTTTTTGTTGTCAGTTTAGCGAATAATTGGGTTATTGGATTGGGCGTTCCTTTCCCCTTAATTATTGTTTCACGCTCTGTTAGTTGCTTCTAACAATTTTTAAAAATAAAAAAAATTTTTTTCAAAGGGTACCCTAGTAGCTAACGTCCTCTTAACCTTTCTACTTCAAAATAGAAGGTATTCGACTAGCAGGATTGTTTCAATCTTGGCTGTAACCTTAGGGATAACTTGCTTCACGTTGTATAGTCAACAACCTACTTTAAATGAAGAAGAAAATAATTTTGGGTTCCCCATATTATTTTTTGGAATTTTAATTTTATTCCTAACAATGTTTGCTTCGGCCTATTTGGGTATTTTACAAGAAAACATTTTTGCTAAATATGGAAAATATCCAGAAGAAATGATGTTTTATGTGGTAAATAATTAAAAAATTAAGAAAATTAATTTTAAAATTTATTTTTGGCATCTCCTCTCACTCCCCCTTTTTGTTTTTGTTGGTAATGAAATTTGGAATGATTTTAATTTTTATTGGAATGCTTCAAATAAAATATTAATGTTCGGATTTGTGGGTGCTATTATTTGTTTACAGTTAAGTTTTTTTAAGTTTGTAAAAATGTTTCAAGTTTGCGAATATTTTGTAATTTCCGGAAAAGTTTTATTTTCGTTTTAATATTTTAATTACCCGGTTTCTATTTTCTTTCCGGAAAGTTTAATTTATTTTTATTTGTTCCGGAAAGTTGGTTTTCCAAGTTTTATTTATTTTCAAGTTTTCCGGAAAGTTGTAATAAGTTTTACAATTCTTCGAAAATAAAGTTGTAACAATTACAAATTGCAAAAAGGTGTATTTTAGTTTCCGGAAAGTGTATTTTCAAGTTTTGTATTTTGTCACTAAGTTTTACAATTCTAGCAAAGTTTATTTAAAATAAGGTTGCAACAATTACAAATTGTAAAAAGTTTTATTTAGAAAAATAAATAAACTTTTTACAATTTGTAATTGTCTCAACTTTCTTTTTAAATAAACTTTACAAATTGTAAAAAGTTTTATTTATTTTTCTTTTTCAGGTTTATTTGTATTCAAAGTGTTTACCGTCTAACTTCAACATTAAATTCCCTACAAATTACAATGCTTCTAACTCTCCGAAAATTTCTAAACATTTTCTTTTCAATTTTATTATTTAAACATAAATTTGATTGGCAACACTATTTATCAACAATATTAGTTTTAATTGGAACTTTTACTTTTTATGAAGGGCATAAAAAGTTTATTGAATGGATTGGGCTTGGAAGAGTTGGGGAAACTGAGGAAGAGGAAAGGGAAAAGGAGAAGAAAATATAATTTTTGGGAAAATATTTTTGTTATTTTTTTGTATAAATATTAAAAGTCTCAAAAAATTTTTTTTCTTTTTTTTGATTGGAAAAATCGTTAAAATATTTTTTTCTTGAGACTGAGCAACTTTCAACGGTCATAACTTTCTAGATGCCTGATCCAATCCGACTAAATTTTATATCATTCGAAAGCCCTTGATAGGCGCTATCTTTTTTCCAACTGAATTGATCAAGTCTAAACGATCATTAAAAAGTTACAAGTCGATAAATGCAAGAAATCGTTCAAAAAAATAAAAAAATCAGAACGCCAAAATTTAAGAAATTAATTAATTTGGACATTAGAGTCTAATGAATTTTTTTCCTTTTTTCCCCCATTAAATGAATTTTTTAATTGTTTAAATTTTTTAAAATATTTTTAGAGGAAATGAAACGTTTTAATCAACAGCCAACTACCCCAACAACATCAAACCCAATTCCAATTAAAAGAAAAATACAGCCGGTGTTTCTGGGAGGAATTGGGGGAAGTGGAATGACTGAAAATAGGTTTGCCTTTTGAAAAATATTTTTTTAAAAATTAAAAAAAAATTTTTTTTCTAGTCCCAGCAATCCTCTGTTCAATTCTCAATTAAATATTGGAATAAATAATTTAATTAATTCAGCAACAAATTTATTTGGAGCAAATTCCCCCCAGCAGCAATCCTCGCAGCAGTCGCAGGGACAACCGACACGTTTATTTTTCAATAAAATTTCTGAACAAAATATAAATAAACAAATAATTAATGAACAAAAACAAGTGGAAGAAGAAAAATCTAAAAATAATTTAAATGGAATTAATTCAAATGCGTCTGCTTCAGTTAGTTCAACACAACAAGCGTCGTCGGTTAATTGTCTGTCGGTAGAAAGTCTGGAAAGAAATGGACAGGTAATTGTGTTTTGTTTTGTTTCCGGAAGGTTTTGTATTTTTCTCTTAATTTTTTTGATAGTGTATTTCTTTCCGGAAAGTTATTTATAAAAATAAAATACAAACCTTTCCGGAAGGAAAAATACAAAACTTTCCGGAAACATAATATAATGTTTTCCGGAAAGTTTTATATTTATTTATTTCCGGAAAAGTTCTGTATTTTTCCCTTAATTTTTTTAGTGTTATATTCTTTCCGGAAAGTTTTGTATTTTATAAAAATAAAAATACAAAACTTTCCGGAAACATTAATATATTGTTTTCCGGAAAGTTTCATACTCTATTTAATTATTTTATTTCTTTCCGGAAAACGTTTGAAATTATTAACTCCCAAGAACACGCACTTCCATCTCTTTGAAAATTCATAACTTCAGTTTACTCCAACCTAAAAATTTGAATTTTATATCAAACGAAAGAGGAGATTCTGGTCTATCATTTAAAATAAAAAATAAAATTTTATTTTAAAAATTAAAATTTTTATTAATTTTTAAGGTGGAAGAATTGACGCCTTTACCACAACTCAAAAAATTAAATTCTTCTGCAGAATTAACTCCATTGCTTAGACCTTCAGATTTACAAAATGTCCCGTCTTCAGATTCTGTTGATATGGCCACTCCACAAATTCAAAAATTTTTGTGTTTTGCTGTTCCTTTGGTTTTTTTAAATTTTTTTAAAATTAATTTTTCTTCCTTTAAAGTCCCCAACCTGTAATATTGACCAAATTTTAGTCAAAAATTCAATAAATACCAAAAAGACGTTAAAATATGCCAAAATTCAGGCAAAATTTGCCAGAGAATTGAGATGGACTCAAACAGTTGCCTCTCCAATTCTTTTGCTTAGAGCTAACAAGTTTGGATTTTTTGTATTTTTCGAAATATTTTTAAAGATTTTGGACAGTTTGTACACTCGAAGACAATAATTTAATGATTTTTAATACTCAAAGTGGAATAAACCATTTATCCCTCCACACGGGCAGTGCTATTGCCTTTTTGGAAATTAAATCTGATTTTTGTTTAACAATTGGAATTAATGGAGAATTAAGTATTTGGTAAGAATAAGAAAATTTTTTTTCATCCAAAAAAATTTTTAAGGGATTTAAAAAAATCTACACGAATTTTGCAAACGTCTGTTGGGACTCTACTTGCACGACATGGTTATTTATTTTAATTAAAACCTTTTCGGAATATATTTCCGGAAAAGTTTATATTTCTCTTTGAAATTGATTATTTTATTTTTTTGGAAATTTATTTATAGTTCTAGGAAATAATTCCGGAAAGAAAATATAAAAATAACTACATATAAATGAATAAAACTTTTCCGGAAAATCTATTTTACATATTTCCGGAAGGTTTATACTTATTTTTATTCTTTCCGGAAATTTCTATATATTTTATATAGTTTCCGGAAAATATGGGAAAATAGACTTTTCCGGAAAATTATATTTCCGGAAATCTTTTATCTGTTTTTATTTTCCGGAAATTGTTATATATTTTATTATATATACTTTTTGGAAAAAAATATATAAGAAACTTTTCCGGAAAGATTTACTTAAGGAATATATAAATGTTAGTAAAGTTTCCGGAAAATTCTTTTTTCTATATTTCCGGAAAAATATAAGGGAATAAACCTTTCCGGAACTTTTCGGAAAAATATGAATAATTATAGTCAAGTCTTCCGGAAAATAGAATATTAAAGAAAATATTGTATATAAGTTTCCGGAAAAATTATTTTCTATATTTCCGGAAAGTATAATCATTATATTTCAGGTGCCCCAATTCCCTCCCTTAAAATTGTTCGTCTCTGTCTTTCAACTAACGGTTTACCTTTAATTGCCCTTTCAAATGGAGAAGTTTTTCTATTTTCTCGTTCACTCAATTCTTGGTTGTGTATAATTGTTGGACAACAAAAATGTGGGGGAGGGCTATTTGATACTTCTTTGTCTTCACTTTTGACAGCAATGCAATTTATAGCAAATTCTTTACCTAATGGATTAATTTCTCTTTTAATTGGGAAATTGGTAGGGGGATTTAATTTAAAAAATATAAAAATTTATTTTAAAGCAATTAATTAATGATAAAAATAAATTACCTGTAAATTCTCAATGTGAAGAAATGGCAGCATCAAATGAAGAGGCACAATTGGAATTATTACTTAGAGCGGTAGAATATTTATTATTAACTATAAACAGTTAATATTTCCTTTCCGGAAATGTTTTATTTATTCGATTTTATTTTCCGGAAAGAAAATAAAATATAAATTCCGGAAGGAAGATAATTTCCGGTTATATTTCTTTACTTGATATTCTTTCCGGAATTTTCCTGAAGTTTTATTTTAATTTTCTTTTCCGGAAATTTTTTATTATTATTTTAATTTTAACCGGAAACGTTTAATTTATTCTATTTTTCTTCCGGAAAGTTTTCTATTTTATAGTACATTTTCCTTTAATATTTTATTTTCCGGAAAGAATATTCTTTCTCAAAATTATTATGTACCTTTTCCGGAATTTTCCGGAAAAGGTTTAATTTATTCTATTTCTCTTCCGGAATTATTTCCTTTCCGGAAAGTTTATTTTTTTATTTTCCGAAAAATATTTTATTTTTCTCTTCCGGAATTTTTTTACTATTTCCGGAAAGGTTTTATTTACTCTATTTCTTTTCCGGAAAGTTATATTCCTTCCGGAATCTTTCATATTTCATTTTTCTTATATGTATTATTTCTATTTTTCCGGAAAAGTTTTATATTTTATTCTGATATTTTTAATTAATTTTTAAAGGCTTTTGAATTAGAATCACGAGAAGAATATCGCTTCCTAGCAGCTTTGTATCTCCAAAAACTTGTTAAACGAGGTGATTAAATATTTATATTTAATTTAATTATTTTTATTTTTAAAGGTAAAAAAGAAAAAATTGTCGATTTTATAAACGATTTAAAAACAAATTTGTCTTCATTTATTCAAACAGAAACAATTTTGGAGGATATTAGGCCATTTATTAATTTTAATAATGAAAAAGGAGAAAATTTGGTAAAAAATATTTTTGAAGGAGAGGGGGATATAAATAAATTGAGAAGTGAAAAAGAATTGGAAAGGAGTTTTTCTTGGCTTTGTTAAAAATTAAAATTAATTTTTTAAAAATTATTTTTCAAATTATTTTTTTTTATTAAAATTATTTTTTTGTCAAATTTTTCCTAAACTTGACCAATAGATATTTTAAGAAAAAAAAATTAATTTTTTTTTTGCTAAATCTTTTTTTTTCTTCAAAATTTTATATCAAAAAATCCTTAGGAAATGTATATATTTTTTTGGAAGAAAAAAAGATAAAAAAGCAAAGCCAAAATTGATGTTTTATGTTTTTTCACTTCCTTTTTGACTCTCACGAAATTTAGTACTTTTTAAAGAAGCTTTTTGGTTTTTCTTTCAGCTGACCAATGACGTAAAGAATATATAACTTCATTCAATGTTTATAGGGGATAGAATATATTAAACTTTCCGGAAAGCTAAAATTGAAAATTGAATAGAATATTAATAAAAAACTTTCCGGAAAACTTGAAAGAATATTAATAGAGATTCTATTAAGTTTCCGGAAATTTATGTATTTTCCGGAAAGTTTAATATTCTTTCCGGAATACTCTATATACTTTTCCGGAAATTAGGCATAGATATAATATTAATATAAATCATTCCGGAAAGTTTCCGGAAACAGTTTTCTTCTTGAAAATACATTTTTGTATTTTCCGGAAAGTTTATAATTCTTTCCGGAATACTTTATATACTTTTCCGGAAATTAAGCATAGATTAAATATTTATATAAAACATTCCGGAAAGCTTCCGGAACCTTTTTTACAATTAATTTATTCAGTAAGTATTAATTCTATAACCACAAGAAAATTAATTTTTATTTAATCAAAATACTTTTCTAAATAAAAAAATTTCCCTCCAATTTTGCTTTTTTTGTTGATGAATTGCTTTTTCTTTCTTTTGTTATATTTTTCAGCAATTTGCTTCCAAGTTTTTTTAGAGTTTGTCTAAGCATGTTTGGGATATCCCTTTACTTATTCCACTAAAAATGCCATTGTTGTTGTCTTTAACAAAAACCCCTTAAAAGAAGAAGCATAAAAATAGTTAACGTTTGGCTGTTTCTTTTCTGTGATAGCGTCAATAAAAAATAAATGTTAAATTATATAAAGTTTTAATTTTCTATTTCCGGAAAGTTGCAAGTATTTTGCAGATTTTTAATTTGTTTTCCGGAATATATTTTACAATTCTTTCCGGAAAATTTTATAGAAGGAAAGCAACATCTATTTATTTTCCGGAAAGTTTAATGTAATTCTTTCCGGAATTTAAATAAAACATTTCCGGAACGTTTAAAAATACATTTAATATTTTCCGGAATGTTTAATACATAAATATAATTCTTTCCGGAAAGTTCTATTTCCTATACATCTATTTATTTTCCGGAAAGTTTAGTGTTAATATATTTTTCCGGAATATATTTTACAATTCTTTCCGGAAAGTTATATTCTTTTCCCTTAAAATACACACTTAAAGTTTCAAGTTTGCAGAATATTAGTGTATTATTATGCACTTGCTTCACCGTGCCTTTTCTTCAATTAACAAATGTTCTATTATTACAACAACAATTATATTAATATTAATAGGGGCTATTTTTGTAGTTTTTGCTTTCGTAGTAAAATCGCCGCCTGGAAGAGTTTTTCTAGAAGAAAATTTTCAAAATTCACCAATTTCCTATGCCTATACCCAATTAGACGAAAATATAGAAGGAAAAGGACAACAAATAATAGAAAATCATAAACACAGAAATAATACCCACAGAAATCATGTTAAACCTTCTTTCCTTCGGAAAAGCCATCCGATAGAATTAACAATAGATTCTGGCTCTATACGTGGGGAATATTTGGTTTGAAGGGAATTTATGGGTATTTTAATATTTTTTTAATTTTGTAGACCATTGGAGCTAATGAATTTGCTGTGTTTAAAGTTGGAAAACAGTCAGAAAAAAAATAAAATTTAAATTTTTAAGGGTATCCCCTATGCCGCTCCCCCAGTAGGCTCTCTCCGTTTCCAACTCCCCGAACTTCCAGCCAAATGGAGAGGGGTAATGAATGCTTCACAATATGCTCCGGTAGATTATTTTGTTTAAAAAATTAATTTCCCCCAAATTTCCTTTCGAAAATAAATTTATTAAATTTTAAAAGATGTGTGCTCAACGCCAAAGAGACAGAGCCATAGACCCTTTAAATTTATACAAAATTCATATTTCTGAAGATTGCCTTTATTTAAACGTTTTTGCGCCTCCTCAAGTATTTAAATTCTAATTTAAATTTAAAATTAATTTACCCTTAGTTCACTAATGATTCTTATCCAACTATTGTATTTTTACATGGTGGTCGGTTTCAGTATGGGTCGAGTGCTGACTGTTAGTTTTTTTTATTTTTATACTGAAACTAAGTAAAAATTAAATTAAAAAAAATTTTTTTAATTTTTTAAAAATTTTTAAAAATAAAATTTAAATGGAAAAATTATTTAAATAACATTCTATAAGGATAGAAAAAAGGAATAACCCTCATAGGAATCGAACCTCCCTCACTACCACCCAAAATCAAGGTGACTAACCACTTAACCAAAACGCTAACATATTGAAATCCTTTAAAGACTGCTCTTAAGACTAATTTTAAATTAATATAATAAACTCCAAAAGTACAGAAATACAGAAACAATTTAATTTTAGACCCTCAACACGCAATTCTAAACAATTTTGTTTCTCGCAAAGTAGTCTTTGTTTCATTAAACTTTCGTCTTGGCCCCATGGGATTTCTCTCTACAGGCGATTCTGTTCTTCCAGGCAATTTGGGTCTATGGGATATTTTGTTGGCATTGAAATGGGTGCAAATAAATGTATGGAAATTAAAATTTTTTTGAAAATTTTTCAAAAATTTTTTAAGGCTCACGTATTTGGAGGAGACCCTAATAACGGTAAAATTCGAAAAAAAATTTTTTAATCCCACCTTTTTTTATTTTTCAAGTCTTATTGATGGGACACGGTTCAGGCGCTTCGGCTGCTTCCCTTTTGGCACTATCCCCCAAAGCTGAAGGGCTTTTCCATAAAATTATGTTAATGAGTGGAACAGCTATGTACTTGTTAAATAAATTCAATTAAATTAATCAAAAAAATTCTAAGAACCCCCGGGACTGTCCGCGACACAGCAATTAACGCTACATGGGCGTTAGATGCCCGTCTGCATTGTCGCTCATTTAATTCTTCGGAATTACTGGAATGCTTTAAAAAACAATTGAGAGATGAAATACTTGATTTTCAGGTGTTTTTTGAAAATTTTTCAAAAATTTTTGAAAATTTCAAAAAAAATTTTTAAAGCCTGACCCAGACCCAGACTACGATTTATTTGTCCCTATTATTGATGGAGAACAAGGGATAATACCTGATGACCCCGAATCTTTAGCACTTTCACGGAGAAAAATGCCTATAATGCTTGGAACAACGAGGGATGAGAGTGCCCTGCAAATATGTAATTTAAAAAATTTTTTTAAGGGAACTGGAGTTCCGGAAAAATTATTTTCGGAAAAAACAAAATTAAATTAAACAATTTCCGGAAGGAATATAACAAATAAATAAGCTTTCCGGAAAGTTTATTTTTAAGCGAGGGTCTATTAATAATATTCCGGAAAGATAAATAGAACATTCCGGAAACGACTCATATTTTTCGGAAAGATAAATAGAATATTCCGGAAAAATATTCTCATTTTCCGGAAAATACATTTATTTTTACCTTTTTAAAATTAAAAACATTTCCGGAAAAAAATTCCGGAAGAAATATATTTTCTATTTTTCAGTATTGCTAAAAGAAAAACCGGTAAATCTGAGTGAGGGTCTACTAATCAGTGAAGCAGAACAATTAGTAACCAACCTAACAAGCTCATATACTGGCTTCACAAATAAACAATTAATTGGAGAGGCAACAAAACACGAATATATTTGGAGTAAAGTAGACCCATCAGAATCCCCACATCTTAACGAGTCTATTTTGAAGGCAAATATTTTTGAAAAAAATTTTTTAATTTTTAAATAAATTAAAAAGATGTTCTCCCACTTTTGGTATGATGCTCCAACATCAAGACTGGCAACTTATTATGCCCGCCAAGCAATGCCTGTGTTTCTCTATTCGTTTGATCATGTTAGCGAGAACTTTGAAACAAACTGTGAGTTGTATATCCGTGAAATGTATTTATTCTTATTCCGGAAAAATAATTAAAATTCCGGAAAATATTAATATTTTCCGGAAGAATATATTTCCATTCCGGTAAAATAAATAAAATGTTTTCCGGAAAACTATTATATTTTTCCGGAAACTATATTCTCATACCGGAAAAATAAATTAAAAATTCCGGAAAAGTATTATATTTTCCGGAAAATACATCTATTTTTCATTACATTAATAAAACATTCCGGAAAATAGAGTTATATTTTCCGGAAACTATTAATATATGTATTTTGTATTTATTAATATATGTATTTATTAATATACGGAAGAATATATGTATTTTCCCTTCCGGAAGAATAAATAAGATATCTTCCGGAAACTATTATATTTCCGGAAACTATATTCTCATACCGGAAAAATAAATTAAAAATTCCGGAAAAGTATTCTATTTTCCGGAAAATACATCTATTTTTCATTACATTAATAAAACATTCCGGAAAATCTATTCATATATATTTCCGGAAAATTCCGGAAAATACATGTCATTTATTCTGAAATACATTTACTATTAAAATACAATTATAACTAAGGGGTCTTCCATGGCTGTGACGAAATTTTTCTCTTCGAACTTGAACGCCGCTTTCTAGTAACCAGGCGTGACAGAAACTGGCAATTGGACAGGCGAGTTACAGAATTATTTGCAGACATGATTGTTAATTTTTTGAAGACCGAGTTTGTATTTTTCTTGTGTTTTTTGTATTTTTATTTCAATTTAAGCGACCCAACCCCCGAATCTGCCCGTCTTAATTTTAATTGGAATTCTAGTTCAACTGGAGAATTGGATCATTTGTCTGTTACAGACTCTCCTTCAATGAGAGTTGGGTTTAGATGGCAGGCACACATTTTTTGGAATAAATATGGTGTGTCTTTTTTGATTTTGTATACAAAATTTGCGGAAAATTTTTTTGTCCGCAAAATTTTTGCGGACAATAATTTTGCGGACAAAAATTTTTGCGGAAAAAAATATTTGCGGATAAAATTTTGCGGACAAAAATTTTGCGGACAAAAAATTTTTGTGGACAATAATTTGCGGACAAAAATTTTTGCGGACAATAATTTGCGGACAAAAAGTTTGCGGACAAAAATTTTTGCGGACAATAATTTGCGGACAAAAAGTTTGCGGACAAAAATTTTTGCGGACAAATTTTTGCGTACAATATTTTTTAAGTCCGCCACTTGGATTCAGTCGATGTCGGAAATATGCAAAAAATAACTTTATTGGATAAACAATTGGGAGATTATCAGTTGGCAACTTGGCTGCTACTTTTTTGTTCACTCTTCTTTTTCGCTATACTTGTTGGACTTGCTTGTTATTGTACTAGAAAGGAACCGGATGAAGATGAATTATAAAAATATAATTTTTTAAAGAATCCCTCATTTTTTAAAATATATCAATTTATATACTGTCTTTCATTTAAAATAAATTTTTTTATTTAAAATAATTTGCTAGAAAAATTTAAAAAAAGGAAGGGCAGAGACGAAATATACACCTTGAGCTTGAATCTATTTCTCTAACCAGAACTTTTTCCGGAAAATAAACTTTCCGGAGAGTATAATTATTCGTTATATTCCTTCCGGAAAGAGTTTAATTTTCTGATTTTCCGGAAATAGTTTTCCGGAAAGTTTATTTTTATTTTTATAGTTATACTATTTCCGGAAAATTATATTATACTTTCCGGAAAAAAATTAATTCACTTTATTTATTAATTATATTCCTTCCGGAAATTGTTTTAATTTAATTTTTAATTTTTCTGTCTATTCCGGAAAAAAATTTTCCGGAAAGTTTAGTTACATATTATTGATTGTCCTCATTGCTTCGCTTTGCTTTTTGACATTGTTACACGACCAAAAATGGAAGTAAACCCCAAATTAAAATTACCCAACGAATTATTATCTGAATTAATTAAATTTATACCTTTTAATTTAAAATGGATTAGAATTCGAATATCTAAAGTATTTGACTATTTTTTGTTAAAATTTCAACAAAATTATTTAATTTATTTAATCAAAGTATTAGCTTTTTAAATTAATTTATATAATTTTTTTTAATTTTTAGTTAAGAAATAAGTTGATAAAAAAAAATAAAAAAATTATAAAAACTTTGGAAGAAAAAGCAGATATAGAATCTGAAACTCATATTATTGTAATGCTTAGTTTATGTGTTAATTTAGATATATTATATTTTAAATTTAAATTTATTATGAAAAGTTTAGCTTCAAAAGCCAAAAAATTTGAAAATGTAAGTTTCAATCAGAGCAGCTTCGAAACTTAAAAATCTTTGAAAATTAAAGACAAGTCGAAAAGAAAATTTGGTTACAGCTCTGGTTTCGAGTATAAAAAGTTTCGAGTTTTTTCCGGAAATGTTTTAAATTTTAGGTTTCCGGAAAGTGTTGGGTTGGGTGGTTATTTATTTCCGGAAAAAGTTGTTTCCAGAATTGTTTCCGGAAAATAAACTTTCCGGAAAGCTATTTGTATATATTTTCCTAAAAGTGTCTTTTCCGTGAAAAGTTTAACGGAAATAAAAATTCGGATTTTTTAAATTTTTAATAAATAAGCATCTAACAGTTTTAATACTTCAATAAATTCTGTCCTATTTTAGAAAATAAATCAAAAAGAATATTTATGGCCGGAACAATTGTCTTTTGATGATGACGAGTTAGTTACAAATGAATGCCTAATTCATTTCAAAGAGCTTTGTGTTAAAAGGCGTCAAATACTTTTAGAATTATATTCTTTTTGTTTGGAAGAAATTAAACAAGCTAAGCAACCACGTGAACTAGACCGCATTGAAATATCTTTAATGGGTTGTTTTTTAAATTTTATTTTTTAAATTTAATTTTTTAGGAGTTAGTAGTCAACTTAAAGGTATAAAAAATTCCAGTTCTTAGACAGATAAAGGATTAAAATTTTATTTAAAATAAAATTTTTGGTTAAAGATTTTTTAAAAAGAGGTGTGACGGCAAAAAAAGAATTACTAATTTGAGAATAAATTATTTAATGTATTTTCTAACCAGAATTGTTTCCGGAAAATAAACTTTCCGGAAAGCAGATAGTTAATAAATTAAATAGTTACTATTTTTTCCGGAAAGAAAAGAACTTTTCCGGAAAGCTTATTTATTAACTATAGTCTTTACGGAAATTATTTAAAATATTATTTTCTATTTTTCCGGAAAGTTTATTTCTATTTTCTTTTTATAGTTATACTATTTCCGGAAAATTATATACTTTCCGGAAAATATAATTAATTCACTCAAATTTAATGTTTTTTCTTTCTTTTAAATTTCTTTCTTCTTTTGTTTTTATGAACTAATTCTGGGTGTATTCTTTTAAATTTTAATATAAGCGTTTTTAATGCATCAGCCCAGAATTCGCGTCCCTCGAATATTGAAGGGTGGTTATTTTCTAAAAAATTAATTTTAATTATTTTTTACTAACTTGCCTTCTTGAATTTGTTGGTCTACCTCCTTTTTCCTTTTATTTTGTTGTCTAAATACAAGAGAAGGTGAAGCGTGCAACCGTTGAGAAGCTTGAGGTTTTATTAGAGAATTATGCGTAGATATTTTTGCTTAATTTGGTAAATTTAGAAACTAGTTCCGGAAAAATACTTATTTCTTATGGAAAATATTTTATTTATAGAACATTTATAGGAAAATGTTGTTTTTGTTCTGTAATATTAAACCTTTCCGGAAAATATATCGTTTCCGGAAATTATTTTTCTTCTTAGAATAAAATATTTTCCGTAAAATGTTCTTGAAGATAATACTTTCCGGAATAGTAAATTATTTATTTATAGAATATTCCGGAAAATTTTTTTAAATAGACTGTATGCATTCCGGAAAATAGATATTTGTTTTATATCTTCCGGAAAATTGTTCATTCATAAAAATATTCCGGAAAATGTTGTATATTTATTTTCCGGAATTCTCTTCCGGAAAAGAATATTCAATAAAATGTTTAACTATTTATATTTTCCGGAAAATGTTCCTAAAATAATACTTTCCGGAATAGTAAATTATTTATAGAATATTCCGGAAAATGTTCTTTTACTATATTAAACTTTCCGGAAAATATATTTCCGGAAATTCTTTTTAATATTAAAAGCAAATATTACCAGTCTCGACGCGTGCCCATCCTTCTCTTCTTTTTGTAATTAAATTATTTTTATTTATTTCAATATTATTTTTTTCTGTTAATTTTTCCTCTGACAATTTTTCCTCGTTTTTAACCAAATTTTTGGATTTAATAAAATTATTTTTATTTTTGTGGGACAAGATGTCTACATTAATAAAAGAAGATTTTGGAAGGTTTAAAGGTGTATATTTTTGTTTTTCTTTAATTAAGTATCCAAAACAATAATGAAAATTTAATAAAATTGGAAGGAGAAGAATAAATTTTATATTTATTTTCATTTTTGGATTATTTTCTTTGGATTAATTATAATTATCCCCTCTTTAAATCTCTCTTTTAATATTAATTTGTTTTTTTTTTAATTTTTTGGATGTTCTGTGGTCATCTACAAACACCGCCTAAGGATAAACTCTGTTTTTAGGAACGAAAAAAAATTAAAGAAAGTAACAAGAAATTAATGAAGGAGGATTTTGGGCGATTTTTTGGGTCATTTTGTTGAAAGGAAATATATCTTCCTCTCCCGTTCTTCTATAAATAACCAATAAAAATAAAAAAATTAATTGTTTTTCATTAAAAATTTGTTTTTTGATTATTAGTTGAACGATATATTTATAATAATTTTTTAATTCATTAATTTTTTTATTATTTTGATTTTTAATGGTTATTCATATTGTTCAACTGTTTTTATTTAAATTCCGGAAAATATTTTATATTTTCCGGAAAATGTTTTGTATCCGGTAAATATACTTTCCGGAAAATATTATAAATATTATTCCGGAAAGTATTTATGCTATATTTTCCGGAACGTATTTATTTAGATATTCCGGAATTGGTTTTCTTTTTAATATTAAAACTTTCCGGAAAATCTTTATATTTTCCGGAAAAGGGTTTGTATTATTAAACCTTCCGGAAAATATTATAAACATTCTTCCGGAAAATATCTATTTTATATTTTCCGGAAAACATTTATAATATATTCCGGAAATGTTTTTCATTTGTAATATTAAAACTTTCCGGAAAATATATTCACATTCCGGAATTTTTTTTTCGGAATAGAATATATTCCGGAAAAACCCCTTTCCGAAAATTACCTTTCCCACAGAAATTCTATCCATTTTAAAACCCTAATATTAATCAAAAATTAATCATGTTTAAAATTTATTTTATATCTAGACAAACTAAAAATTTCTAGCTTTTTTGGATTAGCAAAATATTTAAAATTAATGAGTATATTTAATCAAAAATGTTAATTTATTGCCTTAAAAATATTTATTTTTTAAAAATTATTTCTGTTGTTGCCAAAATTCGTCTAACGATATTGCTGAAACATTATCTAAAGGGCCAACTGGGGGAGGACGATCAAAAGTTTTTCTTTTTATTCGAATTCTTGTTCCTCCTTCTCCCTCTGTTTTTACTAGATTTGCTGTACTAGAAGGAATATTACCCTTTCCGGAAACTTTTTCCGGAAAAGTTTCTTTTTCCTCTCTCTTTTCTTCTGTCCCTTCTCTTGTTGCTTCCCTAGAACTTTTTCCGGATTCCCCTATTTTTTCACTCTCTTTTGCTTCTTTTGGTGGGGGTGTTTTTGTTTTATCTGTAGAAGTGGTTCTAGTAGTTCTCATTAATTCAATAGGTGGTCGAACTGGATGTTCGGTGGCTGCTATGGCTGCTGAAGCGATTGCTGATGTTGCCACCTTTAAAATTAAGAGGAAAAATAAATTGGGACTCTAATGACCCCCTTAAATGACCATTAGATGACCACCCCTTTAGATGACCACTAGATGATCACCCCCTTAAATGACCATTAGATGAACACCCCTTAGATGACCACACCCTTAAATGACCACTAGATGACCACACCCTTAATGACCCCTTAAATGACTACCTTTGCAGCCTTGAAATGATCTCCAATGGCATAACTATCCATCATTTTCTCATCAAAATTATTAATTCTTTCCTCTTTTGTCCTCTTATCTTTAAATTGACCCAATCCCCCTTCTTCCCCATTTTCTCCATGCAATTCTACTTGAACTACTTTTTGTTGAATCTCTCCTCCATCATCAGACTCTAATTGTTTGAATTGTTGACTATTAACATATTGTTCTGATTCTATAACATTTTTGTGTTTATACTGCTTAAATTGTTCCCCTCCACTGTACTGCTCCAACTCCTCTTCCATATGGTTGTGTTGCGTGTACTGCTCCAACTCCTCGTTTTCTCCATTATTTTCTCCAGTATTTTTTCTTCCTCCCTCTTCATTCATTTCCATCAAAAAATTTTCTTCTCCTCCCTCCCCTTCACCATTTATCTTACTTGCTCTTCTTATTTTTTGCCGTTCATTTTCTTCGTGTTCCTCCTCTTCAGAATCAGGTTCATACCCCATATTGTGTCTATCTTTTTCTTCTTCCTCCTCTTCCCTATCAGTTGTTCCCCCACCACTTACACCAGCACCCATCCATCCTTTTCTTATTTTTTTCTCAGAAATTTTTCTTCCCTCCTCAACAAAAGAAGGCTGATTTGGACTCATTCTAATACGTGGAGAAGAGTTGAGATCATCCTCGGGTGGAGAATCAACAGATGCAATTTCTGCTGAAAGTTGTTGTGGATGAAGTTTAGTGGCCTTTAAATGATTCAAAAAAATTTTTTCCGATTTAAAAAATTTTTTTTATAGTCAGACCTCATTATGAGATAGATACCCATTGACTGAAAAAAATGAGGTTATCTTATAATGAGGTGTGTTTTAAATCAAGGGTTTATGTTTATATTGGTTGAATTGTTCCCCCTCCAAAACTCTCCCCCAATATACTGCTTCAACATGTTTTATATGGTTGTGTTGCGTGTACTGCTCCAACTCCTCATCTACTATATTCCCTCCCCCACCTAGAGGCCAACCAAGTTAAGAAAAGTCTCTTAAATGGAAGTGTACCTAGTATTGGAGGCATCCACAAATGAGGTTTTCAATACTCAAAAAATCACCTCATGTTCCCTCATTTGTTGACTAGCAGTAGCAGTTGCTTCAGCTAAAGCTGCTGCAGTATCTAAAGGTTCTACATTCCCCGTAGTTGTTGTAGTTGTCATTCTTTGGGCAAAGGTTGATTGGAATGTTTGTAGAGGAAATGAAGCATTACTGTCTTGGGATTCAAACGGGGATTTTGTTGTAGCAATCCCTCCTCCTCCTCCTCTCCCACCTCTATTGCTGTTGTTATTACTAGTTTCAGCATATTTTTGTTCTCTTAATTCCCGCCGTTCCCTCTCCTTAGCTTTTTGCCTTGCTAAAGCCGCGGCAGCTTTATCCTTATTTCCTGGTTGTTGCCCTTGTTGTTGTTGAACTAGACGTTGATTCATGTCTATATTAATTATTCGGTTGTTACGTTCCTTGTATCTGAAATCAAAATTTTGAAGGGAAAATTTCTAGACTAATTTGTAAATACTTGTGAAACAAAACACATCCAACTACTAATGCTAACAAAGCAAATATCACAACTACAACCAAAAGTGTATAATCCATAGTAAAATCGCGAAAGCCGCGACGTATCATCCCTGCTGGTAAGACGACTGGAACTTCTGTACCGTCTGTAAAAGAGGATTAAAGTTAAGAGATTTTTCCGGAAAATACAATATACCTATGTACTAATTTAATTCCAATAATAAAATGTGATAGAATAATTTTCCGGAACGTAATATTTAATTTAATTATGTATTAATATAATTCCGGAAGAAATAAATGGACAGTTTTCCGGAAGAATAACTTTCCGGAAGCTATATATTAATTACAATATACATATTTACAAATATAATTTCCGGAAACATTAAATCTGATAAATATCGTAAACTTTCATGGATGATTTCCGGAAAATAATATATTCCGGAAAAATAATATACATATTATGTATTAATAAAATTCCGGAAACAAATGGACTTAATTTTCCGGAATATATACAAATAAAAATGTTTCCGGAAAATACACACTATAGTTTTACCTCTCCTCTTTTTGCACAAGAATGGTCTTCTATTGCGACAATCGTCAATTTCATATACCACTATTTGATCTCGTTTATTCCAATCAAGATAAACACAATCCTTCATTTCATTTTCGTGTTTTAAAGGAAAACTGGCGAAAAATAAATTAATTAAAGTTTTTAATTTAAAATTTTATTTTTTACTTTTCCGGCCAAAGAGGCACATTTCTGTCAATGGATTCATAAATACCTTCAACATTTGCATCAGAATAACCAACCCAAGGGAAAGAATGGGTCTGAGAGTAGGATTCTAGTGAATAAAAATTTTTTTGATTTTTTTTGAATTTTTTCCACTCCTTACCAACAATAAAAGCATAATCCGCTTCATTCTGAAATGTCGCCAAATTTGCCCTTTCAAAATTGCATTCCTTTTGGGCCTCATACCAAGGCAAAATATGAGGTAAAACAAATTGTTTATAACTTGAAATTATTATTTTTCGATTAAATTTTTAATTTCTCTACCAATATGGGGATGATATTCCATCAGAAATCCAATCGGGAGGGCATGTGTCAATATCTAAAATAATTTTTAAAAAATTTGAGGGCTTTTACAATACCAAATTGAACAAAAGAAATGTTAAATCCACGTTTTTGTATTATTGAATCTGAGTGAAAGTGAACAAGCAACGAATCGCTGGCACTTGCTATAGCAGCGGGATAATCTTTAAATTTAAAAAGTTAAACGGGAAAATATTTTTAAATTAAATTTTATTGAAATAGAAACGAGATTTATTTTAAATAATTTATAAAACCCTAAGGGCCTGAATTACTACCTTGTCCACACCAACGGGCAACTTCTTTGATACTAGTTTCGTTTCCTATAAAATATAGAGAGAATATAATAAACTTCCATAAAAATAAAATTCCGGAAAATATTTTCCGGAAATATATTATTGAAATAATAAATATAAGTTCCGGAAATATAATATCCGGAATACAATTCCGTAAAATTCCGGAAAATATTTTCCGGAAATATAATTTTCCGGAAATAAATATAATTTTCCGGAAATAAATATAAGTTCCGGAATTTTTATAATTTTCCGGAAATATGCATAATCTTTCCGGAAAAATAACTATAAAATAAATATTGTAAACTTTCCGGAATATTACATACAAATAAAAATATTTCCGGAAAACATTTTTAATTTTTAAATTAAACTATAGTACCTTCTCTATCCCTAACACTAACATAATCATTACAATCTGTAAATAAAGCTTCTTCTAAATCACTTTCTATTATTGTCAAATGTATTCTATGAAATTTGTCTGTAGCCTTTAATTTTAAATTAATAAATTTTTTGTTTAAAAACACACCTCAATGAGAAATTGACAATCAGTATCGGGAGGGTATAGTTTATTTTCATCCTTAAATTAGAGTTTTGTAAACTTAAGTTTGTAAAAAAAGTTTGTTTTATTTTTGTTATATTTTTTTATTGTTATGTCTACTCTTTACTTTTTTCAGGAAAACTTAAGTTTAAACTTAATAAAATTCCGGAAATAAATATACACTTTCCGGAAAATACTTTAGTTTAAATTTAATAAAATTCCGGAAATAAATATATACTTTCCCGAAAAAACTCAAAGTTTTAAGTTTATTTTTTCTAAGTTTAAACTTAATTCTCAACATAAAATTCCGGAAGTAGATATAATTTCCGGAAATGAGCATAATTTTCCGGAAAAACAAGTTTTAAGTTTAAACTTAAGTTTTTAAGATTGTTTTAAGTTTGTTTTTCTTTTTAAGCTTAAACTTAAGTTTTTATGAGTGTATTTAAGTTTGCTTAAGTCAAACAAGTTTTAAGTTTTCAAGTTTGAACTTAAAAAATTTAAGTTTGTAATATTTTCTTTTATTTTATTATTATTTTATAAACTTTACATATGGCGAATAAATATATTGAGGTGTACGGGATGCCAAAAGGCGTATAGGGTTGTCGGGGCAAGGCTGAGGATTGCCAACATCTTCAAGCTGTAACCGAAATTTTGGTTTTTGTTGTTGCTGCTGCTGTTGTTGATGTAACATTGTAAGAGATGTCACCGGTTTTAAACAATAAAAAATAATCAAAAATGAAGGGAAGAAAGAAGATTGAATTTTGAAAGAATTGAAGAAGCATTTTGTTGGTTTTTTAGCGAAGGATGAAAATAAAATTGGCATTTGGCGCCAATAAAAAAGGAAGAGTTGTAGATGGCGCTTTGGCCGTTTCTTGTTGATTCTGACATTGAATGGATGGCAATGTGGCGGTGAAGACGGCGTTGACAGCTAGCTATGTTACTTTAAAGGCGGATTGATGAGGTTTAAATAAAAGTGGAGTAATTGAGGATGAATTTGTAGGGAAGACAAAGTTTGGGATTATCTATTACTCTAATGTGAAGTCTAAAAAGCTTGAAAGAATGTCAAAAAAGGATTAAGTTTAAATAAATATACCGTCTAAAAACACTCTCAAAAAGCAATGCGCGTTCAATTAAGAGTGTCCTAGAAACGGGGAGGATGGATTTTATAAATGAGGCATATTATGTAATAAGGGGGACAAAAATAGTAAAAAATAATATTTAAATGTATCAATTAAAAGCGAGCATATTATAAGAGTATATATAAAGTATTGAAGGTACTACTGAGGGGGGGATTCCTGTAGACTAGGTATTTTATGGATTCTTCAGTTTCCGGAAAGTTTGTAAATTCATATAGATAGTGTATATTTTTATTCTTTCCGGAAATTCCTAAGTTTGTAAACTTGTAAGTATTAAGATATATTCCTTCCGGAAAGCTCTATAACTTTTCCGGAAACTTTTTTTTATTTATTCTTTCCGAAAACTTCTTAAGTTTGTAAGCTTGTAATTATAAACATATATTCTTTCCGGAAATTCTTAAGTTTGTAAATTTAATTAATATATTAAACATATTCTATCCGGAAAGTTATAATTTCGTAATATTTTTCCGGAAACTTGTTTTAAGTACATATATGAATAAAATAAAAAGTTGCCTTTTTGGAATTTGTCAGCTATTTCCGGAATCCATTGGAAATATCAATTACCCCTGAATTGTGCAAAGGTTGCGGAACCATTTTTTAATTTTAAGAATAGATTAATAAAATCTAAAATCTTTAGAAAAGAATTTAGATAATCTCAACAATGCCCGCCTTTTTTCTATTCTTATTCTTTTTGAATGACCATCGTCCTTCTTCCCCATTTACAAATAAGCGATAATGTCCAGCTGCTTTTTCCCTTCATGTTGCCATGGGAATTGAATGAAAACATAATGTATTGGCAATTTAAGGTGGTTGTAGGTATTTTGAATTGAAAGTAAATAAAATGGGCAATTGGCACGCTTTTTATGTTATTTTTTGGTAAATCAGCGCCTTTTAAGGGATGCTTTTTTAAAGGATGCTTCCGTGTGTAAAGGCAATTTGGCAAGACGGAAGAAAGCAAATTTAGTGTTTATTTACTAAAAAAATTCTTTTTTAAGTGCAGTTTTGTATATTCAAAAATTTTATTTATGATAAATTAAAGCTATCATTTGTGAGTGATTTTCTAAGCAAACTAGAAACATTATCGTTTTTAAGATCACATTTTGTATATGAGAGAATTGTTAAATTTTGAGCTGTTGTTCGTTCAGCTAAACAGCGTTGGTGTGAAAATTGACAGAAATTCTTTTTAAAAATTAAAAAAAGATAAAATAGAAATATCACCGAATGAGTAGTAAATTCACTGTCACAAACAGGCACATAGTCGTCTTGGCATTTTAATTGAGGGCAACACTCACCTTCAAAAATTGAAATAATAATTGAAAAAATTTTTTTTTAAATTAATTTTACCCGGATATAAAACCCTTAAAGGAGAGGATTCATTTTTATCTTTTACTGAAGCATTATGCCTTTCCAAATGGCAACCATTTCTATAGGTACGTCCATCACTAGCACACAACTAAGTGAAAAATAAAAATTAAAAAAATTTTTTTAAATTAACTGGTTCGTATTTATCACTACATATTAGTTGATCTACACTAAGCAATTCAACGCTCACATTCTGAAGTACATCAGTATTGCTTGAGGATGTTAATAATTGTTGGGAAATTGCAGAAGAATGAACGTCTGCCTCGTGTTGTTGTCCGGTTTCCTTTACAAATGTATTTTACAATCTCCTTTACAAATTGTAAAATTAATAATATAGTCTTTTTCATCCGGAATAATATTTTCCGGAAAATATAATATTAAATTGTAATTTTATATTAATCTTTTCCGGAAAAGTTTAATATGTGAAGATCCGGAAAATTGTAAAGTCATTTCCGGAAAATATAATAAGTTCTAGCTGTTTCCGGAAAATTGTAATTTTAATTGTAATCTTTTCCGGAATTTAATTAAATATATGCGGCGTATCCGGAAAATTGTGTAATCCGGAAAAATGTATATTCGTATCCGGAAAATTGTAAAGTCATTTCCGGAAAATATAATAAGTTCTAGCTGTTTCCGGAAAATTGTAATTTTAATTGTAATCTTTTCCGGAATTTAATTAAATATATGCGGCGTATCCGGAAAATTGTGTAATCCGGAAAAATGTATATTCGTATCCGGAAAATTGTAAAGTCATTTCCGGAAAATATAATAAGTTCTAGCTGTTTCCGGAAAATTGTAATTTTAATTGTAATCTTTTCCGGAATTTAATTAAATATATGCGGCGTATCCGGAAAATTGTGTAATCCGGAAAAATGTATATTCGTATCCGGAAAATTGTGTAATCCGGAAAAATGTATATTCGTATCCGGAAAATTGTAAACTCTTTTCCGGAAAATATAATTTTAAATTGTATCTTCCGGAATAAGCATCCGGAAAAAAACATTAATTTAAAAGATAAATAAATGTTCTGCACTAATTACAAATCAACTGTGAATGAACTTATCTCTACCAATAAATTTATCTTCGATTTATTTATTGTAATTCTAGTATAATAAGTTAAATTTATTTTAATTATGACAGATTTTCATAAACGACGAAACACCTCTTCTCTTTCCTCGATATTCTCCTTCCGTCTTTCAGTGTTGTTAATATTACATTCACGTTCTTCCAACGGTTTGTGATGAATTTTGATTGAACGACATTTTGCCACCTCAAAGCTGCACCAATTAGAATGACGAAAATTGTTCGTATCACAGATGGGTTGTGTCTCTGGCCCACCTGTACATGACTCGATACTAGGGCAACACTTTCCTTGCTGCAAAATTAAAATTATTAATTTTCCGAAAAATTGTAATCATAAATTGTATTTATATCTTTTCCGGAAAATATTCTTACAAGAAATTGTAATTTAATATTTTTCCAGAAAGTTTTTATATTTCTTTCCGGAAGGTTGTTATTATATATATTTCTTCCGGAAAGGACGTTAAATTAATTCCTTCCGGAAAATTGTAATCATAAATTGTATTTATATTTTTTTTGGAAATTGTAATATTATATTTCTATTCCGGAAGGGTGTTATATTTCTTTCCGGAAATTGTAGTATTATATTCTTTCCGGAAATTGTAATATTATATTTCTTTCTTTCCGGAAAGTTGCAATATTATATCTCTTTCCGGAAATTGTAATAGTATATTTCTATTCCGGAAAGTTGTAATTTTATATTTTACTTCCGGAAAGGACGTTAAATTAATTTTTTTTCCGGAAAATTGTAATTAAATAATAATATGTATATATTTACATAAGCAGCAGTAATATTGTAGCCAAATTTAATTTCATAAATACAACGCAAAACTTCAAATTCACATTTACTCTTAGTCTCCCCTCCTTGATCACAAACATAAAAAGAATCATTATTGTCTTCTTCAGCAGTATTACGTTTAGCCAGGCAAGGATTTGATAGACACCTTTCACATTCTCCTTTGAAGAGTACTTCTATTTGGTTGTCCAGACAAGAAGCTTTCTAGAAAAAAATTTGAAAAAATTATGTTCCGGAAGGGCTTTCCGGATTTACCTGAATAGCACAAAAATTCCTATATGTTATCAAATCAGATCCACAATAAGCATCTTTTGGGGACTCTCCACAATCATGCCATCTACGTTCACAATCTAATATCTTTTGTTTTTCTTCTTGAGTATTTATTAATGTTTTTAATGTTGTAGTTGTTAGTTGTGGAGGCATAGAAGCAAAATTGGCTGATATTTTAGGAGGAACTAATTTTGTTGAAATTTGTTTTTGTTGGCTAGATGTTGATGTTGGAATTGTAGGTATGGAAATTGTTGTAGAAACATTTTGTAGTTGAGGAGGACATTCAATAATGCGTAAAGCTTTTCCTGTTTTAGCTGCTAAACAATGTGCATGTGCAAAAAGGCAAGTACTCCTTCAAGGAAAAAATTTTTCTTAACAATCTCCAATCTACTCACTTATGGACTTTTCCATCACTATCACAAATTTGTTGAATTTTATTTTCTTCCACTTCATCCTCACAGTTTGGCTCATCAGGGCATTCAATTAATTTTAATTGTTGTTTTGAATGTTGTGAAGGAATTAAAGTGTTTTTATTGTTGGAAACATTGTGATCATGTGAGGAGGTTGAGGTTGTTGTTGCACACTCGCGTAACGACACCAGCCAACCTGTAGATTTGATACCACTCTAAATTTACAAATATCAAGGAATAAATTGTAATATTTGTTTGTAAACTTTGTAGAAAAATATATTTTACTGGAAGGTCTTTCCGGAAAGTTTATTTAAATTACAACTGGAAAAATAAAATTATTTGTAAACTTCAAGTTTGCGAAAACTTCCGAAAAGTTTTCCGGAAACTTTATATTATATTACGAATATCAAAAAATAAACTTATTTGTAAACTTTAAATTGTAATTGTCCTTCCGGAAAAGGTTATTATTATAAAATAAAAATTATATTTAAGTTTGTAAACTTGAAGTTTAAAAAATTCCGGAAAGTTTTCCGGAACGTCTATTTTTTTAATTATAAATATCAAAAATAAACTTAAGTTTGCAAACTTTAAATTAGTATTATAATAAAATTTAAAGTTTTCCGGAAAGTCCTTCCGGAAAAGTTTATTTTTATTAAATTACAAATAATATTCAAGTTTGTAAACTTAAATTATATTAATCTTTTCGGAACGTTTAATTACCAACTTTTCTTTGAAGGCAACGATAAAGTTTGTAAGCGCAAAGGTTTGGATGTGTAATTCCGTTAGAATCACAGACAGGCTTGAGTTGATGACTACATTTACTTGGGCAGTCTTCTTCCTAATTTTAAATAAAATTAAGAATTGAATCAGTAAAATAATTAACTTTAGTAACAAAAATGGGAGAGACCTGAAAAAATGATTTTTTAAATTTCAATTTGCAAAAAACTTGATTGCATTCCCCCACGTGGACGAATACATTCTCTTCTTCCCCACGTAGTCTTCTTTCACAATTCCATTGAGCAAATAAGCAAACACCTTAGAATGGATATATAATGTATTTTCTGTATTAGAACTCCCTCCATAATAAAGCCCTCCAGTGGAGGATGGTTGAAAAATAGAGCCCCCTCTACATATAAGAGAATAGGGCACGTTAAAGAATTTTCTACTCACTTTTATGTGTCCTATTTGTATTGTCACATACAGGAACTATTTGATCAAAAGGCCCTTCATCTCTACACATATCACACTGTTGATGTCCTTGTTGTTGTGGTTGATGCTTCTGAACTTGATCGTTAAACATTTGTTTTGGAGGGAAATCCAGTTGGTGTTGATTAAATGGTGATGCAGCGGGCTGAATATAAGCAAAATTCTGATGATTTGTAAATTGTAAAGTTCTATTTTTGACAATTTCCGGAAAGTAATAAAATTTTTTCCGGAAAACGTAATTAATAAAATTGTTTCCGGAAAGATTGTGAAGACAAATAATTATATAGTTTTCCAAATATAATAAAGCTGTTCCGGAAAATTGTAAAATATTAGCTTCCGGAAATTGTAATTAATAAAATAATTTCCGGAAAAATTGTGAAATAGGTATTCAAATGTTTCCGGAATATTTGTATGTGATGCCTTCAAGTCATAAATAAACAAATAATAGTTACCCCAGTTATCCACTGTGGTGAAATTTTTTGAATTCCATCATTCTTTTCAACATTGAATGATTCGAAAGACGATGAAAGTTTTCTTTTTGAATTTGTAATTCTCTGATTATTAGAATCTACATTGTTGATGTTGTTAAAATAATTGTGAGGTGGCGCCAGGCGTCTAACACTATTGGCACGTGGAAATTTTTCTTTAAGAAAAAAATATTTCAAAAATTAAAAAATTAACGAACTAAAATTATTTTCTTCTATCCGACAAGGACCTTCTTTTACAATATGAAGCGCTGAGATGATTCCACGTGAATTAATTCTACACGCAGTTAATTCAAACCTAAGAGTTAAGTAGTAAAAAATAAACTACTAAGGAATATAAAATAAATTTAATTACAATTAAAATATAGTAGGATTATAATTGAAGATGTTTGTAAAATACAGAATAAATAAAATCAACTCTTTACGGAATATTTATAAATCTTTTTACCGGAATTGTAAAATATACATATAATAAATAGCACTAATTTCCGGAATATTTTGAATTGTTTCCGGAATTGTAAAGTACTAAATAGTAAATAGAATAGATGCTTCCGGAATGTTATAGAATTATTCCGGAATTGTAAAATGAATAGAAAAATAAAACGATTATTTCCGGAATTGTAAAATAGATATTAAATATCACTAGTTTCCGGAAAGTTGTAAATTGTTTCCGGAATTGTAGAATATATGTATACTACAAACTTTTCCGGAAAGTTGTAAATTATTACAAATATTTACATCAAGTTTACAAACTTAAAAACCTATTTAAAAAATAAAACCTACTTGCACCGATTTTTATGCGTTCTAGACTGACTGTCACAAACAGGGGCAATAGTTTCATCACAAAAGAAATGGCATGGGGGTGGTTTTGATATTAATAATCTTCCATTATTAACAACTTGTTCTTCATTATTATTTCTTTTAATATTATTATTTAAATTATTATTCTTTTTATTATTTTTTGTTTGTTGTCTTGCAGCAGCAGCTGCAATAGCATTTGCGCATGCCTGTTCCCCTCTCCCTTCAATAATTATTAAAGGTCCACCGCTCCTACGTTGTGCACATTTGTGAAAGTCGAAAATACAATCATTTGCGTAAAAATTTCCTAAAATATATTACTTAAAAATGGGGACATTTAAGCCAGTTACAGACCAAACTGATCACAGACAGGGTCAAAATAATCAGCGCAAAGTTCGGCACTTGGACAACAAGTTCCTTCATATGCTAGGGTCAGACCTAAGGAACAGAAAAGATTTTATAAGGGATAAACTGATGCCTGGGTCAAATCTCCTCGCACAATCCAACAGACATAGACTATCATAAGTTTGTTGATCAGTCCCACAAACTGGGTGAAATGAACGTTGACAGGAACAATCAAGGAGTGAAACATCTTTTTAAATTTTAATAAAAAATTAAATTTAAGAGGAAGGTATACCTATTGAATCAACAAAAATGACAAATAGAATTTTAAACAAGCCAAAAATTTTAATAAATAATTTTATTAAAAATAAATTGAGCAGCATTTTTCCTTAAAAATTTGAAGAAAAAATTCATGGTCAACCACACCACACATGAAAATATTGAACAAATTTTAAAGAAAAAAAGGAGGGCAAGAGATGAGATGACTATATAAAAATTAAAGAAAAGAAGCGATTTAACTAGCTTCAATTAGATAAAAGATAAAAAAATATTTGGGATTTATGGATTAAATAGATTACTACTAAAGTGATTATCAAAAATGAGAGAGATGGGATGTTGTAAATATAAGGGGAAAATCTCAGGGAAAATGCAAAGACAAAATCGAATTTTAAGCCTAAAATTTTTTTAATTTCCTAGATTTCTTTTAAAAAACTATAAAAAAATAATTATGAAAAATGGGTCAAGAATATTAAATATTTAAATGAAAAACTCTCTATTATCCTTTTAATAAAACGTTAATTTTGTAAGGATATTTTGGAAACTATTATTAAAAAAAATTATGCACACTTGACCCCCAAAAGTCATTAATATTAAAAGAAAAGTAATTTTTGCTAAAAATAACGGATTATAATTTTCTTTCAAATTTTAATTTTCAGTGTTTTTAAAATTTAAAATAGATACGTCACTGAAGAAAAGAAAATTTGATAAATATAAAAACTTTTCTCTTCAAGGTTTTTATCAATCACAAACACATACCCCTTTTTAAAATAAATTAAATTTTTTGGCAAAGAGAGGAAAGACTATTTTCCAAAAAAAAATTTTTTTAAAGAAAGACCTTCAAAATAAACTCAAAAAATATATGTAATTTAAAACAAGAAAAGGCCAAAAGTTAACGAAACGCTTTCTTGCCCATAATGACTGAGAACCTAATTATATAAAAAAAAAATTCAAAAATTGTGGTAAATTTTTACATAATTATATATAATATATAAGTAGGTATATATAATGTATAATAAAAAGAATTATAGTTTTGGATCTCACTATTAAATAAACCCTCCCCCCACACCCTTATATTGGTTATCTAAAGAAATAAGGTTGGTGGAGCAAGATCCACCAATCCTGATGGATCCGAAAGAGACAGGATATCCGTCGGAAATTTACGGTTCGTGTATATTTATTATTGTATCCTGATATCCAAAGGTTTCCCACACAAATACCCTTTTTAAAATAAATCCATCAACTATACTATACTTAAAGATATGTAAATTTATAAATTTTTAAAATTAGTAACAAGAGCTTATTTTAAAATCAAACTTAACCCCCAACCTCTTTATGTACAATTTTCAAGATATCTAATAGTAAGAGATCCGCTGGGGTCGTCCGACTGTATAAAAATATTTTTAAATTTATCTGATTGTTGCTGTCCTTCTTTGTCTTCGTCCTGTACTTGCTGCTGTTGTTGTTGTTGCTCTTGTTGGTGCTGCTGCTGTTGTTGGTGTATTATTATTATTATTTATATTTGTAACAGTAATTCTTCCAATTTCATTATTATCATCTACTACTCCATTATCATCTAAAGATATATGACGTAAATTTTGTTTACGTCTTATACCAGTAGTTGATTGTTGTTGTTGTTGGGGTAAAATTATTTTACGTTGCATTCTTGGTGTAGTTTGAGTAGTTTCTTTATTACCTCCAACAATACAACTTGTATTACATGCAATTATTTTATCAACTGATGCTAAAGCTTCTTTTTCATTATTTAATTGTTGTTTTTGTTGCGGTTGTTGAAAATCAATTTTAATATTTTGATGTTTTTTAATTGAATCACCACGCTGTCTTTTACGTTTATCTGTTGCTAAAGAAGCTAAAGAGGAAGAAGTTTGTTGTTGCTCAAGTAAATGAAGGTCTGTATTAGATGAAGGTAACAATGATGGCATTGCTGTGGCTAATATTGATTGTGATATTGAAGGTAATTGAATTGGTGGAAATTCATAAGGTGAATCACTTCTTATCAGTTTTGTAACATCTGTTGAAATTGGAGCATTTGGAGGGTTAGAAACTGAATTTGTTGTAGTAGCAGAAAAAGAAGCTGTAGCTATAGCAGACGAAGAAAATCTAAAACAAACAAAAAATTTTGAAGATAAATTTTTTTTTTTGAAATTTTGGCAAAAATTCAAGTTTGCCCCCCCCCTTCCTTCCTCAACGTATTAGAAATAGTCAAACTTTGCTTCAATTCTCAACTTAACACTGTTTTCCTATGGCATACAAACAGACACTAAAAGGATGAAAAGGAAGCAAGTACCGCAGAGCTATAACTTTGTTCAGAATTGTCGAATCCGGGACGCCCTGGTATGGTTCGATGCGACTCGACGGGCCAAATCGAAGGTATCTTGGGCTTGCGATATCCGTTGAGGAAAAAAAAGGAGGTAGAAAAAACGAGGTAGAACTTGAATTTTACCAAATTTTTTCGGACTTAAAGAATTTTTTTGAATTTTTTCTCCTTACACATTTTTAGCAGTAGTTGTTGCAATTGAAGAAAATAGCAACATTTTTCCATCTTCTCCTCCTCCTCCCTCCTCTTCATCATCATTATCATCCTCACATAATAATTCATCCATACTTGCCCTACGAGAAAAGAAAAATTCTGCTGAAGATTCTGACATTGCAAAATCATCAGAATATTGTTTTTGTTGTTCATCGTCATCATCATCTAACATTAACATTCCTGCTATTGCTATAGCTAATTGTTCTTCTGCTTCTAATTCATTTTCTTGTGAAACATTGGCTAGACCCTGGAAAATTTTGAAAAAATTTTTTTTTGATTTTTTGAAGTTAAAAAAATTTTAAATTCAAAATTTTTCGAAAAATCCAAAAAAAAACTAAAAATTGTCTAAAAAATTAATTTTTATTTCCCCCCTCACCTTAGTCCAATGCCAATCCACAACATCTGTTGCTGATGCTCTCATAAACGGATCAGTATTTAATAATCGTGTAATTAATAATTTAGCCGAATTACTAATTGAATCAAAAACTGGCGAAGGAAAATGAAATTGTCCACGCAAAATTCGATTAAATAAAACATCATCAGGTTCATCAACTCCAAAAGGTGGGTAACCACATAGAAGACAATAGAGAATAATGCCTACACTCCAACAATCAGCCTAAAAATGTTTTATAATGTAAAAAATTCCGTAAATGTGTTCCGGAAAAATTAGAATAAAATTAAGAAAAGAAATTATACATAAATATAATATATTTTCCGGAAAAGAAAAAAATTAAAAATAGAAAATATAATATACACATTTTCCGGAAACATATATTTTAATTAGTAAATTAAAAATATTACGGAAAAATCGGTATTAAATCTTTCCGGAAAAATGATATAAAAATAAACATATGTATTCCGGAACGAATTGGAAATAACGAATAGAAATATTTTATATTTTCCGGAAAATATAAAATAAGAATATAGTAGTTTCCGGAAAAATCAGAGAGAAAGAAATAAAAAAATAAGAGAAAGAGTATAGAGTTTTCCGGAAAATTTTATTAATATTATTACTAGAGTCCGGATTTTTATTGAAATAAATCTTTTTTTTGCAAACACACTTTGTCGAGAGGAGCCCAAATATGGTATTAGTTTTTCGATATTATGATTCTGAACAAAGCTGTATTTCAATATATTTCAATATTTTGACAATTTTCCCGTTATTTCAATATTTTGTACTTTTTGCAAATTATTTCAATATTTTTGCATATTTTTACCAAAATTTTGGTATTTTTCATAAATTTTAGGAAATAAGTGAAGAACTTTGGCTTCTTGACCTTACAAAAATCTAAAAATTTTCGCCTGCGGCGCTAAAAATGGGAAATTTGACTTATTCTGGCAAAATCGGCCAAAAAATCGGCAAAACAGCGTATATTGAAGCGGGCGTCCCCAGAATGCACCCTGAACAAAAATCCCCAAATTGTCCCGCTGAACCAAACTCCACCAAATGTCCCGCAGAAGATAATCACCAAAATGTACCTACCCAATTTAGCCCATCTAAAAATGCACAACAGTAAAAATACTCAATTTATCGAAGTCGGGATTAATTTTATTAGAGACGGGATTAATTATTAAAGACGGAATTAATTTTTTTTCTAAAGTTCAACATTTTTTTAGATTTTTATTAGTGAATAAGCCATGATTTATTTCAATATTTCACTAATTTTCGGGATTTTTTGTCAATATTTTGGCAGTTTATTTCAATATTTTATGGCCATATTTGGCGAATTTATTTCAATAAAAATCCGGACTCTAATTATTACAACTACCTTAAACGAATACCCAAATTCAGCAAGCACTTCAGGCGCTACATATGTTGGTGTACCACAAAGTAAAATTCTTAAAAAATTTTTTTTAATTTGTTATCAAAAATTAATAAAAAAAATTCACAATAATTGGTCTGCAGTTTCCAATTGACAAGCTAATCCAAAATCTGCCAATTTAATCATTAAACGCTGCCCGGATTGATTGTCAGGAATATAATAAACCAATAAATTCTCCAATTTAACATCTCTATGAACTATTAAATGTTCAGTGTGTAAATAAGCTAGTGCACGGCAAAGACAATCTGCACAGCTTGCCCTAAAAATTAAAAAAAAAATTTCCCAATAATTTTTTTAAAAAATTTACACTTCTGTTTCACTAAACATTCGCCTCTTTCGAAGAAGTTCAAAAAGATCACCATCCTAAAATTAATTTATCTATTGTAGTTTATTTATTAGTTGTCTGTTCCTTTAAATTTTTCGGATATCCAAAACCGAAACAAAGAATCGAATCGAAAAATCCTCGATTATTCGGTTCGGTCCAGAACCTACAACCCTATTTATAGATTACTATAAGACAACTCATTAGGAATTCAAAAATCGTTCTTATAAGCCGGTGTATTTTAAATTGGAGAGAAGCCCTATGGTCGAGTAATTTTTAACTAAGACTCTTTTTAAAATGTGTAGATGGGAAGCCGGCTCATCCTTATTGAATACATATTTTGTACAAGAATGGGCCGAGTTAACAATATGAATGAAGAACAGGTCAGGACTTTTAAAATGTTGGTTGGATTGGGTTTCAAATCGAAAATAATTCCAAATTTGAGCTTAGGTTTCTGGTAATCCAACACCCATCCCTGATTTAGTGGTATATATTATAGTGCGGATTGGGTAAAAATTTTTAAAAATAAAATAAAAAAAACTAACAGGTACACATTCCATTCTAATAAACCAATCACCATTTGGATGTGCTATACAATCATAAAGTTGAACAATATTTTCATGTTTTAACATTTTTAATAATTCAATTTCTGTTTGAACTAAAGCTAAAACTTCTGGATTTTCTAATGTTGAACGACGAATAATTTTTAATGCTTCTGTTGACCATTCTTCTTGTTGTTGTTGTTGACAATCATCATTATTTAAATTTAAATTACTTGTTTCAACAAGAAAGGCAACTTTATAAACAAAAGCAGTATTTCCATCACCAAGAAGTGAAATAATATGACAACGTTCAGCCAAATCAGAAGGTAATACAACATTTGCAGCTATAGTTAATATAGTTAAAAATTATGGAAAATTTAAAAAAAAAATAAAGAAAATAATTTTTGGAATGACTGATTACAGAAAATTAATTAAAAAATAAAATTAAAAAATACAAAAAGCCAAAAGAAAAAGGAAGGTTTATTTTATCCGAAACAAACAAAATAAATTTTTCTGTTCCGTTCCAATACATTAATTTAAATCACCCATGATAGAAACAATTCCAAAAACAATTAAATTTTTCTAGAAAATGGGTTCAAAACTTCAAAACCAGAAAAGGAGAGGAGGAAAATAATAAAAAGATCCAGGGGAGAAATAATAAAATCACCAAGAATAATTGAAATTTTCAAAAAATATTACTAAATAATTTCGGAAACCACAAAATAATATTTTTTAAAAATCTAACCAGAATTTTCCAATTGTACTTGTTCATTGTCATTCCCTTCTTTAAACATATGCCTACCATCTCCACCCGTTTTAAGTCGAAAATCGTTAGGATTTCGTTTTCGAAGCATTCTCATTTGTGTTGGACGTAAACGAAATTTTCCTTGTTGTTGTTGATGTCGATTCATTGGTGTTCTTCCACCAATTTCCATTCTTTTGTATTCTTTAAAAAAATTTTCGGCAATTTAAAAATTAAAAAAAAACCTTCAGAAACAACATTAAAATCATCACAACAAATACGTTCTGTTCCGTAAGCAATAAAGATAAAATCGTCACAAAAAAAGTCGGCTAATGTGTTGACCTAAACAAAAAAAATTTATAAAATTTAATAGCATCTCCTTATTAAATGGGAGACGCCGTGATAACCAAACTCCTCATACAAGAAGTTTGGCAGCCTCTTTCACCGAATTTTTGCATTTTTTGGTAATTCATCTTTTATATTTCGCCAAAAAAGAAAAGAACGCTTGGAAAAAGCGAAAGACAAAAATGCCAAGTTAACGGCAAAACACGAAAGACAAAAAAAAACAAGATTCGACGAAAGAAAGTGGCACAATCATGCCTCGTACCTTCCTAAATAAATTTACCTGTTTTCCACTAATTGAATAAAGCTTTCGAACTGCTCCACTATTTAATTTAATTTTTGAAGTAATATCACTAATGACCTGTAAAAAAAATTAATAAAAATATTTTTTAATTTAAAAAGAAAATTAAATTGACCATTTCTTAAGCGAAATGATAAAAATGTAAAAAAAAAAGTGGGAAGAAAAATCAGAAAAAAGCATCAGCCGTTCCTTTTAAAATTATCAAAAAAAAAATTTGAAAAAAATTTTCCCGCCGACTTTTTTTATTTGACCGATTTATTTTTTAAAAGTCGGTCAAAGATAAAAGCAAGACAACAAGATAAAAAATGGTCAAAAAATAAACAAACCATATCAAATGATTGAGCTGTCCGTTTATTAAGTAAATGGCGTACTACTCGCCTTGGCTTGATTCCATTACGGATAATTGTGATTATTCTGGGCTTGACAAATTCATTGGGTTCCTAAACAATATTATTGAATACTCGAATACCCCCTCCCCCCGTTCGAGTCTACTAACTTTTCTTAATATGTACATAATGGTCAGACTTTCGTCCCTCACCGGTTTCAGTCGTCCACTATGTACAAATTAAGGAAAACCATGAGACTAGGGTTGTCAGTTCTTGGAAATTCTTCGAATATCCGAACCAAACCGAAAACCGAACCGAGAAATTCCGGATATATGGAACCGAACCGAGAAATCATCGGTTCGGTCCAGAACCGACAACCTTACATGAGACACAAACTAGGGGGCGGGATATCCAAAAAGTGACAAATATTTTATAAAAAAAATTCCAAACCCTTTGAAAAGTTTCTCTCAATCCTGAAGCAGTTGGTTCATTAGTTAATTTATTTGAAACAAATGACCAAATTGGTTGAGCCGCATTTGCGTAGTCTATCCGTTTAAATTTGTCTGTTGAAGAAACTACATAACTTTGACCTTCAAAAAGGTTTTTTAATCTAAAAAAGTTATTAAACCATGTCTCAATTCTTCCAATCCATTGCAAGGTTCACCCCCATTTGAGCGAAAGACAAATCGGACACCGTGAGGTAGAGCAAGTGAATCAATTAGAAAATGTATTTTTTGTAAATCTTCGAGGAACGCTGGCCAGGAACGTAATGAAGGGATTATTGTATACCAAATTCCCTGAAAATTATAGAAAAATGGTTAAAGTAAAAGAATTTCAATAACTGGAAAATTTGGAGGAGATTTTGGTGGAAGTAAAGATTTGGACAGGTTTCCCATAATTAGGCAGGATTTAAAAGTCTTCTGACTAGATTTTAACCCTCTTACTTATTGTTAGGTTGAACCTCCAATCTGACAACAGAGAAAAATTGAATAAATCCCAAACATGTCTAGGGCAAGTTAATGATATAAGAAAAATCTATGCATTGGCTAATCTCTAGTACTAAATTCCAAGGGCGTAGCCAAGGGGGGGCTTCTGGGGCTAAAGCCCCCCCCCCCGAAATGGGAGAAAGGGGAGAAAAATTAGGGGAAGAATTAGCAAAAAAGTGAATTTTTTTGGCCTACGGCCTTCATAATTTTAAAAATTTTCGCCTGCGGCGCTAAAAATGGAAGAAATCTGGCTTCTGAGCTCCAAAATTCAAAAAATTTTCGCCTGCGGCGCTGAAAATCAGAATTTTTGGCGCCTGTGGCGCCGAAAAAGTGAATTTTTTGGCCTACTGCCTTCTAAAATTAAAAAAATTTTCGCCTGCGGCGCTGAAAAAAATAAAAATATGGTTCAAAAAAATTTGGGTCCAGAACGCCAAGGTAAACGCCAAAAATTTTGCGCACACCCAGTGTTAGCCCCCCCCCCCCCCCCCCCCGAAATCGACCCTCTGGCTACGCCCTTGCTAAATTCTCAAAAAATAGGTGTGTGAAACGGAAAAGAAAATGGAGCAAGTTAAAGCAGTCTTTTGCTACTAAAGACCCAAAAGGCTTAAAATCTAATTTGAAATTAAAAAACCTTAAAAAATCTGTCCCCATTTCTATAAAGCCTAATTCTCTTTCCCTGTTCATTTGGTTGAAGTCGTTGAACTAGCGATTGGGTAATTTGTTCAATATTGTTGTTGTTTTCTTGTCCTTTCATTGGCGTCTTTTTTATTTCAATTTCATTATCTGACACTAAATTGGTTGAAGTAGACGTTGAAGAAGAGCTTTTGTTACTTGAAATACTTCCAGTCATTTCTAAAACCATTTTATCTCTTAAAATTAAATTAATTAATCTTTTAAAGAAATCAAAGTTTAAATAATCAATTATTAAAAACAAAAGAAGAATCAAGCAATTAATTATGCCAGTTATCCACTTTTATTGTTGCTTTGTCAATTACAGCTGGATATTTTTAATCTCCTTTGTTTCTAGGACAAGGAAAAAATAAAAGAGCCTCTCCATATTTTGCCAAACCCACATTTTGCCAATAAGGCTAAAAAACGACGTTTTGTCAACACAGCTTCTTGACAAAACGCAAGATTTAACCCATGTTGACAAAATATGGTATTGGCAAAATATGGAAGGAAAAAATAATAAAAATGAGGAAAGAGAGAGAATAAGAAAAGAAGAGACGGTAGAGACAAAAAGTTAAATTAATTAAAATTATTTTTGGCGTTCTGCATTTTTAACTTTTTTTCTTTAACGTTTATTATTTTTACACGTTCTCTAATTTCTTTTCTCGAATTATTTTATGGCTCCGGTACAAAATATGGAATCGTTAAAATATGGAATGGTTAAAATCGCGAATAGGCTAAAAAGGGGTTAAAATACCGAATCGTTAAAATATGGAAACGTTAAAATATCGAATCGGGTAAAAAAGGGTTAAAATATGGAATCGTTAAAATATGGAATGGTAAAAATGTCGACACGGCCAAAATCTGTCAAAATGTCGAATTCTTTTAAAAAAGGGTCAGATGAGTGCCATACGTTGATTGTAGATGATTTTATCAACTTATCAACTTATTAATGATAAGTTGATTGATAAGTCTCTTATGTCGTAGTCCGGCGCAATCTTTTCTGCCAGAGTTCATTGTATTTTACCGAGTAAAACCGGACCGGATAAATCAAGCATAATCGACCGGATCCGGTCCGGCATGATCGTACGGATCCGGAAAACATAACGCGATCCTGATATGGAAAAATTAGAGTGGTGTGCATTAGTTTTTAGTTAAGACCTAAAGTTTGACCTTACCGTATACGGTACGAAATACCGAAAAATACCGATCAGCTTTTAAATTTTATCGGTCGGATTCCGTACCGTACAACCGACACGGAATACCGAAAAATACCATCGGTATTACGGTAACGCCCGGATTCTAGTTTTGGCGCCATTTTTAAAAAATTCGACATTTTGATCGATTTTGGCCGTGTCGACATTTTTACCATTCCATATTTTAACGATTCCATATTTTAACCCTTTTTTAGCCTATTCGATATTTTAACCATTCCATATTTTAACGATTCCACATTTTAACCCCTTTTTAGCCTATTCGCGATTTTAACCCCTTTTTACCCGATTCGAGATTTTAACCCTTTTTTAGCCTATTCCATATTTTAACGATTCGATATTTTGTCCGGACACGGACGGTAGAGGCAAAAAGTTAAATTAATTAAAAATCGTTTTTGGCATTCTGCATTTTTAATTTTTTTCTTTAACGTTTATTATTTTTTAACGTTCTCTAATTAGCTTCTCAAAATTATTTTATTTTGTTTGTCTAGCTTGTTATTGAAGATTTTTTTCCTAAAATTTGACAATTTTTATTTAATTTTTTTTCAATTTCTAAATATTTTCAGATTTTAAAAAATAAACAAAAAATGTTAGAAAACCTTGTTGCTTGGATTTTAAATAATTATATTGGCGAATATTTTTGTTTAAATACTGATCAACTTTCTGTTGCTTTTCTTCAAGGTTTCTTAAAAAAATTAATCCTTCAGTTCGGTTAACCTGTGGGCATCCTTTGACCAGGCAGTTATGGCTAGTCGCCTTCTCTTTTTTGGGAGGGTAGGCGTGTTAAGAAGAGGGATATTAGTTAGTAGAGTTCGAGCGGTGTCTGGACTGGACCATGGCTTGGGTTTTTCTTGTCCCCAGAGCCCAGGCATTTTTTGACCTTACTTGGGTTTTCCTGAGCCTGTGTTTTTCCGGAGTACAGGCTTAGGATCCGGTCCAGTTCAATAACTCAAAGCCATGAATATGACCAGGCTTTTCAAAAATCTCGATCACGAGTAAGTAGGTATCAATGCCTTATTGCTTCGATAACAAGCAGATCTGGATCCGACTGCCTTCACCGCTGAAATGGCTATCTGGTTACGTTGCTATACAGGGACCACTCTCTAAATTGATCTTTACCACTGCCACGGTGCAATAAATTTTTTTTATTTTTTTTTTAAATTAAGGTCAAGTTGATTTGGAAAACGTCCCTCTTCGAGCTAGTTCACTTAGAAAATTTGACATTCCTTTGCAAGTAAAACACGGATTAATTGGGAAATTACAACTTCAAGTGCCTCTAACTCGAATTCGTTCACAGCCATGGATTTTAAGAATACGCGATTTTTTGGTGCTTTTGGGGCCTTATTCTTCTAATTATGATGTTGAAATTGTTGAACAATTTAAGCAACAAAATCTGGAAAAAATGCTTGATGAGTTGGAAATTGAACAAAAGGTTTTTTTTAATTTATTGGCAGGGTTCTCACTTTTGGCTACTTTCCTTAATTTTTTTCGGATACGATGGGTTTTTTAAAATTTGATTGTCCTTTGGTTGGCAGAAAAGGATCCGTGGGTTATTCGAAACCACAACTTTTTTAACACGAAATCCGCTGCGAAGAATTTAAAAAATGGTCCCCAATTTATTTACTAGAACAATTTAAGATATGTCAATGATTTGAATCCCTATAGGCTATAGTGAGGTTCCACTGTATTTTCCTAATAACGTCTATTGGGTAGGGGATCTTCCTAAATCTTCCAACCTCGATGGAGTAATTTACTCCAAAATTACTGATTTTAATTTTGGAGTAACTTAGGGCAAACTTAAGAATACCTAGTTTTTTTAAAATGTTTTCCTAAAAGTTTTTCTTCAGAAAAAACTCCTTTCACAACTTGGAATAAAATTAAATGAAAATGAGGAACAAAATTCTTGGTGGGGAACAACTTCAATACTTTCTACTATTTCGTCTAATATACAAGTTTGAATTAAATAAAATTTTTTAAATTGATTTTTAATTTTAAAGATTCTAGTTGAAAATGTACATATAAAATATGAATCTACTGATTTTAATTTTGGAGTTCAAATTGATTCTTTGAATGTGCAAACAACAAATGCTCAATGGGTAAGAAATTTTTATAATTAAAAAAAATTTTTAGGGACTCATAATTCCCTTTTCTGTGAATTTTAGGGATTCTGAGGATTGGTTGTTGCACGTTTCTCATTTCCTATGATTGTAAAAAGTAAAAATAGTGGAGATAAAGCAACACACTCAAGCATAATTTTCGGATTCTGTTTATTCTTTCCGGAAATCGGGGAGTGCCGGGTTATTAATGTCTGGTCGGGGTTTCAAATTATCTTCGGATCGAGTATCGGGTTTTATATCGAATAAAAGTCTGGATTCTGTAACCTGACCCTCTATTTTTCAACCTTGATTTTTCTTTTTTTTTCAGCGTGTTGGCTTTGTTGATCCAACAGATGGAATTAATATTTTCAAAAAATTTGATGTCAAAGGTTTCTCAATTTATTGGAATCCTGAAAATAATTTGAATGACTCTCCTATTGTATTGCCTTTATCCTTGGACTCGTTGAAAGTTTTTTAAATTTTTTTTTTCAGAATTTTTTTCAATTTTATAGGGATTCTTTTCTTCTCCATCAGAAAATGTTTATATTTTACAACCATTTACATTAGAATTGAGAATGGAAAAAAATAATTCACGTTTTCCTTTACGTTCAACTCTAATACCTCGGTTTAAGGTTTTTTTTTTTGAAAATTTTTTCTGAAAGAAAATTTCAAGAATAATCATTTCATGAGGAAACGTATTTTTCCTCCTGGAATATTAGTAAAAGAAAATTCAAATAAAAAAATTTTTTTTGTCGTCGGATTGATTGTTGTCCGTAGTTTTACGTTTTTTCAATGTTCCTCACGGAATATTGAAAAAAAAATTCTAAAAAAAATTTTTGAAATTTTTTTAGTTCAATATTCGCTCTCAAAGAATTGAATTAGAACTAACCCAGAAACAAATTGCTCAAATCCAACAATTTATGGATGATTGGTCAATGTTTGAACGTGCCCGTCCACATCGTAAATGGCGTCCAAATACTTCTATAATTTCTAGGTTTTTTTTAAATTTTTTAAAAAATATTTTTGGATTCCTTTTTAAAGCCCCAAGCGTTGGTGGCAATTTGCAATAAATCGCCAATTGGAACAAATTCGAAATAAAAATATTTGTCGTGAACCAAAAGCTTTATTTGCTCGTTTACACCTAGTCAATACTTATTGTAAGGCTTATCGACACAGATTAAATTGTTTTTTGACGAGTCAGTTGAAAGGGTAAGGGAAAATTTTTTTATTTAAAAACTTTTTTAACTCTAATAGAAGCCCCAGGGCATTTATTTTTTAATTGTTCTCATTTTGGGAATTTCTAATAGTGCATAGGCGTTTGTGGGAGACGGGCTTCGGTACTAATTTAGTTTCCCCCCCCCCCAGTCAGTTTTTTCGAAAATTATGTAAAAATGGTCAGTCTGAACAACAATTGTAGAACCCATCGAGCTGTGTCGAATGACACCAAAATCAACGAAATCCGACTTGATTTGACCGAAATACAGACCCCTGAAAATTGAACGACCATGGGGGTGATTTTTTGAAATAAAAAAAGTTTACCCAATTGATAGCTCATTCAAAAGAGCTCGTCGAGCTGAGTCGAATGACGCCAAAATTAACGAAATCGGACAAGATTTGACAAAGTTATGACATTATTTAGACCTGCCGGAGTCGACGACTTATGTCATAACTTTGTCAAATCAAGTCGGATTTCGTTGATTTTGGTCTCATTCGACTCAGCTCGACGAGCTCTTTCGAATGAGCTATCATTTGTATGGATTTTCGTCTTTATGATTTTGTGCCACTGTGGTTTAGGGGTCTGTATTTCGGTCAAATCAAGTCGGATTTTGTTGATTTTGGTGTCATTCGACACAGCTCGATGGGTTCTACAATTGTTGTTCAGACTGACCATTTTTACATAATTTTCGAAAAAACTGACTGGGGGGGGGGGGGGAAACTAAATTAGTACCCGGGCTTCTATTAGTACATTTATGAAATAGAAATATATTTTTTCATTAAAGATCTCAAAATGTTTCTTCTCCTTCTTTTGACGCAAACAAATTAACTATAAATGCTCCAAAATATTCACATGAAGAAACAACATTAATTAAACAAATTGAACATGGGGCCGATTTTAGTTATACGGTTAGTATTTAAACCGAAAAAAATTCTCTCACTTCTTCGGGTTAGTTACGAAAGTTAACACTGTTCCTCTCTTTTCTTAGGTTTTACTTTCCATATTTCATTTTTTGTCTCCTTCGACATTTTGTCTCGTATTTTTTTTGTTTTTGCAGGGTAACATTTGATCCCAATTTTTTGACGGAGGTCCTTTTCCCCCACTTAAGGTTATCGGTCTTTGAAAAATCTTCTAATATACCAAGGGCGTATCCAGGGGGGGGCTGGGGGGGGCTAGAGCCCCCCCCCCCCCCCGAAATGGGGGAAAGGGGGAAAAAATTAGGAGAAGGATGGTCGAAAAAGTGAAATTTTTTCGCCTACAACCTTCAAATTTTAAAAAATTTTCGCCTGCGGCGCTAAAAAAGGAAAAAATCTGACTTCTTGGGCTCTAAATTCCAAAAAATTTTCGCCTGCGGCGCTGAAGTGATGAAAATTTATGTACAAAAAATTTGCGTCCGGAACGCCAAGGTAAACGCCAAAAATTTTTGCGCCCACCCAGTGTTAGCCCCCCCCCCCCCCCCCCGAAACCGACCCCCTGGGTACGCCCTTGTAATATACTGAACTTGAACAAAAAATTCTTTCGGCTCATCGATTTGGTTCCGAAATGATAACTCTATTTTCTAAATGTTTTACCAACTTTTCTTTTTTTTTCTAATTTTATTTTTCTTAACAGACTTTAATTTATTTAATTTTAAGGATTTACACATTCTCCGTGAAGCAGTTTTTCAAAAAATGTTGTCAGAACTTAAATTACAATTTTCTTCTAATACTAATGAAAATTCAAGAACATCAAGTCCTTTTCAAATTATTGAATCAGAACAGGAAATAATAAAAGAAGAAAACAATAATATTTTAAAAATTAATCAGCAACAACCACAACAAAATGGAGGAGGTGGTTGGTTAAATTGGATGACTAATTGGTTTGGATCTGAAGAGAAAAATAATGGTATTAATATATTTTTAATTGTCCGGGTTTATTTTAAAAATGAACCTGGGCTTTGATTTCCTGGCTTAAACTCCGGCAACCTCCGAAAACTTTGATTTTATTCAAAATACCCTATCTATTGGCTACCAAGCCGAAAATCTTCGGACCTTGCCCGTGTGAACTCTCCTTCGAAAACTTAGATTTTATCAAAATACCCGGTTTATGGACTATGTATCGTACCGCCGGGCCATGCCCGTGTTCAAATTCTAATATTCTATTAACCTCTTAAAAACAAAAATTTTATTTTTCAGAATTTTTAGAAAAAGAAAATGATTTAATATTAAATGATTCTGTCTATTTAAATAATTTATCTACACCAAAATTAACTAGTCCTAGAAGAGATCATGCACTAAATCCAGAATTGGAAGAAATTGAAAAGAGAATGGAAACAGAAATTTTACAGGTTTGGATAATTTTTTAAGAATTTTTCTGAATAAATTTCTCTTCTTTTAAGATGTTGAATGACACTTTAGACGATTACAATATTTTACGTCGTGATAATTTATTGGCTGAACTTGTTATTAATTTTGCAAGAGTACATTTGCGTATAGCAACTGATAAGGTTTTTTTGTTGTTAATTTTTTTTTATTTTTTTTAATATAAAAATTCGTTGAAATCTGAGGGAAAAAAATTTCAGATTTTTTTCAAGATTTTTTTTAAATTAAAAAAATTTTTTTTCTGAAATTTTTAAGGCCTCTAAACAAGAAAATAATGAAAAACAACAAAAAATTAATTTATTAATGTTAACTTTTGATTTGGATCAACTAAATGGACGTATTCAACTTTCACCAAAAGAACATAGAACTGAAATGTCAATAAATATAGGGGATTTAAGTATTCAACAAATGCAACAACAACAATTTATAAATAATTTTGAGGAGAAGAAAAAGGTAGGGGATTCGTAAAACTTGGGTCGAATTGTAAAACAAACCCTATTGTTGATGTAGGGCAAGAGAAATTATAAAAAAAACTTGTTTAGGAGAAGGAAGGAATTTGTAAAACCAGACAATGTTTTGTTTAGTAAATGTTTTACAATTTGTAAAATTTTATTGTAAAAACTTGTTTTTGAGGAAAGGGAATTTGTGAAACTTAATTAAACAAGTTTTACAAATTGTAAAACTTTTTTTTTGAGGTTTTGTAAAATTGAGAAAAATCGTCCTTTAAAAGTACTCGAAGCCGGAAAGGATGAGTTTGTAATTTTTAGGATTAAAAATAAAGAAAAAAATTTTAACCTAAAAAATATTTTTTTTAGGACTCCAATGATTTATCCAAAAATAATAATGACGATTCACTTTTTTGTGGTTTCCAAGAAGATATACTATCAAATTCTGATATTACAACAAGTTTATTGTTTACAATTGGAAGACGAAATGAAAATAAAACAACAAAAAATAATTTTTCTTCTCCAATAGTTGAACTATTCTATAAAAGATTGGCACCAAAAATGGAAATATATCATGAATTAAATATTTGTTGTGCTCCTCTTGCTATGCTCGCTGATGATTGTTTTATTGCTACATTACGAGAGATTGTTGAAAGAGTGGAGGAAAATAATAAGGTGGGTGAAAAAATCAGAATTTTAATTGAACATGTGTTTTTACAAATTCTGAAAATCAGAATTTTATTTAAACATGTGTTTTTACAAATTCTGAAAATCAGAATTTTATTTAAACATGTGTTTTTACAAATTCTGAAAATCAGAATTTTATTTAAACATGTTTTTACAAATTTTTAAAATCAGAATTTTATTTAAACATTTGCTTTTTACAAATTCTTAAAATCAGAATTCTAATTGAACAATTTATTTTTACAAATTCTGAAAAAATATTAGCCAGAATTTTTAATAATTAAAAACCAGAATTTCGAAAATTACAAATCAGAATTTTTACAAATTTACAATTTGTAATCTCTTTCTCCTTCTTAAAAATACACATTAACTTCCATTGCCCATTTATTTATTGTTTTAATTGCTTCTCTCGCTTCACTACTTTTATCACGTTCTAATATTCGCATTGCTTCACGTAGATCATCTAAATTACATTTATCAGCAGTAAACATTTTTACTACTCCAATACATGCTGCACATTTTGGTTTTGAATAATTAAAATTTTGTTGATTGTTCATCCGATTTTCACGTTTTTCCATTTCATCAAAAGCTTTGGCTGCTATTAAATAATCTTCCAATCTGAAACATTCAAAAATAGAATTTATTTTAACAGTTTAGCGAGCCGAGGCAGGCATAAAACTTACGTCCACCTGTGGCAGTTATTGCTTGAGGCTTTGGTTCACTATTTGCAGGGATGCTCTACTGGGTGATTATGAGCTATCGGGGGCAATGCTTTCACCTTCTCTTTACTAATAAATCTTAAACCTACACCTTGGGAGCTTTTTAAGTGCTAACAATAAACCGACCGGATCTCCCTTCTTGCATTATAAAGAAAAAAATTTCACCGATAACAATCATTAGCAATCAACCTCAAAATCATTTGTGAATTTGGAATGTGTTTCTCCTTCTGATAAACCCCCCAAGCCTCTTTTCCATTCCCATTCGCAATTTGTGCACGAGCTAAGCAAAGACAATAAATTAGTGTTGAAGTTGTCTGATGTCCATTTATTTGTTTTAAAATTTTTTCTGCTTCAACAAAATTGTCTAACATAAGTTGTGTTTGTCCATAATTAAAATTGAAGATTTCATCGTTTGAAAAAAAAGTCTTTAAAAAATTTTTTTTGGAAATTCGTATTTTTTGGGGTTCCTTTGACTCTGGTCTAGTTTGTACGTCCAATGAACTTTTATGAGTTTTTTGGTCTGGTTTGTTTGTTATATTTTTCATTGGCTCCATAAACTGAACCAGATCTTTTCTTTTTTCGTTACCCTTATTGAATCCAAATAGACTAAAACTTCATCAAACTGTTTTCTTAAAAAATGGGCAGATGCCATGCTTTGTCTTCCTATTATTGTGTCACATTCTGCTGGTGATTCTCCAACAATTTTGAAAAATCCTGCTGCCGCGTTTAATAGGTCTTGCTTTAAAAAATGGATTTTTTTCAATCTTTGAATTAATTTTTTACCGAATTTTCTTCAATTCCTTTAATACAAAATGTAATAGCTTTAAGTAAATATTCATAAGTGCTTTGTGGTTCTATATTTTTCATCAATACAAATGCGGCATCTGTATCGTTCTTTTTCAGATGATATATAGCTAAGTTTAAACGAGCTTCTGGTACAATATCAACAAGTGTTGGAAGTAATTGTAAAGCTCCGTCTCCATTGCGAAATACAACCTTTATTTTTGAATTTACTCGGGTACACTCGTGGATATAATGAAGTGTGTTTTAAATGGGTATATCACTTAGGAAGCTCCAATCATTTAGTGGCTCCCTCGACCTTTTGGTCTCCTCAAACTTTTAGCTCCTTCCTCGACCTACTTGCGTTCCTTTACCCAGTGGCCTTCGCCTAGTGACCACAAATTAATTTCAGAAAAAGATATCTTAAAGTGAGGTGTATTCCTAATTTAGAGAGTATTTTGTAGGACTGAATTATTCTTTAAATTATTTTTCAAAAAAATTAATTTACTGTATTATGTAAAATAATATCCTTTGCAAAATTCAATTCGCTAGTAGACATACTTTTCAAAGCTTTCAGCTCATTTTCTGCTGCTTTAGAATTATATAATCTATATTGGTTGCAAGCTTTTAAATTCACTGCAATAGGGCTATCAGAAAATTTATCCAAATAAATTTGTAGCATTTCCATAGAAATATCATAATAATCTAATTTATAATAACAAAGAGCCATATAAACATTTATTGCTAAATAAGTTTTGTTTTTGCTCAAAACTTTTTTGTAAATGTCTATAGCTTGTTGGTAATGTGATCGGAGATAATGAACAGAAGCTAAACAAAGTTGGTCTTCTGTTGTGTCTTTTAGTTGTCCGTGATGGGAAACAACTAAAAATATTAAAATCAGAATTTGACAAAAACAACAAAAAATACAATCAGAATTTAATAAAAACATCAAAAAATACAAAATCAGAATTTAATAAAAACATAAAAAATACAAAATCAGAATTTAATTTCAACAAGTTTAAAACAAAATAAACAAAAACACATAGACAACATTTAATCAAAACATCTAAAACACATCAAAATAAAGCAGAACAAACATTATAATAAAAACATCAAACAAGCACATTTAAATAAAAACACACAAAAACATCAAAACAAAAATACAAAACTTCAATTTAAATATAAAAACATACGGCTTTTCTTATCATTAATTTTGTGAGCAACATGAAAGAGTAACCTTGTTTGTAGGGGGCCTTTGGAAGCTTTAATTAAAAACATTTTTAAATTAATTTTTGCTTGTTTTTACCTTTTTCTGCCACTTTTTTAGCATTTTCATATAAACCCAAAAAGAAAAAAGAACATCCCAAATATAAATAAACTTCATTAGGACAATGTTTATCCCCCAACATTTGTTCATAAATATTTTTTGCATTTCTATAATTTGCTGCATGAAAATGGCAATAGCCTAACCATAATTTTAAATTCATTAATTCATCATTATTTTTTGAATTTATTTTTTCTTGCTTTTTAATTTTATGTTCAAGTAAGGATATTGCTCCCATATAATCACGCTTTTCTAAAAATTTATTTAATTTTTTAAATAATCCTTCTCTTGTTTCATCTTCACTTTCTTGTCTTTTACTTGTTTCTTTTTTATTATTTTTGTTGTTGTTGTTATCTTCTTCTGATTTTTTGTTTCGTCGAAATCTTGAAAGCAACATTGTTTTTGTGTTTCTGATTTTATTCTAAAACGATAAAAATAAATAAATCAGAAAAACATATAATAATTGGGAAATATAAAATCAGAATTATATCTAACATTAATTTATTATAACAGAAAAAATCAGAATTTAATTTAAACATTAATTAAAACTAATAAATGAAATCAGAATTTAATACAAACATTAATTTATTATAACAGAAAAATCAGAATTTAATCTAAACATCAATTAAAACTAATAAATGAAATCAGAATTTAATACAAACATTAATTTATTGTAACAGAAAAAATCAGAATTTGATTTAAACATAATTAAAACAATAAAACATATGAAATCAGAACTTAAAACAAACACTAATTAAAACAGTAAAAATTGTAATTTTATTCAAACAAATAAAATTTGTTGGGAGTAAGAATTAAAACGAGTATTTTTAGTTTTAAAGTTTTTATTGTTGTTTGGGGTTCTTTTTATTACTATGGAAACGGCTTTTATGCTTTTTCTTTTAAAAATTCTAAATTTGGGTAATATTTAAAATGGGGAAAATTATAAAAGATTAAAATCTCAAATAGTTCAAAATAAATTAAAAAGTTTTTTTAATTGAAATTAAAAAGTTATGTATTTCAGAGCTTTCAGCATTCAACTCCATCCACCAGCAATTTTTCAACTACTTTTAAATCATCAGATGAATCTTCTCTAATTTTTCATCAAATATTTATTTTTGCAACAATACCTGAAGTATTTTTAATTTAATAATAAATTTAAAAGAAAATTTTCAGCTTTTAATTGAACTAAGAAGCCAAAAAGCTGCGCAAGACTGTATTTTATCAACATTACCAAAACATATAGAAGAACAGAATAATAAAAAAAGGACAAGAAGAAAACGTACCTCAAATTCAATTCTGTTCCCGTTAAATTTTGATATTGATGATGTTTACAACAATGTTGAGGAAGAAGAATTTAATGTTGGGGAGAATAAAAATAATTTTGAACATCAGAAAAACACAACAACAACAACAAATGACAAAAACAATCAGAATTTAAAACAAACAACAACACAACAACAACATCAACACAAAAACACAACAACAACTAATAACAAAAACAATCAGAATTCAAAACAAACATCAACACAACAACAGCATCAACACAAAAACACAACAACAACAAATGATAAAAACAATCAGAATTTAAAACAAACATCAATTAAAACAAGAAAATATGAACACAACATTAATAAAAATAAAAACACAACAACCTCAACAACAAAAACATTTGATAAAAATAAACTTGTTTTTACTCCAACAACAACAATTTCAAACGAACATTCAAACTTTACAACAATAGAAACATCGTCGTCATCATCTTTTGTTTTTGCTAGTGTTTGTGGATTATCATTTACATTTATTAAAAAACATTTACAACAACAAAAATTAAATAAAATTAATGTTGGATTTGATTCGTTTAATTTGAAAGATTTATTTGAGAAAACAACAAACAAAAATGGCGATATGTTGCTTAAAATTGGGAAGGAAAAGGTGGTCACTTTTAATAAAAATGGGGTAAATTTTGAAAATTTTTTTATTAATTTAAAAATTAAAAAAAATTTTTTTAAGCCTGATGGAACTGTTCGTTCTCTTTCTTGTCCAGATCTAACAACAAACAACGGTTCCAAAAATTCGAACAACAACAACAACATTTCTCCCAACAAAACAACTGAAAATTCTGATTCTCCCTCAAATTTAGCTTTAACATCTTTATTAAATGAAAATTTATTTGTTGGTGAAACAGAAAATAATAATGTTTGTAATAGACATCAGACAATGCCCACAACAAAACAACAGCAACAACAAGTGGACAACATTGTTTCAAACATTAAACAACAAAACCAGAAGAAAAAACATTGTATTGAAGTTGTATTCGATCCTAACAAACATGAAGAAGTTGAAACAAGTTGCAAAAAGGTGTGTGTTTTTGTTGTTAGATATATATCAGAATTTAAAGTTCAATCAGAATTTAAAGTTTAATTTCTGAACAAGTTTGTATTTATGAAAAAAGTTTTTTCCCATAATTCTGAAATTCTGATTCAAGTTTATTTTTTAATTCAATAATTCTGATTTTTTTCAATGTTTTTAAAAAATTCTGATTTATATTAAACTTGTTTTTCTCAGGCAAATTGTATTGTCACAGGGAATTTTGACGACGAACAAACAAATGTTGAATTATTTATTAATCGACGAACATGGCTACTTTTAATAGACTTTTTTGGTTTTTGTTCAACTTCTGATATTAATAATAAAAATGTTTTGGACAACAATAACAACAATTATATTATGAATATTGAATTAAATATTTCTTCTAATTTAATATTATCAATAAATTATCCAAAAAGTGAATTAACTCCAAAATTGGGTATTGTTTATATTCAAAAGCCTACGTTTACTGTACAGGTGAATAAATTTTGTTTTAAAATTTTTTTTTAATTTTAGAAATTTTTTTAATAGAAAGATTCTTTAAAAAATCAGAAAAATTTTCTCTAAAAAATTTTTCAAAAAAAAATTAAAAAATTATTTTTTTAGATAGATTTGAACGTTTCAAGTGATCCGATCCTTATATCGATGCAAGCACATAGTTTTTCACTTACCGATGAAAATTCACAAATATATTCTCAGCGTTTACGAGTTGGAAATTTTGACAACAAATTAAACGGGAAATCAACACCATGTATTAAAATGAAGCTTATAAAGTGAGAAAAAAATTTTTTTAATTAATTTTTTTTATTTTTTTTGAAGGAATCGTCGAAATTTTAATTCTTCTTTAAACAACAATAACAACGATTTTGATATTTATTTAAATCTAAAAATAATTAATGATGTTGTAGTTAATTATATACATTCACATCGTTATTATTATGCTTTGATAGATTTTTGGCTTCAATTTTCTGAAATTTATGATCGCTTATTTATTGAAAATGAAATTAATAAACAATCAAAACAACAATTATTTGGTCAACAAAACTTGTTTGATAATTTACTTAAACTTCGTTGTAAACTTGATATTGAATTTACTAGTGGATTAAATCTCTATATCCCTTCAAGTGAAAATTCTCAAAAAGCTGTGCTTTTTGAATGTGACAAAATTCTAATTTCTAATAAATTCTGTCGAGCTTCACAAATAAAAAATTTGCTTCAAAAACATTTGGGAGAAAATTTGTTTCGATTACAGCAACAACAATTACCGTATTTCCTATATTAGAGCCCCACCCTCTGTTAGAGCCCCACCCTCTAATACAGCCCCACTTTGGAGGATAGTTGAAAAATAGAGCCCCACCCTCAATTAGAGCCCCACCCCAAATACAGCCCCACCTAAAAAATATTAGAGGAAAAAAATACCCCAATAACTTTTTAGATGTATTAAGAGAGTTAAGGAAATAAAGGGGGATATCGATGATATCGTGATCATGGAGGAGGAGGGATCATGGGGATATAGGGATGAAAACGAGGAGATAATCCCGATATCCGTCAAAATAACCTAATATCGCCTATATTCCCTCTTATAATCACTCCTATTATCTCCAAAATCTAATCCACTTGACGATAATTCGCGAGATTATTAGAGATCTATTAGGGATCTCGCTTAAAATCAGTGATTTTAAGCGAGATCCCTAATAGATATCCCTTAAAATCCACTTTTATACCTCTGATCCATCGATGTCAAATACTAGTCCCCTAACATTTCCTTTAATCCGTCCAAATCTACCAATAGTTAATAATTAATTTAGCTCTCATTGAACTATTTTATTTTTCTTGAAAAATCGAAAAATAATCGATTCTCTTTCGATATTTTGCGGTTCAACACCAAACCTCCGGCTTATCTCTAGTTGCAATGGATAGTTAATAAATGGGATTTTATCTCAAAAGAGGGTTGAAAAATAGAGCCCCACCCTCAATTAGAGCCCCACCCTTTAATACACCCCCACCTTGGAGGATAGTTGAAAAATAGAGCCCCATGGGGCTCTAATATAGGAAATACGGTAAATAATAATAATTTAAATGAAAATGCTTCACCTTTATTGGATGATATAAATATAAAAATACAACATTATTCTGTTTATTATGGAAATTTTTGCAAAACAAAAAATATAAACAAGAATGAAAGAATTTCAAACAAAAACAGTAAATGTTTTGATTTAATTTGTTTTTTTACAATTTGTAATTACAAATTTTGGATTAATTAAATCAGAACTTTTCTAGCATTTGTAATTACAAATTCTGGAATAATTAAATCGAAACTTTTTTTACAATTTGTAAAGTTCTAAACAAGTTTTAAATTAAAGTTTATTTTTTTACAATTTGTAATTACAAATTGTGAATGTTTTTATTTTTTCGGAACTTTTTTTACAATTTGTAATTACAAATTGTAGAATAATTAAATCAGAACTTTTCCATTATTTGTAATTACAATTCTTACAATTAACAAGTTTTATATTCTCACAACTTTTTTTACAATTTGTAATTACAAATTCTGAATGTTTTTATTTCTTCAGAACTAATGTATATTAAAATTATTTTATTACAGATTTCACTGCCTACACATTTCATAAATTACAATCTGTCATTGAAAATAATAACAATACCAACAATAACATTCACCAGGAAATACAACTTTACAGAAATTTGTCTGCTCGAACTACACATGCTGGTGGGTTTATTTTTTAATATAAAAACAATTTTTTTCTATTTTTTCTGTGAGCATTTTTAATTTTTTAAGTCTATATTTTTTTATATTTTTTAAACATCTTCATCAGTAAGATAATTTCGCACCAAAAAGGAAAACTTAAAAATATTTTGAAAAATTTTCGGAATTTTTTTTAATTTTCACCTCATCAAAATCAATAAAACCATCTCCATCAACATCATATTCTATAAATAATTCCTTTAAAAAATTTTTTTATTCTAATAATTATTTTTTTAAATTAACTAACATCTATTAGTCTGCTATTTTGAATATCACCAAGTTCGCGCTTAAAATTTTTTTAAGTTCTGATTTTTAAACTTATTATTTTTATAGTTTAATTCAAGTTTGTTTTTTTGATTTTTTTTCAAGTTTATTTTTACCTAACTTTTACAAATTGTAAAAGTTTCAATTCAATTTTATTTTTTAAATTTTACAAATTGTAATTACATTTTATTTTTTTCTGATTCAAGTTTTACAAATTGTAAAATCAAGTTTATTTTTATTTTCTATTTCAAGTTTATTTTTCTGCTTCAAGTTTTACAAATTGTAAAAATTTATTATTTTACCAGTACAAAATCGAAGTCTTTTTTAGAAATTAGTCCAGACTCGTTTCTATCAAAAACATTGAAACATTCTTTTATTACTTCATTCCATGATTGTGTTTTTTCACTTGTTGTTTTCATAACTTCGCAAAACTTAAAAATTTATTTTTCTATTTTTTTCTAATATTTTTTACATACTTCATCAAAATCTATTTGATGATTTCCACGCTTATCAGCTTCTCTCATTAACATTTCTACATCAATTTGTTTTGAATCCATTCCTAAATTTGTAATTGCACTCTCCAATTCTTCAATACCAATAGCACCGCTTCTGTCTGCGTCGAACATGTTGAATATCTTTTTAAACGTATTTTACTCAATAAGTTTGTTTTTTTACAATTTGTAAATTCTGATTAGGTTTTTCTATTGTTTTTACAATTTATAATTTTCTTTATTTAATTTTTACAATTTGTAATTACAAAACCTGAACAAGTTTATTTATTTTCTTTTTTACAATTTGTAATTGTGATCAAGTTTATCTATTCTATTCTTTTACAATTTGTAATTACAAAATATGCTCTTTATTTTGATTTTTACAAATTGTAATTACAAATTCTGAATAAGTTTATTTATTTTATTTTTTACAAATTGTAATTCTGAACAAGTTCTTTTATTTTTTACAATTCGTATATTACAAAATCTGATTTAAGTTTATTTTATTTAATTAACCTGTCTATACTCTTTCAATTCCTCAGTCGTGTATTTATCCAATTTTGTTATTAGCCCTCCTCTCATTGCAGAATTTCCACCACCATCATCAGTTCTTTCAGCAGAAGATGAAGAAGCAAATTTTGCCTGTAATGAACGAATACTTTTTCTACTTTCTCTATAATCATTATTTATATTTTTATTATTATTATCCAAAGATTGAGATTTTTGATTAAATTTATTTGGTTTTTTTAAATTTAATCGAGAAGATAGGCCAATTGTATTAGTTGTCATTGAAGGATATTTTTTATTTAATATAGAACTTCTAATCCAACTTAGTCTTGTTGAATTATTTGTAATATTTGAAGCATAGTTGTTGTTACTACTTGTAGTTGTAAAAAAGTTGTAATTGTAATAATTCTGATTTTTTCTTTCTTTTGTTGTAATTTTATCAGAATTTTCATTTGTTTTTGTTTCAAAGTTAATTTCTGAATATTCTGTTTTTATATTGTTGTTTAAATTATAATAATAGGGTGTTGGTATCAATAAACTGCTACTACTTTTTTCATCGCTTTCATTATTATTATTTTTTCCGTTGCTGAATATTGAACTTTTTGAATGTTTTTTTGATGTTGAGTTGAACATGCTTTTCTTTCTCTTCTTTTTTATTTGGACTTTTTTTGGGGAGATTTTCTTAGGAGTCTTTTTTGTGGATTTTTAGGGTGATTTTCAAACGGATTTTTTGGGGTTTTTTGTGAATTTTTTTATTTATTTTTTTACTTTATTTTTTTAAAAATGAGCTCATTTTTGGATTAAAAAAATTTTTTTGGATAATATTTTGTAATAAATACCATCAATTTAAAAAAAGCTTTTGAAAAGGATATATTTATATGTGGATGATGTGGTTAGTGCCAATTTTTCCTCATTGAAAAAATAATAATAGAAGGCCAATTTTGTTTGTATATTTTTGAAAAATGAAAGTGGGGAAATAAAGGTTTTTATAAGTGAGCTTTATTTTTCAGGAAATAAATATATATAGGTGAATTTTATTTTTATTTTTAAGAAAAAAATTTTTTTGAGAAAATTTTTTTTAATTTTCTACTTACAACTCTAAACGGTCCTCCAAACAGTGTTGCTCGTCCACTACTTCCTTGTGCCATTAATAATGAACTAAAGAATGGTGTTCCACCGCCTGTTGCTGTTCGATTTCTTGAATTTGCACTTTGTCTGCGGCTTGAATTTAAATTTTGTTGTTGTTGTCCTCCACTTATTCCGCCTGCTACTAATAATAATTCATTTGCACTATTTTGATTAATTGTTGTTTTTGGTGTTGTTGTTGTAAAGGGCATTTTTAATTTCTTTGTTTTTGAATGTTTTGTGTAAAGGCACAAGTATGGGGAAAACTGAAAGTGAGAATAAACTTTAAAATAAAATCAGAATTTTATGAAAACATGTTTGTTTTTAATTCTGATAGAAATTTAAAATAAAATCAGAATTTTATGAAAACATGTTTGTTTTTAATTCTGATAGAAATTTAAAATAAAATCAGAATTTTATGAAAACATGTTTGTTTTTAATTCTGATAGAAATTTAAAATAAAATCAGAATTTTATGAAAACATGTTTGTTTTTAATTCTGATAGAAATTTAAAATAAAATCAGAATTTTATGAAAACATGTTTGTTTTTAATTCTGATAGAAATTTAAAATAAAATCAGAATTTTATGAAAACATGTTTGTTTTTAATTCTGATAGAAATTTAAAATAAAATCAGAATTTTATGAAAACATGTTTGTTTTTAATTCTGATAGAAATTTAAAATAAAATCAGAATTTTATAAAAACATGTTTGTTTTTAATTCTGATAGAAATTAAAAACAAGTTGGTTTTCTATCAGAATTAAAAATAAACTTGTTTTACAAACTTAAATCAGAATTAAAACACAACATGTTTTGATTCTATCAGAATTTAAATAAACATGTTTTACAAACTTAAACTTAGCACAAACTTAAGAAACTTAAAAATTAATGTTAAAATAATATTAAAGAGTAATTGTCTGGAGCGCCTTTTTTAAGTGTATCCCATAGCAATAAATATTAAATAAAAATGTTTTCCGGGAATTGTTTATATTATTAAAAATACTTGAAGGTTGAAGGGCAATATAAAATAATATTCGACTGTTATAGTAACGTCAAATAGTTTTTTTTTATTTTTGCCATTGTGCTTGTTTTTTAAAAATAGGTGGCATTAAGAGAATGAAAAAGAGAAAAAGAATTAAAATGAAAATATATTACATGCATTTTTATGGAAATGAATATGTACGTGCTTATATCTTTTTTCTCCTTTAAGCCTTTATTTTTTAAAAGAAAATCAATTAATAATTAAAATAAGTGAGAGAAAATTGCAAAAAAGATATTTTAAGAATTGTAAAACAAGTTTATTAAAAATTCTGGTTTTGATTAAATTCTGATTTTTTAAAACAAGTTTTAAAACAAGTTAAGCAAGCGTTGAACTTTTCTAAGTTTTAAATTCTGATTTTTTCTTTTTAAGTTTGTTTAAAATTCTGATGTGAGAATAAACAAACTTGTTTTTATAAAATTCTGATTTTATTTATCTTTTTTAAAAACATGTTTTGAAACAAGTTGAGATTTAATTATGATTGTTTTTTATTTTAATTCTAAGTTTTATTTCTAAAAACATGTTTGTTCTTAATTCTGATTTGAACGTTATTTAAGAATTGTAAAACAAGTTTATTAAAGTATTCTGATTTTTTAAAACAAGTTTGTTTATAATTCTGATTGAATTATAAACAAACTTGTTTTTATAAAATTTTGATTTTATTTATTTATCTTTTTTCAGTTCCCGATACTTTAGTAATTCTACGTCTTGAAAATTTAATTGTAAACTGTACCAGTGATTTTTACAAACTTTTATATGAATGTATTAACAACAATTTTGGAGAACAATTAATTTTACAACCAGAACTTATTCCTAATGAATTATTGGAATTTTCTGAAATTGATTTGGTAGAACCATTAGAAAAATATGCAACATTTTGTGTTAGATTACAATTAAAGGGAGTTCAAGTAAGGGCAAAAAAAAAATTTTTTTTTAATTTATTTTTTTAATCTTAGTTAAATTTATTAACACCTTCATCACCTTTTGAAACAAATTCTTTTGAAAAATTTGCAACATTTTCTTTAAATTCAGTCAAAGTTTTATTCAATTCTTTTATTGACTCACATTCTGAAATTGATATAATTTGTAAAAGTGCAACCTTGGAAGATTCTACAAATTGTAAAAAAAATTTTTTTTTAATTCAAAAAATTATTTTAAAAATTTTTTAGCTACTCATACAGCAGAGCCTTTCAAAAAATTACTTAAAGCGCGTCATGAAAAGAGTTACAATAAACATGTTGCTTCAACAAGTTCAACAACTAAAAACAAGTAATAAATTCAAAAAAGTGTATTTTAAATTCTGGGTTTTAAAATTAAATCAGAATTTATTTAAAACTTAGAATTGTAAAATATAAAACCTTTTTTTACAAATTCTGATTTTAATGACTTAATTAACTTCAAGTTTTACAAATTCTAATTGTTTACAAATTCTGATTTGTAAAACTTGAAATTAATTCTGAGTCTAATTCTATTTTTACAATTTCTGATTTTTTTTACAAATTGTAAAATTAAATATAATTTTTTCTCTATTTTTCAGTGAAAGCAAAAAATTGCTTTGCGAATTACATATCCAAATGCCTCGTAATGAATGCCATATATTTTCATTTATATTAATTAAAACACGTGTTTTTCTTCTTTTTGAATGGATTGAAAAGCTTAAATTATTTCTTTTACTTGTTAATAATTTAAATTCGAATGGTAAGATTAATAAATTTTTCTAAAATTTATTCAATCAATTTTTTTAGAATTTTCTTCAAAAAATGGAATTCATTGTCGTAGTAGTTCAACAAAAACAATTCAACATCAAAAACAACAAAAATATTTTAAGAATAATTTATCACAAGCAGAATTAACCCATTCATCATTATCCACTTCATCTTCTTCAACAAATATAATTAATCAAAATAAAATTATTTCAATGTTTAAAATTACTTTAAAAGATTGTGAATTAATTATATTAGAAGATGAAAGTAAATGTGACAGTTTTGCTTTAATTACAAATTGTAGTGGTGTAATTTTATATAATGTCTATGACGATAATGAACTTTATGATATACAATGTGAAATACAGGTAAATATAGGTTAAATTACAATTTGCGAAAATTTTACAAATTCTGAAAAAGTTGTTGAATTATAATTATACTAAAGCAAACTTTTTACAAATTGTAAAAAAGTTTTACAAATTCTGAAAAAAAGTTTTACAAATTGTAAAAAAGTTTTACAAATTCTGAAAAGAGTTTTACAAATTGTAATAAAGTTTTACATATTGTAAAAAAGTTTTACAAATTGTAGAAAAGTTTCACAAATTTTGAAAAAAGTTTTGCAAATTTTAAAACAGTTCTACAAATTCTGGAAAAGTTTTACAAATTGTAAAAAAGTTTTGCAAATTGTAAAAAAGTTTTACAAATTCTGAAAAAAAGTTTTACAAATTCTGAACAAATTGTAATTATAATAAAACAAACTTCTTTTTACAAATTCTGATTTTATACACAATTTCAGAACTTTTCTCTATCTTGGTGTTTAATGAATTGTGAAAAATCAAGTTTAACTCAAATAACAAATGAATCAAATGCAACAATTAATATTCAAATGTCAAACAGCAACAAAACATCAATTAAAGAAAAAATATTATTAAAATCTTCAATTATTGATGGAATAGAACATTTATTATTAAAACAAAAACAATTACACATTCAAATAAATTTGGGGGCTTTAATTATAAGAAGTTCATTGAAGGTACGGGAGAGAGAGATTTTCTTCTTTAAAAATTTTTTTCTTTTCAGGATTTTCTTATTATTAAATATATTATTGATAATGCTTTAATTACTTGGGAAAAATCACAAACTCAATCATTTTTTTGGTCTGATTCAAATTTTGGTAATAATAAAAATTCTCATCAAATAATTCCTAAAAAATGGCGTTTTAATTGTAATCAGCTTTGTATATGGATTTTAAAAGAAACTACAGCAACAACAACAACAAATTCTAGCGGTAGTATGGCTCCATTTTTGCGTTTTAATTTATTTGGTAAAAAATTTTAAAAAATAATTTTTTAAATAAATTTATTTTAAAGGATTAAATGCTCAATGGACTTCTCGCCATTTAGAAACAAATTTTTCTGTTAGTATAGATAATTATCGTGAACGTGCACCTCTTGGTTGGGAACCGTTATTAGAATGTTGGCGTATTGCAAGGCTTGAATTGGAAGAGAATGCTCAACAAAAATGGAATTTATGGTTAAGACCGGGTATGGGAAAAAAATTTTTTTTTATTTGAAAAATTTCAGAAATAAATTTTTCTTTTAATTTTTAAGCAGATGACAGTTTAGCAGAATTAAATATCACACAAACATTTGTTGAAGATCTGATAGATTTTATTGAAATAAATAATAGACTATTTTTACAAACAACAACAACAAATAAAACTTTAAATTTAATTGAACAAACAAGAAATCAAAATTACAAAACGTCAAAAACAACAACAAAAACATCAATTAACAATGCTGATAATAATAATTCTTTTTCTGAAAGCTATAAAATTCAAAATCAAAATTCTGCTTCTGGTAGTGTAAAACAACGCTCAAATTCTTTTCTTTCTACTTCTACAAAATACATGTCAAGGTAGAGGGAGTATATGTCAGAATTTGTAAAATAAGCTTTACAAATTGTAAAATTAATAAAAACATTTTTACAATTTGTAAAATTAATTCAACTTTCTTTTACAAATTGTAAATTTAATAAAAACGTTTTTTACAAATTGTAAAATTAATTAAAACATTTTTTACAAATTGTTAAATTAATAAAAACATTTTTTACAAATTGTAGAATTAATAAAACATTTTTACAAATTGTAAAAATTAAATAAACTTTTTTTACAATTTGTGAAATCAATAAAAACATTTTTTACAATTTGTAAAATTATTAAAAACATTTTTTACAATTTGTAAAATTAATAAAAAACATTTTTTTACAAATTGTAAAATTAAATAAACTTCCTTTATAAATTGTAAAATTAATAAAAACATATTTTACAAATTATAAAATTATTAAAACATTTTTTACAATTTGTAAAATTAATTCAACTTTCTTTTACAAATTGTAATTTTATTAAAACAATTGTAATTTTATTATTTACAATTTGTAAAATTAAATAAACTTTTTTTAAAATTTGTAAAATTAATTAACTTTTTTTACAAATTTTATAAGTAAATAAAACTTTTTTTACAAATTGTAAAAAACATTTTACAAATTCTGAAAGAAGTTTTACATATATAATTTTTCTTTATAAAGTTTATTTTTCTGATAACTTTAGTGTTTGTAAAACTTTAATTAAACTTAACTTTTTACAAATTTTATTTTTAAGATGTAATGCTTTTGATTCAATCAAAATTTCAAATCCTTCTGATATTGATCTTAATATACAATTAGATTTACCTGCTGGAATAGGAATTTCACTTATTGGGAATAATTGTGAAAATAACAACAACAATTCTGTTGACGAATTACAACAACAAGAAGAATTAATTTATGCCCGTTTTTATTCTGTTCGTATAGGCATTTTAAAACATCAAAATAATACTTATGTTTTTAATTGTTCTTCACAATCTATACAGGTAGAATTTATTTAAATTAAAAAAAAGAATTTAATTTTGCTTTTTTTTAAAGTTTGATAATCAAATTCTTGGGGCAGATAGGCATAATTTATTTTTTTGTGATCCTAATGCTCTTCGTGATGAACCTGTAGTTGGCCCGTTTCCAGCACTTAATTTTGAAATGAGTTATACTTCAACGGATATTTTGGATGCATATGAGGTGGAAATTAACGAAAAAAAATTTTTTTTTAATTTTCTTTTAGTCTTTTCGTCTTAAACTTTGTAATTCTTGTGTTCTTCTTGATGAACAATTAATTTGGAGACTTGTATATTTTATTAAAAATATTGTTGAATATACTAGAAGAAATAAATTGAAAGAAAAACAACAACAAAAACAAAAAATTCAAACTCAACAAGTGACTAAAAATTGTTATTTTGGTGCATTTCAACTTGAATTTGGAGATATCTCTCTTTCTGGTAAAATAAAAATTAATTTTTTACAAATTGTAAAAATTGTTTTAATAAAATTAAAGTTGTAAAAACAAGTTTATTTACAAATTCTGAAGTTTTATGAAAATCAAGTTCTATAGTTTTACAATAATTTATTTTACAATTCGTAAAATTTAAAGTTTTACAATTTGTAAAACTTATCAGAATTTGTAAAAACATGGTTAATATATAAATAAGTTTTACAATAAGTTTTACATATTATAAAAAAGTTTACAATTAAGTTTTATAGTTTTACAATTATAAAGTTAAAGTTTTACAATAAGTTTTACAATATTATAAAACAAACTTAAAAATTCTGTTGTTTTACAATAATTACAATTCCAACTTTTTTTTCTTTCAAGTTCACAATATCTTTTAATTTAAGTGTTAACTACTGACAAAAATGCTTTACCTCCTTGTTTACGGCTACTTAAAGAAAGATATGCAGAAACACTTTTACTTGTTAATTTTGAAAATGCTTTAGTTACCCTTGCACCATTCTGGGCACATCGATGTTTAACAACTTTGAATAATTTATTTGCTAATATTGTTGATTTTTATATTGGTGGGTTTTTTAAAATTTAGAAAAATTTTCCAAAAATTTTCAGAAATTTTTCAAAAAAAATTCGAAAAAAATTCAAAAATATTTGAAAATTCTTAAAAATAAATTTTCATTTAAGGCCAACTTAAAAAACAAAAATTAAATATTTTTGTCGCTATGGATGCAATTGGAAATCCTAGTGGATTTGCTACAGAATTTAAAGAAGGCTTTGAAGGCCTACTCTTTGAGGGTGATGTTGCTGGTTTTACTTTTGGTATTGGCTATGGGGCTGCTAATAGTATTTCTAAAGTTGCTAGTTCAATGGCGCAAGGAGTTGGGGCATTAACTTTTGATGGTAGGGTTTTTTTTGTAATTTTTTGAAAATTTTAAGATTTTTTTCAAAAATTTTTTGAAATTTTTTTAAAAATTTTATAAAAAAAATTAAAAAAAAATGTTTTTCTAAAAAGATCAACACGAACAATTTCGCCGTTGGATGTTACGTTCAAAACCTGAACATGAAGCTAATGCTTTAGGCTATCTTTATGGAGGACTTAAAGGTTTTGGTGTTGGGGTGTATGGAGGATTAACTGCAATTGCTAAAAATACATTCGTTGCAGCTAGACAAGAAGGGGTTTTGCCGGTGAAAAAAATTTTTTTTCTATTAAAACAAATTTGAAGCAAAATTAATGAAACAAACCTTAAAATACAAAATTGCAGCAAAAAAATACTTGAAGCAAAATAATTTAATTTTTATAAATTATAGGGTGTTATTCGTGGTGTTACAACTGGTGCTGTTGACACATTTACAAAACCTTTACAAGGAACATTAGATCTTGTAGAAGGAACAGCTTCTGCTATCCGTGAAGTTGTTGGTGCACCTCTCGGTTCTAAAAATATTTTTTTCTCTAAAAAATTTTCCCCTTTATTTTTAAGTACGCCGTGCACATTTCCCTAAAAAACGTTTACGTTCACCTCGTGTTTGTTCCTCTATGAATGGTTTACTTCCTTCATATTCTAATGAATTGGCTGAAGCACAACAAGTACTTACCTTTAAATAAATAAATTTAAAAAATAAATATCATTTTAGGATTTATTACGAATTACAGGAACATATGCTTTAAATGACGATAAGTTTGTATTTTCTCTAATAATATTTTTTAAATAATTTTTTTACAATTGACTTAAGTTTGTATTTTTATTTACAACTTATATTTTATAATTCCCCCATTTTGTATTTGTCGATTATTTTTTACAACTTTTTTTACAATTAAGTTTGTAAAACATTTTTAGAATTTATTCTTTGTTTTTACAATTCTCCTAAAATATTTCTTAAAACTTTTTTTACAATTCTTTAAGTTTTACAATTTTACAATTACAATTAAGTTTATAATTCATCAAGTTTTTTATAATTTCCCCCATTTAAGGTTGTATTTTTTAGCATTTTCTTAAAACTTATTTTAAACTTTTTTACAATTACAATATTAATATTCTTCTGATTTTATTTTTTATAGCCGTCTTCTGTGTATTGTTCCTTTCTATGAACGTTTTACCCCGGAAGGATGGATTATTCGTCATCGTGCATTAATTGTTCCCTCTCAAAGTTATATTTGTAGAAATATTGTTGAAGGAGGAGGACAAGAAAATTTAAATTTTGAAGAAAAAACAATTGTTACCCACAGAATACTTTTTGAACATTTAAAAAATGTTCAAATTTCTTCTTCAAATAATAATTTAAATAAATATAAACGATCTTCATCTTCTTCAAATTTAAAAACATCAACTACTGCAACGATTAGTAGACCTGTTGGAATTGGTATGAGAAAAAATTATTTTTTTTTGAAAATTAAAAAATAATTTTTTTTTTAATTTTTTTAAAGCGTTTTGACATTTTTAAAAATTTTTCAAAAATTTTTTGAAATTTTTTTGAAAAAATTTTTTGTTGAAATTTTTTTTTGGAAAAAATTTTTTTAATTTTTTAAGCTAAAAAATTTAATTTGAGAAATTTTTCAAAAATTTTTCGAATTTTTTTAAATTAAAAAAACGATTTTTTTAAATTTTTTTTGGAAAATTTTTTCTGATTTTTGAAAAAATTTTTAATTTAAATTTTCTACAGATATTTTTTACAACAATTCTTGTACTCAACAACAACAAAATTCTTCATTTAATTATCAAATTAATAATAATAAACAACAACAATTACCAGCTTTAACTTTATTATGTACAAATTTAGAATATGCCCAATTTTTGTCTAAACAAATGATGAAAGCTAAAGTCTTATATGAAAGACATTTACAACTTAAACGTTTAAATAATGTTAAAAATGATGGAAAAAAGAAAATATTTCCAATTTTTACAATATAAAAGAGAAAATTACAATTCTCAATTAAATATAAAAATAAACTTGAAAGGTAAGGGTAGGAATGAAGCAATACCGGATGATATTTAAAAATAAACTTGTTTTTGCTCAAAAAGTTTTTTCAATTAAAATTTAAGATTACAATTTGTAAAAGTTTCAAGTTTTAAAGTTTATTTAGTAAAAAAGGTTTAATTTACAAATTGTAAATTAATTAAAGTTTAATATTACAATTTGTAATTTTAATTAAAGTTTAGTTTACAAATTGTAAATTAATTAACGTTTAATTTTACAATTTGTAAAAATTAATTAAAGTTAATTTACAATTTGTAACTTTAATTAAAGTTTATTTTTTAATTTACAATTTGTAAAAATTAATTAAAGTTTAATTTACGATTTGTAATTTTAAGTAAAGTCCATTATTTTGATTTTACAATTTGTAATTTAAATAATTTAACGTTTATTTTTTAATTTACAAATTGTAAAATTAATTAAAGTTTATCCATAAATCATTTACAAATTGTAAATTAATTTTTTATTAATTTAATTTTAAAGGCATAATGAAGAAACTTTTTCCTGTATATTAGTTTTGTATAGAAAATTTTTTTATTAAATTAATTTATTGTTTTTTTATAGATTTTATATTAGAAAAAAAATAAAATTTATTTACAAAAACACATTTGTTTTTTTAATTTTATTTTTAGTTAAATATTTTTGCTAATTTATTACCTTTTAATGTGCTATAATTGTTTTAGGCAAGTTTTCCAACAAAGAATTTTTATATATTTTTGGGCTTATAAATTGTGTATTTCCTCTTTAATCAAATAATAAATAAAGCTTGAAGCAAAAAAATAAATATTTAAAGTATGTGTGTTTATGTACTTTAAACATTTTAGTTTTTTTATTGTCACTTAAAAAATAATTCATTAAAAGAAAAATTCATTAATTTTCTTTTGCTACACTCGAAAAAAAATTTTTTTCTGCTAGTAAATGTGTTAAATAAAAATATAGCTTATTGTTTATCTTTTAAAGTAAAACAGCAATTGTTTATAATATTTAGAATGCTTAAGGGGAGGAAGGGAGAGAGGCTAGAGATATTGTTAAATATTACATTTATTATATTATTTCCGGAATTGTATTTTGTAATTGTTTTCGGAAAAGTTATAAATTATATTTACTGTTTTTCCGGAAAAAGTTTATTGCTGTCTCTTCTCTTTCCGGAAATGTGTTTTTTTGGAAAAAGTTTATAAATTACAATTGCTTGTCTTCCGGAAAAAGTTTATTGTTATTTCTTTCCCTTCCGGAAAAAGTTTATTGTTATTTCTTTCCCTTCCGGAAAAAGTTTATTGTTATTTCTTTCCCTTCCGGAAAAAGTTTATTGTTATTTCTTTCCCTTCCGGAAAAAGTTTATTGTTATTTCTTTCCCTTCCGGAAAAAGTTTATTGTTATTTCTTTCCCTTCCGGAAAAAGTTTATAAATTTGCTGTTTTTCCGGAAGAGTTTATTGCCGTTTATTTTCTTTCCGGAAAATGTTTACAAATTGTACTTTTCCCAACTTTCCCATCCTCTTTCAAGTTTTTACAAATTCTGACGTCTATTTCTAACAAATTACAATTGTAAAACTTATTTTCCGATTATACATAAGTTTATTTTTTTCAGAATTTTCTTTTAATTTACAATCCATTATTAATTGTTTTCAATTGTTTTAAATAAAAATTTTGTTTTCCCTCTTAAAATAAAAACAACAAATTTTATTTTAAATATGTATAAGGGCACTTAATGAAATTTAAAATTATTTTTAATTTTTTAAAAATTTTTTCTAAAATTATTTGACATAAATTTAATTGTGTTAAAAATAAAAAAAATTTTTTATTGGTTAAATTCATTTTTTGTGCTTTTTAAGACCTTTCCCCTCCCAAAATCTGCCCCCATTTTGTCGCCTTAACTTTTTTTCTTTTGTTCCCTCAGCCATTCTTTTCCATTATTTGCTTGCTTTAGCTTCCAATTTTCCCCCAAAATTTTTTTCTTATTTTTTTCCTTTTAAAATTTAAATACTTTCTCTTTATTATTTGTGTAACAATAATCCCCCTTATTTTTTAACTTCCTTTAAACACCTTTTTTTGTTAGGGAAAATAAATATATAATTTAATTTTAGAAGGAGTTTTAGGGCAGTTAAAAAAAATTAGGGAGAAAAAATTTTTTTTCTCCCTAATTTTTTTTATTTTCCCTTAATTTTGTATTTCCTAGAAAAAAAAAGTTTTTTTTTGGTTACACCTTCATTTTCATTAGAGCATAAATTTTCCGGCTAAAATTAAGCATCTATTCGAAACAATAAAATAAATAATTTAAAAAAATTTTCAAAAAAAAAATTCTTTGGATTTTATTAATTCAAAATTCTTTTTTTTATTAATTTTCTTTTGTTTGCCTTCCCATAGAAAAAATAAAATTAAAAAAGAAAAACTTTGTTTCTACTTTATAATTTTTTCAAAAAATAAACTTAAGAATTGTGGGAATATTTAATTTCAGAATTAAAAAATGTTTCTAAAGTTTGTAGTTTGTAGAATTAAAGTTTTTTTTACAAATTCTGAAAAAAAGTTTATTTTTGTTTGTAAACTTTCCGTAAAAGTTTACAAACTACATTTGTAAACTTTTACAACAATAAACTTTTTCCGGAAAAAGTTTACAATTTATAATTCCTTTCCGGAAAAGAATTAAAAATTGTACTTTTTCCAACTTTCCCTCCAAGTTTTTACAAATTGTAAAAAGTTTCTTTTTGTTTGTGAACTTATTTTGTAAAGCTTATTTTCTGGTTATTACAATTGTAAAACTTGTTTTCCGGTTTTCTTCCGGTTAAACTTATTTTCAGGTTATTTAGTTTTACAAATTCTGAAAAAAATTCTGGAATAAAGAATTACAATTGTAAACTAATAAAAATAAATTTAATTTCTGAATTTGTAAAAATTAATAAACGGAAAACAAGTTTTACAATTTGTAATTTTTATTTCAGAATTTTTTCAGAATTTGTAAAATAACCTGAAGAATTCCAATTCTTCAATAAACTTTTTCTTCTTTAAATATTTTTCCCAAATTAAAAACTTCTTTTAAAAATTTCCCTAATTAATAAAGAACCAAATATTTTTAAATTTTTATTTTTATTTTAATTTTTTCTCTTTTTAAAAATTCGAAACTGACAAAAAATAAGGGACAGCAAAAAACTTAAAAAGGGGGGAGGCGGGGTTTTAAAAAGAAAAGCCAAAATTGAACGGCTCACAAATTCTCTCTTTGAGGACAAAGCTTTAGTGCATGTATTATCTCTAGCTTTTCCAGAAACGTGGGCGATTTTATTTTCTCTGCTTTTTTCAATTATTTTTTCTATTCTCTTCTATTTTTATTTTTTAATCAAAAACAATCAGCCAGATTGTTATTGACTGGCAAAAATATTTATTTCTCTTTTTTCCTATTGTTTTCTAATCGAAAACAATAGTACAATTATTTTCTTTTAATATTAACTTTTTATAAAAAGTTCAACCAAAAATAAGCCAGATAAAACTGGCAAGAAGAACATCTGTTCTTCTCAAAAATTTAGCCAAAAATTTGGCCATTATAATGAGCCGTTCACGATCTCTCGATAAACGATTAAACTTATACATGCATGGCTTAATTGCCTTGTTATTGTTTAATTTGAACCTTATGATAATAAGGTTCAAAGTTTTTCTTTTTATTTTATTTTCCTTTAAAATTTATTACTTTGCACTTTCCATTTTTATTTAATTTTATTTAATATTTTATTTAAATATTTTTGGAAATTTTGGAAAAAAAATAAAATTTTATGAAGAGTATGTATAAAACATACTTTTACTTATTTTTTAATTTGTTAGGGACAAAGGTCCCGTCAGCCTCCCCGCCCAAAAAAAAAGAGTCTTAGAAATAATGAAGGGTAGATATAAAATATTAAATTTCAAAATAAAATTACCAACTCTAATATTTTAAAAAATTTAAAAAGAAAAAATAAAATTGAAAATTTTAATTAAAGGGGGGTTATCAGAGTTGGCTTACAATAAAAAAAAACTACTTATTTTAAAATTTTTCCTAAAAAATCAACTTTTTAAATTTTTATTTAATTTTCCCTTCTATTCTTCCTCTTCATACACAAATTTCTTTCATTTCTTCAGCCACCTCCACTTCTTCCCACTGCAAGTCCACCACAACCACTTCCACTATTTCCTTTCCTTTACTACTATTAACTTCTTTCTTTATCTTCCATTCATCCTTCTTTTTCTCAACCACTTCTTTCTTTTTATTTTCTTCCTTTTCTTCCTTTCCTTTTTTTTCTTTTTTAATTTTTTCTTCTTCCTTTTTAATTTCTTCTTCGTACTTTTTAATTTTTTCTTCTTCTTCCTCATCTCCCCAATCCACTTCTTCATCCCATCCTCTAACTTCTTTCTCTTCTTCCCATTTTTCTTTCGCATCATAACATCTTTCTCCTCTTCCAATTCCTTCCTCATCATCAAAAGTCGACATCTTTGAAAATTAAAATTATTTTGTATTTTTATATTTTGATATTTATTTATCTTATTTTTTCAAAATATAAGAATACAATAAAAAAGAATATTTAAATTTGATTATTAAAATTTCTACATATATTTATATTAACATTCCTTTAAAAAATATTTTGTATTATTTTTTCCAAAATATATATAAAATTTTTTATTTAAAATATAAATATTTTTTGTATTTTTAATTTTTATTATTTTTTTGTTATTTTTATTTTTTTTTCTCTTTTTCTTTCTCTTTTTATTTGCGCCCTTTAATTAAAGAGGGAGCAATGACACTTTCCGTGCCGAGAGTTCGAATTGTTTCGTTCGATGCTCTGCGCGGAAAGTAATTAATTCGCTGCCTGCGGGGTGCAATAGAAGACAATTCGACCTCATCCTGCGAGACTCGATTTCTTCGAGTTTCTCTTCTACGTGGAGGATTCTCAGTCTGTCTTCTTCCTAAGAGCGACATTATAGTCGTTCTTACAGGGAAGAGAAAATAAACTGTCAAAAGTGGGACTCCGATGTCCCTTAAAAATAAAAAGGTGGAGAAAAGGCAGCTACAAATCATCCACCAGTCTACAAAAAGCTTCCATTTGCTCCAAAGCCAAGTTTTAATTGTGCCTTCCAGTCCTCCTGGCATGGCACCAAGAGCAATTGCTCTACTTGATTCCACGGTATTAACCGAGGATTTCCAAGTTTCATATTGGGACAGTTCATCAACATGAACAAAAAGTGGCTCCTCCGTGGTATTCCTAAGTACCCACTCATGGAATACTATAGGCGATACACTCATATCCGGAGCTGTAACATTATCTTGGAAGATATGTAGCTTCGACTGTTCCACTTTATCCCAAAGGCCTGTTTGAGTGTTAACCCGAATCCATTGATTCGGGCCTATATTCAAATAACGCAAGCGATAACGCTCACAATCTGCAGGAAGAGAAGACTCCGACAATATACGCAGTTCGGGGTCTAAAAATCCGACTTGAGTACGGTTATGCAGATTTACTTCCACCGGAATATATTTATAACATCTATCGACCGGTCGAAATTTAATGCTGCTCCAATCGATAGGAGCACATGAAAATACTTCTGCAGTATCCTCATTTAACCATGTAGCAACGAGAGCTTTCTTATGGAATGCCTGTCTGACATGATAAGTTGGATTATCATGTCTTACAATTTGTTGACGGCATTTTTCCTCCATAATTTTATCATAAAATTCCTTTAGGGCAATTTCAGTGGCGGTTAATTCAGCCGCAAGTTGTTCCTCATCAACAGAACGTTTCTGCCTTGAGGTATACATTTTTATAAATTCCTTCTCGTCAATGGCAAATCCCTGGTCTGATTTTCTAACAGCTCGACCATTGCAAGCAATTTCTCGAGAGGCTTCATAATTGAACGAAAGCGCAATTTCCTTTGTGTTCGAGATCCAAACAATTCTTTCATTTGCTTGGCTATAATCTCCTTCCCACCTTCCCAAATATTCATAGAAACAACTTTTGCAATTCCTCGTCTCACAATTTGACTCCCAAATGAGACTCGAATTGTCAGATAACTGACAAAAGTCAGTCATGAAATGGCACTTTTTAATTTCAAAAAGTGGAGAAACCATTTCTAGAGTTTGAGGATTATAATGGAGTGTGGTTGGTTGTAACATACAGTTAACAACCTCTGAGGATTTTTCCCCCCAGAAAAAGGAGGAAAATCTTCCTGGGAAGTCTATATTTAAAACCTCCTCAGTTTTCCACATTCCATCCTTCTTTTCCATAATCTTTTTATTTAGAGGGCATATTTTATTTTCCCTCATTTTTAAGCAATCTTCCTTTGAAATTGGAAGCAAATTTTGTTCCAACTTAAGAAATTTATCACCCAAAAAATTTGTGTAATAAGTTTCTTTTGTGTATTTTGCGGAACAAATTAATCCTTCAACAGGTTCGGGGTGTGTAATTTGGGAATAAGTTTCGAATCCGAAATTTTTCCATTTTCGAAATTTATCCTTATTACAAAATGTGGCTTCCTCTTTAGAAGGGAATTTCCACAGAGCGCTGGACTGCGTCGCGCACCAAAATACGGGTTCCCCATTTTTTATTTCATTTATTATATTTTTTCTTCTAAATCTATCTATTTCTTGATGTTGCTCTTTATAAGTTTGCAACATTTGTGGGGAAGCACGTACCTTATAAACTGTTTTGCTGCCTAAAGGTGTTCGAACTCTGGATCTGGTCACTTCCTGAGTTGTTAATCCAAAAAAGCAGCAAATAATTAATACAAAAAGAGCCAGTGTTCCCAAATTTTTTAATAATGAGCCACTTTGTCTTGAAGTTGACTGTGTTGAGTTAGAAGGTTGTTGTTGCAAATTATTTGCAGAGCCAGAAGTAGAAGGTGCTCTTTGTTGAATTCGTTGTAACAATTCCTTCAGTCGTTCCTCTAACGGTGGTCGAACATTTGGTTGCGCCGAAATGGGAAGCATTTCCTGTTGCTGAATTATTTGTTGCTGTTGAGGTTGTTGTGGTAGGAGCGGTTGTTTTAAATTATTTTTAGGGGCAGCTGGTTTTACTTTTTGAGCCATTGGTCCAGGTTCTTCCTCAGAATCTTCATCATTATATGTTTCTCCCAAAATTTTCCCTTTAGCCTTCTTTAAATTCTTAAATTTGCCATTATAATACAAATATCCAGTATTATAAGATTCTGCCAAATTTAGGAATTGCTCTTCATATTTCTTCCTTTCCAAATAAATTTTATTTTCATTATGAATCAAAGTAATTTTAATTGGGACACCAGCCCTTCTCCAGAATTTTAAGGACCTATCAATTGAAGCCATTATTTCATCATCGGGTTTCACAACTATGAAAAGGTCCGTTGTTTTGATTCCAAAATAAATAATGGTGTGTAGATCAGTTCCACCATCAAAATAGACCAGACGACAATCCCCAGGATTGTCACACCAATTAACCACAGATTGAATCGAAGCATCAGCCGCAATGATAAAAGGCGCTTCATATAATCGCAAAGTGGTATTTCCTTTGCATCTCTGATAGTTACGCTTCGTCAATAGTTTTGAAAACATCCTAGTAATATATGAAGCCCATTCATTTAATTCTTCTATAGGAGTTTTTGGCGGCTCTTGAAGTTTGATTTGACCATTCCAATGGTAATTAAATTGGTGTTGAAAGACTTTACAATTCATTCTCCGAAGCACAAGAATATCAATCAAAAATCTGTCTTTAAAGGCCTTCTTTGGATCCAATTTAATATATTGCCAAAATTTCACTAGTAGCCACATTGGATTCATTTCGGGCTGACAGAGTTGATCCCTAATTCCTTCCCAAATTTGATTATTTCCAAATTTCTGCCTTCCAAACCAATTGAAAACCAAATAATGTACAAGTGTTGTCATTATTGGAAAAGTAACTTGGATGGGAAGGCGTCAAGAATGGGCAGTTCTGCTAGAAGTTGTGGATTTAATGCATTCCAAATGATTAGGTCCTTCACATTTTGAAAAGATATCATAGCCCCACACTTCGTTTTCCATTTCAGGGGCAGGCCACATATAATCCTTCTTTAATTCAACTACTTGGCGTTCTCTTCTTGAAGCCAAAGTAGCAATCTGCTCCTTCTGTTTTATTTTCCATCGATCGTGTTTATCTCGATCATATCTCTGTTGGTATTTTTTGAGGGATGCGACTTGAGTTTTATAAAATTTTGAATCATCCAAATCTTTTCTTCCTTTTGCTATTAGACGATCCCTCTTAGCATTTGAAGCATTAACAGACGCTAGTACTCTATCAAGCATATTGACGCCAGGTGGTTTAGCAGAATTTCGAGGTATTACACGTCCATATCTTATTATTGGTTTAAAGGGGATTTTAAATTTGCCTTTAAAATCATGGAAATATTTTCTACTGCTGTACTTCTTTCCCCCTCTTTCTTCTACCACAAGATTTAAATCGGGAACCGCTTTGCGCTTCTTTCCATTACGTTTTTGCTCTTCTTTTTCCTTTCTAGCTTCTACTAATGCTCTATCTTCCCTTCTATCCTTTACTCCTGGGAGAATTGGAATTTGGGGAGCTTCCAAGATTTGAATTTCTTCTTCTTCTCTTTCCTTTTCTTTTCTAGATTTTTCCAAAATTCTTTCTTCTCTCAAATCTCTAACGGCAGGCATTGTTGGTGGTAGACTAGATTCCATTGTGGCCATCATAACAATTTCGGGTACTTTGGTTGGTCGACCGAATTTTTCGGTTGGTCGAGCTCGGGCAGGGAAAGGTGTATCTTCTTCAGAACTTGAATCCATTTCTTCTTCTAAATTTCGATCCTTAGGTTGTCGAAGCCTTGGTATTTGTTGTTCTGATGAGAGTTCTAAAGGAAAAATTTGAGTTATACTTCTTTTAAAAATTTTTCCTAATATATTTAATTTAACTGTACGAATTATACCATCTCGTCCTCGAATTAAATCGATTATTCGAGCGAGTTTCCATAAAGGGCGGGGTAGGTCTTCCTCAACAATAACGACCTCCCCGACCTGTGGTTCCTTGCCAGTATTTTTACCAACTTTTTCACCTCTTTCCCTAAGAGAGAGGAGATATTGGGATTTCCAAAAGTCCCAAAATTTATTTAATTTTTTATTAATTTCTCTCATATTTTTTAATCCTTTCTCTCTACTCATTTCCTCTTCATAATCAGAATCATCTCCTATATTCGCAAAATTTATTTCAGCAGGAGCATATGGAATTAGGAAATCAATTGGCCGAATAGCCCTCAAGGGCTCGCCATCAGACTGATAAGTTAGTGGGCGGCTGTTGACCATTGCCTCGAGTTCACTAAAAAGAGTTGCAAGCTCGACATGGTCCAATAGCTTCTTCCCCACACTTTTTTTCAAAGAATTTTTCACAACCCCTATCATTCTTTCCCAAGCTCCTCCCTCGCGGGGGTTTCTTGGGGTAGTAAATTTCCATTGAGTGCCTCTGTGAACAATCCATTGTTGCACTTCTTGGGTGCACCAGGTTTGGTCACTTAATTTTTTAATAATTTTGGCGCCAAATTGGAAATTAGTGGCGTTGTCAGAAAATATAATGCTCGGAATCCCTCTACGAGCAATAAATCTTCTATAAGCCTGAAGAAATGATACTCCGGACAGATCATATGCCAATTCAATATGAACTGCGCGTATGACCATACAAGTAAAAAGTGCTCCATACACTTTCTCAGGCTTATCTTGAATCTTTGCCGTCATTGGACCAAAGAAATCGATGCCAACATTATTGAAGGGTCTAGCCACATTAATCCTTTCCTTTGGGAGTAAATCAAATCTTTTAGGGGCATATGGTTGCAAATTAAATTTTTTACAAATTAAACAGCCATATCGAGCCGAATTTAATACATCGCGCACGGCTCGTCTCCCCTGAGGGATCCAATAATTCATTCTTATTATTCCTAGCAATATTTGAGTTCCACAGTGGTTATTTATTTTATGTAAATTTATTATAATTAGTTTAGTAAGCCAGGCTTCTTTGGGTAAATATATAGGCAGAATAGCTTCATTTGGAATATCTGCCTCTCTAATTCTGCCCTGGCAAATCCATATTCCTTGAATTTTTGCCATATTTAATACCCTTTTTCTTTCATCTTCAGGAGGAAAGGCTTCTTGTGCCTTTATTATTAAATAATTTTTCGCAAATTTTAATTCTTCACTTGATAAATTATTTTTTAAATTTTTAATTTCTTCTGCTCCTAATATTCCTTTCCATTTTATTTTAATTCCAATTTTTTTTAAAAATCTAAAAGCATAAGCAAGGGCTCGAACTAATCGCCAATAATTAGAAAATCTTTTTTCAATTATAATTGACTTTTTAATTGGCTCTTGCTCAATTATAGCCTCCATTAATTCTTCTTCAATTTTTTCTGTGCCAGGAATATATTCAAATTTTGGTCTGACCCAAAAATCTTTTCTATCGGACAGCCATCCAGGCCCATTCCACCAAAATATATTTTTCTGGAGGGCACTTGGAGTAGTCCCTCTAGAACAAAGGTCAGCTGGGTTCTCCTCACTAGCAATATGTTTAACCAAATATTGCCCTCGAATTTTAGTAATACGATTGGCCGTAAAACGGTCATATTTTTCGTATTTATTTAGACGCTCAATATTACATTGAGAGTCAGTCCAAATAGTTGCTTGAATTTTTTCAAATTTTAATTCATTTTGCAAAAAATTTAGGACTTTAACCCCCAAGGTTAAAGCCTGAAGCTCAAGCCTTGGTATTGTTGCTTCTGTTAACTGCAAACGAGCCGGCTTTAATAAACTCTTGGCAAATATTAAATGAGCTTTTTCGGCCTCTGCTCGTATATAAATGGCACAACCGAATCCCACTCCACTGGCGTCAGTGAAGCAATGAAATTCAGGATTTTTTAAATCCCAAAAATTTAATATTCTTGGGAAAAATATTTTAATAGGTTGTCCATTCTCTTGCCAAGTTTGTAAAACATTAATTAATTTTTGATAATATTCATCATTTATTCGATCATCCCATTTATAATTATCTTCCACAATTTTTTGCATCAATAATTTAGCAGGAATTAATGCTGGAGAAATAAGGCCTAGGGGGTCATAAACTTTAGCAATTGTTGATAATAATTGCCTTTTTGTTTTAAAATTTTCTATTTTTGGAAATTCTATTGAAAGAGTTTCCTTTTCCAAGTTCCATTTTATGCCAAATATTTTTGTTTCATTTAAATTAGGCGATAAATCTTCTTCCGGCACATCAAAAAATTCTTCTTTAGGGGCGCCAAAAAATTCGCGCAGCCTCATTCCTGCTGCGGAAAAAATATGTTTAGCCTCTTTATATACTTCTCCTAGAGTACTTCCTTCTTTTAATTCAATCATAATATTATCCATATATAAATTCTCTTCTATGCTTCGGGCAATAGGAGAGTCGAATAATTTTAAATGCTCCTGAATAGTAGCATTTAATAAAAATGGAGAGACAGTTAGCCCAAAACTAACTCTACAAAACCGATATACCAAACATTTGGTGTACGGTATCTGATCGGGGCGGATTTCTTTGGGATTAGCCACCCAGAGAAACCTTGTACAGTCACGATCAGTCTCGCGCACTCCTAATTGAAGAAAGGCTTTTTCAATATCTGCCACAATAACCTTATTTAAAAATCGGAATCTTAACAAAATTCCGACAAGCTGCTTCAACAATAATGGCCCGGTGTACAGGCAATTATTTAAGGAGGGTAAAGCTGGCTGCCCTGGAGGCTTGGCACTGGCATCCATTACAATTCTCACTTTTGTAAATGTTTTGTCAGTGCGGACCACCGCGCGATGAGGCAGATAATGGACTGGGCCTTGTGATTCTTTAGGGTTTTCAATTATTTCAATCATTCCATTTTCTAATTGCTCTGTAATTATTTTTTGATATTCGTCCACAAGGCCCAATTTTTGTAATTTTCTAATTGTATTTGCCAATCTGATTTTTGCGTGGTGGAAATTAGTTGGCAAATATTTAATATTTTCATTGAATGGTAAGGCTATTTGATAGCGTCCATTAATAAAAGTTAGATTTTTTCTAAAATTTTCCAATACTTCTTGGTCTTTAATTCGAGGAGTTAAATCATCCATTCCAACTCCTGATAGGCCAAAAAAGGTTACCAAATTTTCTTCATTTTCTTGGTCAATCTCTTTATTTTTTTGATGTTTATTTTCAGTAAATTGAATTACTGAATAAATTTGGGTAGTTTGGGCTTTATAAATGCCTGTAATTAATTGTTGAGGTTCATCCTCAATTTGTCCTAGGCCACTCATTATAGGCCCCAATCTGGACTGACAAATTGTAAAACCACTCGGCAAAACCTGCATTCTTTGGACATGAAGCTCATGCCAAATGTCCATGCCGAGCAGGATGTCAGGTTGCCGATATTCTGTAGTCAACAATTTTTCTACATAAATTTTATTATAATCCTGTAGCATTTCCTTTACATTGTAGTAAGGAAGAGGATTAACCAAGAAATCCAGTTTATTTAAGACCATAGTCAACTTCTGATTTTCTCCTCTTAATCCAATTTTGACTAGGTCACATTTATATTTTTTGGGCATACTATTTCCAAAACTTGTCAAATAATACTCCTCGCTTCCAATAGAATCCAAATTTAATTTATTAGCTGCCTCTTTAGTAACAAAGGATCTCTGACTTCCGGGGTCCAGGAAGGCGAGAACTTTTAAATTTATTTCCTCTTTTTTAGGATTAAATACTGTAATTTCTACAGTCATAAGTAAGGATTTTCCTAGTCCATCATTATTTAAAGGCTCAATCATTTGGCAATTCACTTGCTGAGTTGCCACTTCACTCTTAGGGGAAAATCTCACTTCTTTATTAAAATTATTTTCTTTTGAGGAATTAAATCCACCATTTTTAAAAGGAGAACCATCTCTCCTGATTCCAATTGGAACATTATTAGCACCAGTTCCTTTCCAATTATTTAATCCTGGACGATTCGGGCCAAAATCGAATCTATTTCCAGGTCCAGAATTTTTATTTCTATTATTAGAAAAATTTATTTTATTTTTATTTTGAGCCTCATTCCATTTAGAATTATTATTAAAATTATTATTTAAATTTTGGCCAAATTTTTTGAAACATAGGGCACGGGGATGTCTTCCTCCGCAATAAAAACATGTAGAAGGCCTTTGGCATTGAAGTTTTGTATGGCTGTTACTCAAACAACCCATACATAAATTTTTCTGGCGCACGAATTGAATTCGGGCGTTGGCATTATTATATTTTTGGCACTGGTCACTCCAATGACTTTCAGTGCAAAATAAACATCTTGGCCCTTTACTAACATTCTGATAATTAAATTGGGGTATTTTTCCTTGACCCCTTAAAATATTTATTGGCTGGATCGCCGCATAAGTATAATGTTGGCCTTGCTGATTTGAATTAAAATTTCTGGGCGGGGGCTTCTGAATTTTTGGAACATGCGATTTATCCTGATCATGCTCCAAAAGCACTTCTTGGATGGCCAATTCTCTTTGTAAGGCATTATGTAAAGCCTCTCGAAATTTGGAAGTGTTCCATCTTGAACCTTCCTCATTTTTCTTCACTAATATTTCTCTCAAAAAATTTTTATTTAATTTTTTCTCCAATGCCAAATAAATTGCCGGGCCTTCTATGTCTTCTCGAGCATTTTTTAATTCTCGAGATAAGCGTTCTAATTCGAACGCAAAATTTTTCGTGTCTTTCAAATTTTGACACGGCTTAAGATTGGCCAATTTAATGTGCAAGTCGCGCACATGAGCCTCAGTATTGCCATAATAATCTTTTAATAATTTTATGGCCTCCTCAAAACTTCGGGTCTCGAGTCGAAATCCCGAGATAAGGTCTCGTGCTTCTCCTTCAAGTAAGGAACGAAGCAGGGTCAGTTTCTCAATTTCAGACGCGACAGAATTGTCGACGGCACATTTAAAACTTTCATAAAAATCCAGCCATTCTCGTCGATTTCCACCAAACTTCCTTATTTGTAGAGTTGGGAGTTGGTACAAAGAATGTAGGGAACGGGAACTTCCAGGTCCCGCCGGAGCCGCCTGAGTTTCGAGTCGATTCCCCGCGGCTGCTGCTGCCGTGTGGAATCTCAACTCCTCCTGCTGGCGCTCCTTTTCGGCGTCGTGCTTTGCAATTTTCAATTGGGTCAAAATCTTCTGAGCATATTCTCTCAGCGACCTAGCATTCTGCTCGAACTTCTGAAGAGTATTTTCGACGTGATGCACTTCATTAAATTCAATATAATCTTCATTTCCAGCACGCCTTTCTTCCCCATTCATTTTCCTCAAAAGGTCCCCCCACGCAGTCAAAACATTCTTTACGTCAGTGATAATAGCCTCCTGGGCTTGAACTTCATTCCTTAATTCTTCATATATTCCTTCATATTTAATTTTTCGCAACTGCGCGGAGTCGCCGGCTTCAATTCCGGCCTCAAAATCCACATCCTTGAACTCCATCCAAGCCTTAAAGGCAGATACAATTGCAGTTTTGAGCGGAGCGGACATAATTTCTTCTTTTTATCTATTATTTTACAAAATTTTTCTTCAAAATACTTTCCACAAAAATATCCAAATTTTCCAACTCTTCACAAATCTGACAAATTTTGACTCTAAAGCACGCAAATATCAACCAATTATCTTCAAAATTCTTTTTTAATCAACACAGTTTGACAAGGGACTGTGTGATGAAAATGTGAGGAAATGAGAGAGAGAAAGGTAGAGATAGACTGGCAAGAAACCACAAAAATAACAATTTTGATTTTTAAATTTGATTTTCTACAAAACGAGTGACAAGGGCTCGTTTTGTAATTTTTATTTATTTTCTCTTATATTTTTTCTTTTATTTACCACCCTTTTCAAATCGAGTACAAGGGCTCGATTTGAAATTATTTTATTTAATTATTTTATTTTTTAATATTTTTTCCCCTATAATTTGATATATAAACACTACTGAATTTACAATGGATTCAGTGTGAATATTATCAAATTAATTTTAAAAATTAATAAAAATTTACTATTTTTTGCCAAGGCAAAATTAAAGGAGAATCGATGAAAGAAGTGGTATTTCACTCAGAATAGAAGAAGGTAGTAGTATTGAAGAAATTTAAAAATTTTGAATAAATTGAAGAAATTTAAAAATTTTGAAGAAATTTAAAAATTTTTAAATTATAAATTTTGTTGCCGCCTGGGAGCACCAAATCTGAAGAATTCCAATTCTTCAATAAACTTTTTCTTCTTTAAATATTTTTCCCAAATTAAAAACTTCTTTTAAAAATTTCCCTAATTAATAAAGAACCAAATATTTTTAAATTTTTATTTTTATTTTAATTTTTTCTCTTTTTAAAAATTCGAAACTGACAAAAAATAAGGGACAGCAAAAAACTTAAAAAGGGGGGAGGCGGGGTTTTAAAAAGAAAAGCCAAAATTGAACGGCTCACAAATTCTCTCTTTGAGGACAAAGCTTTAGTGCATGTATTATCTCTAGCTTTTCCAGAAACGTGGGCGATTTTATTTTCTCTGCTTTTTTCAATTATTTTTTCTATTCTCTTCTATTTTTATTTTTTAATCAAAAACAATCAGCCAGATTGTTATTGACTGGCAAAAATATTTATTTCTCTTTTTTCCTATTGTTTTCTAATCGAAAACAATAGTACAATTATTTTCTTTTAATATTAACTTTTTATAAAAAGTTCAACCAAAAATAAGCCAGATAAAACTGGCAAGAAGAACATCTGTTCTTCTCAAAAATTTAGCCAAAAATTTGGCCATTATAATGAGCCGTTCACGATCTCTCGATAAACGATTAAACTTATACATGCATGGCTTAATTGCCTTGTTATTGTTTAATTTGAACCTTATGATAATAAGGTTCAAAGTTTTTCTTTTTATTTTATTTTCCTTTAAAATTTATTACTTTGCACTTTCCATTTTTATTTAATTTTATTTAATATTTTATTTAAATATTTTTGGAAATTTTGGAAAAAAAATAAAATTTTATGAAGAGTATGTATAAAACATACTTTTACTTATTTTTTAATTTGTTAGGGACAAAGGTCCCGTCAAACCGTAAAATAATTACAATTGTATCACTAATATTTTTACAAATTCTGATATTCCCCAAGTTTATGTTAGCAATCTTTTTATTCCTCCCCTATAGTTCTCCTATAACCTAAATTTCCCCTATACCCATTATCCTCCTAAAATTTTTATACAAAAATAGTTTACAATTTATTTTTTACTGTTTTTACATACATACATTATTAACTCGTTAATGTTTTTTTCTGCACACAACTTTCAGGAAAATTCATTTTTGTGTGTTTTTATTTAAGGCGACAGTTGCTTCTTTTAGTTTTGTGGTCTTTCTACTTAAGCTTTCTTTTTTATTTTCCTCTATATTTTGCCAATTCCCGCCGGCGGGCACTAATTCTTTTGACATTTGGCGTTAACCCCCCTCTTCCTCCTAACCCCCACCTCTTTTTTACATATCCCCCCCATCTCTTATCTTCGCTTAAAAAAAGAAATTCGATTGAAAAAGAAATTTTTAAAGAAAAAATTAAAAGAAAATGATTGAGGGGAAGAAGAGTTTGTTTAGGGTTAGAAGTACTTGTCATCACCTAAATTATTATAAGCAGTTGACAATTATATTTTTATTAAGCTCTTAAACAACCCTTTTTTATTCTTTCAGGTTGTTGATAAATTTTACAATTGTAATTATTAAAAATAAACTTTAAATAAATTTGAAATGTTTTTACAAATTCAAAAAAGTTTATTTTTAAAAAAATTACAATTGTAAAACTTATTTCCGGTTATATTCTCTTCCGGTTATATTATTAGTCATTCCGGTTATTTTATATATTATTGCTTCCGGTTATATTCTATTCCGGTTTTATTCCTTTCCGGTTATATTCTTCTCCGGTTATATCCTTTTCCGGTTATATTCTATTCCAGTTATATTTTTTTCCGGTTATATTCCGGTTATATTCTTCTCCGGTTATATTCTTTTCCGGGTATATTCTCTTCCGGTTATTTTCCGGTTATATTATTATAGTTATTCCGGTTATTTTATATATTTTCCGGTTATCTTCCGGTTATTAATTTTACAAATTCAAATTACAATTGTAAAACTTGTTTTCCGGTTATATTCTTTTCCGGTTATTTTTTTTCCGGTTATTTTCTATTCCGGTTATTTTCTATTCCGGTTATATTCTATTCCGGTTATATTCTTTTCCGTTTATATCCTTTTCCGGTTATATTATTATAGTTATTCCGGTTATTTTATATATTTATTTATTGTTTTCCCGTTTTCTTCCGGTTATTAATTTTACAAATTCAAATTACAATTGTAAAAATTATTTTCTTCTTCTAATTTCCGGTTGTATTTCCGGTTATATTTCCGGTTATATTTTTCTCGTTATTTTTAATTATCAGAATTCTGGTTTTTACAACTTCTGACAATAAGCTTGAAAAATCAGAACAACCGGAAACCTTAATTTTCTTTACTAAAATTTCTTTTTTTTAAACTTATTCAGGTTTTAACGTCTTTACAAGTTCATTTACCCGTGTTCTAATTTAGCTTTACCAACACGCCATTTAAAAAAGTTTTTTTTCTTCTTTTCGCCCACACAAATACAAAAAGTATATTTAAATATATATTTTTATTTTTAATAATTACGTTTTTAAATTTTCTTTTTTTTCCTAATTTTCATTAGTAGAAGAAAAGTCTCTTCCACTCCATTTGGCCCTTAAAATAAACAAAAAAAATATTTTAGAAAAAAAATATTTTTTAAATCCTTCAAGAAAAAATTTTTTTTCGATTTTAAAAGAAGTAAAAAAAAGAAAAATAATTTTTTTTATCAATTTTTAATTGAAAAATAGATTTAGTTTCAACCAAAAATATTTCTTATATCTTTGTATCCAAGCAAATATGGGCACTTCCAAAATTATTTTCTAAATTCTTGCTTATATATTTCTAAATCCTTATTTAATTCCCTATCACTTAAATTTTATTTGATCCCATTATCTTCAGTTTAAATAAAGTTATGGCTTAAATAAGGTGTCCGGTTATTTTTGTGTCACCCTATATTTTAAATAAAAAAATTAAAAAAAAAATTTTTCTTAAAAACAAAAATAGACAGAAAATGTGGTTGGTGACGCTTCTCTCAACTACATAATAATTTTTATACTTTTTTTTTCATTTTTTTGGTCACAAAATTATATAGTGTATATTAAGTAGTAGTGTACTTCAAAAAATAATTTTCAGTGCTTTTTAGCACGCAAATCTAAAAAAAATAAAAAAATAATTTTTAAAGAATTCTACTTGTTAATTAATTTAAAATTTTATTTTTAGAATGTAAATTTAGGAAAATTTTTAAAATATTTCCAAAAAAATTAATTTTCTGCCTTTAAAAAATCCAAAAATGTCAAAAAGCCTTCCTTTTAAAATTTTCTTCACTTTATTTATTTTTTGCTCATTTTATGCTTCAGTTATTCCTAAAGAACAACATTTTTCTGAATGGCCAGAAGAAAGTAGTAGTAAAAGTATTGCTTCAGTTGCTGAAATGCCTAGAGAAGACATTACATTGTTCTTTCAACGACTAGCGGTAAATTTGAATGTATTTTCCGGAAATTATTTTCTTTCCGGAATAGTTTAAATTTTTTCTGGAATTTATTTTAAACTTTTTCCGGATTTTATTTTTATCCGGAATATTACCATAGTTATATTTTATCCGGAATTAATTATTCCAAACTTTCCGGAAATTATTTTTAAATTCCGGAAATTATATACTATCCGGAAATTTTCCGGAAATTATTCTAAACTTTTTTAACCCTTCCAGTTTATATCCGGAATCTATTTTAAACTTTCCGGAATATATGCGAATATTATTATAGTTATATTCTATCCGGAATCAATTCTGGATTTTAATCTAAGCCTTCCGGAAATTATTTCAACTTTTTCCGGATTTTATTTTTATCCGGAATTAATTATTCCAAACTTTCCGGAAATTATTTTTTAATTCCGGAAATATATGCGAATATTGCTATAGTTATACTCTTTCCGGAATTAATTTTGTATTCTATTCTAAGCCTTCCGGAATTTATTTTCTATCCGGAATTTATTTTAGAACTTCTGTTTATTATTATAGACTTAATATTATTTCTTTCCGGAAAACCAATTTATTTTTATAAACAGTCAGGGCATGTTGGAACAACCACCAGAAACTTTCGTTACGGACAACGAAACATTGAAAGAAGTGAAGAAGGGAAATCTTCCAAAAGAAGAAAAATTATTGGTAAAAAAATAAATTTTTTTTAATTAAAAAATTTAAAGTTCGCCCTCTTGTAAACGCTGTCCTTCACGGGAGTGCTTCCACTTCCCTGCCTAACACAAAAATTTCAATAACAAATACCCCTCCAACAACCTCAACAAAAACAACAACAACAATATTACCCTCATCTTCAACCAAAAATTTAAAAGAAACATCAAAAAATGAAAGAAAAATTGCCAAAAGTTTGAAGGAAATGGGGTGGATTGTATTTATTGTAATTATTGGGGTATTCTTCTCGTTAGCTACAACGATTGGGAATGCTTTTGTAATGGTAGAAAAATTATTTTTTTTTAATTTTTAATTAAAATTGAATTTTACAGCTTTCAATTTGTGTTGATAAAAAATTACAAACAATTTCCAATTATTTTCTTTTTTCGCTAGCTGTAGCTGACCTTACTATTGGGGTGATTAAAAAATTTTTTTAAGTGAAAAATATTTTTTAAATTTTTTTAGCTTATTTCTATTCCTCTTATGACTTTATATACGGTAATTTAATTTCTCAAAAATTTTTTAAAAATATTTTTAAATTTCAAAGGCAAATGAGACTTGGACGTTTGGATATTCTCTTTGCCAATGTAAATTTAGAAAATAAATTTAATTTAAATTAAATTTAAATTTTTAGTTTGGCTCTGTATAGATTATTTAATGTGCAATGCTTCAGCTCTCAATTTGTTGTTGATTAGCTTTGATAGATACTTTTCTGTTACTCGACCTCTTACTTACAGACCAAAGTAAATTATAAACTTTTTCCGGAAACATTAGAAAATAGAAATTATTCCTTTCCGGAAACTATAAATATAACTATTTTTAATAATTAAACTTTCCGGAAAATGAATAAACTAAAATATTAATTTAAATAACCTTCCGGAAACTATAGAAAATAGAAAGTATATTCTTTCCGGAAACTATAAATATTATTATACTACTTTCCGGAAAATATAAATAAATAAACTTTCCGGAAGATATAACTTTCCGGAAAATATTATTATACTACTTTCCGGAAAATATAAATAAATAAACTTTCCGGAAGATATAACTTTCCGGAAAATATTATTATACTACTTTCCGGAAAATATAAATAAATAAACTTTCCGGAAGATATAACTTTCCGGAAAATATTATTATACTACTTTCCGGAAAATATAAATAAATAAACTTTCCGGAAGATATAACTTTCCGGAAAATATTATTATACTACTTTCCGGAAAATATAAATAAATAAACTTTCCGGAAGATATAATTTTCCGGAAAATATAAAAAATAAACTTTCCGGAAAATATATAACTATCATTTTATTATTTAAATAACTTTCCGGAAACATTATAACTTCCGGAAATGTATGTAATATTTCCGAAGATTATTCTAAACTTTACGTAAAAATAAAAAAATATATTTTAGGAGAACTACAAGAAAAGCTTTAATTATGATTTCGTGTACATATACAATATCCCTTTTGTTATGGCCTCCATGGATAGTTTTATGGCCATATATGGAAGGCCGTTTTATTGTTGAAGAAAGTTCTCTATGTGTTGTTCAGGTAATTTTTAAATTAAAAATTAAAAAATTTTTTTTTATTTTTTAGTTTTTGGTATTGGGTGATACTAGAACTTGGCAAAATCAATTAGCAACCTTGGTAATATTTCTTTAATTTTTTAAAAATATTTAAAATTCAATTTAGTTTACTTCTGCTGCCGCCTTTTACATTCCAGTAACGCTAATGATTGTTCTCTACTATAAAGGTATTTAATTAGGTATATTTTTCCGGAAACTATACTTTTTCCGAAAAATATACTTTTTCCGGAAAATATACTTTTTCCGGAAAATATACTTTTTCCGGAAAATATACTTTTTCCGGAAAATATACTTTTTCCGGAAACTATACTTTTTCCGGAAAATATACTTTTTCCGGAAAATATACTTTTTCCGGAAAATATACTTTTTCCGGAAACTATACTTTTTCCGGAAAATATACTTTTTCCGGAAAATATACTTTTTCCGGAAAATATACTTTTTCCGGAAACTATACTTTTTTCGGAAAATATACTTTTTCCGGAAAATATACTTTTTCCGGAAAATATACTTTTTCCGGAAACTATACTTTTTCCGGAAAATATACTTTTTCCGGAAAATATACTTTTTCCGGAAAATATACTTTTTCCGGAAAATATACTTTTTCCGGAAACTATACTTTTTTCGGAAAATATACTTTTTCCGGAAAATATACTTTTTCCGGAAACTATACTTTTTCCGGAAGCATGCTTATATTTAAAAATATAAATTCCGGAATATAGGCTTTCCGGAAATTTTATAATTATTTAATAAAATACAATGTTTTGTGTTTTTTCCGGAAAGTTTTGTTTTATTTGTTTAATTCAATGAGAAACACACTTTTCTCTTTCAGTTTATTTGGAAACACGCAGACGCCGCAAGGAGTTGAGGAAATTACAGGCTGGACAACAACAAGTAAAATTTGTTTTATTAATTAATTATTTTATATTCTCATATTTCTTCCTAACAATTTTTTTGATTCTTGCAATTTTTACCCTTTGTGCTTTTTTTCTGCACTTTAAAAAATTAAAAAAATGCCCAATTAATCGGCGTGATTTAAAAAAAAATTTTTTTTCAAAAGATAATTTCTTAATAATTTTTTCTGATATTTTTTTAAATTATTAATTTTCTCCTAATATTTAAATTAATTAAAATTAAATAAGTAAGAGAAATATTCACAGCTTTTTCCATCCTCTTCCAAATTGGCAAACACCCCAGCACTTCAATCCTTGCTACTTCCATTAGCTCCATTGGTATTTAAATTAAAATTAAAAATTTTATTTTTTTGTTTTCTATTCTTCCTGCGTGCTTTTAAAGTTTCTTAGTTCAGAAATTTTTTTGTTTTTTTTAATTTTTTTTTAATTTTTTTATTAAACTTTTTTATTTTCTTTATTAATTTTTTCATTTCGTTTTTATTCTTCGAAATTTTTTTATTTTTGTTCACTGTCTAGTTGTCCGTATTTGCTTCTTTTCCTTTAATTTTTTATCTAAAATTTAATTTAAATTAAAATTAAAAAATAAATTCAACAAATTTAAATAGATTCGAGGTCTACAACCACCCCCAACAACTTCCCTATCAGAAATATCAACTTTAATTCCCAACAACAATTTAAATTCTTCATTAAAATCACACACATCAACAAAAATTAATTTTTTGGATATTTTAATTGGGAATAATAAACAACAATCAGCAAATTTATATAATGATGGAAATTGTGTTAAAAAGTAAAGGGAAATTTTTAGAAAAAAATTTCAAAAAAATTTTGCCTCTCGTTCCTTTCCATAGTCGTTGACTAGAAAAGCCCCCTTCTCTCTCCCTCTCTCTCTCCCCCTGTAAATTTTTTTTTGAAATTAAAAAAATCTAAATGGGTGTTTTTAATATAGAAATGGTAAAAATGAATTGATATACTTATTAAGAATTTTTTAGAAAATTTTTAAAATACCTAAGACCCCTCAATGTTGCTTAGCTTGAGAAATACATATAAGCAAAAAAGGACTATATTTGTATAAGTAGTTTAACGATCGCCATTGACATTTTGGGTTAATTCTTTACAGTGGGCGTAACCGTCCGATCTGTTAAGTTAAGCAACGTTGACGACCTCTTCCCTTATTAAATTTAAATTCTATGGACGCTTGAAAGTCTTCAAAAAAATTTTTTTTAATTTTTTTCAGAAAACGAGAACGCTTCTCCCTTCTAAAATTCTGTACAGGACGTAATGTGACTACCCAATCCTCTTCTGAATGTATATCCACAGAAGATTCTGTTGGCGTGTTGGGAGGGGATGATGGGGGGATTGGAGGGGAAGAAGAAGAAACTTGTGGATTGACTACTTCAAATTTAGATTCTATTATGGCAGAACAAACAGCTATTGAATTGGCTAATAATTCTTGTGGGGATGGAGGAGAGTTTAGGTAAAATAAAAAAAAATTTGTCCGCAAAAATTTTTGCGGACAAAAAAATTTTTGCGGACTATTTTTTGCTGTCGATTCAGTCACCTTTTTCGTGGCATAACTTTTTTCCTATTCAATCTTTCTGAATAATTTTTATACCAATCGAAAGCTCTGAATGTGAGGAATATTTTATCAAGCAGGATTGATTTGATCCGACCACCCTACAAAAAGTTATGGCCATATAAGTGTGCGCAATCGTGTTTTTTGCTCTTTATTCGGCTATAACTTTTAATAGAATGATCCGATCAAAACACTCCTGCTTGCTAAAATATTCCTCAAATTAAGAGCTTTCGATTGATACAAAAATTATTCAAATCGGTTAAGAATCCAAAAAGTTATGGCCCAAAAATGGCCTTAAGACTGAATCGGCGAACGGTCTTTTACCGCTAATTCAACCTCCCTATTTTTAGACAACACGAAAATTGGGAAAGTATAATTGTTGCAAAAGCAGCAGAACGTAGAGAAGCTTTAATTGAAGAGGAAAGAAAGAAAAGTCAACAACTTTTACAATTTCAATACCCTAAAGGAAGTTCTTCAACAATACCCGTTGGAAGTTTTAGAAGTATTGGAAGTGGAAAAATGCCTATAGTGGAGTTGGAAAGGACTTCACGTCCATCTTCTGTTCATACGTGAGGGGTTTTTTAAATTACCTCGAGGGGTTTTTAATGTCGTGTTCTCAATTGTCGGAGTTGACAATTGTCTCCTCAACTTTATTTAGTGGAAGGGCTGTTTGTCCACCTTGGTGTAGTGGTGAAGGCTTTATTCTTTGGAAGGGAGGGGGTCGATGGTTCGAATCCCGTTGAATGAAATATTTTTTTTCTGAAGACTTAATTATTTAAAAATTATTTTTATTTATTTTTAGTTACAATTCCATTGTAATAATTGAATATCCAGAAGGAAATGAAGGAAATAATAAGGGTGGGGGAGTAATAACAAGTCAACGACCCTCTGTCCGTCTCTCATCTCAAGCAGAAGTAGAGTCCCTAAGTACTCGAAATTCTGTAGAACGCAAATTTGTTGAGAAGGAAGACTTGAAAGAAATGAAGGAATCTCCAAGTTTGGAAGAACAACGTCGTCTAAGACTTGTAAAGAGCGCCCCTGGGGGAAGGGGAGGATCTCTTCGTTTAAATAATAATAACAATAATTTTTCTTCATCATTTACTCAACAACAACAACCTAATGGTGTTTTAATGCGTAAAAGTGAAATACAAATGATTAGGGAAGAACAGGTAAATTAATACAGTAGAAACCTCATTATAAGATAAGCCATAAATATCCTTTTGTCGGTGCACCCTTTTTTCCGGGTACCCTTTTGTCTGGGTACCCTTTTGTCAGTGCACCCTTTTTTCCGGGTACCCTTTTGGCCGGGTACCATTTTGTCAGTGCACCCTTTTTCCGGGTACCCTTTTGTCAGTGTACCCTTTGACCGGGTACCACTTTATTGGTTACCCTTTTGGGTACCAATTTGTCTCTTATTTTTGTTTTTAAATGACTGTTTTAAATCTGGCTGATCTCTCTTGGGGACCTATTCTGTCTAAACGATACTCCCTCTATTTAGCCCCGAGGGTGTAATCTTATAGTGAGATCTTCTCTTTGAAATTCTCCACTAATTTTTCTTTTTGAAGATGAGACAAAGCGAAAAAGAGCGTCGTCGAAATGAAAGAAAACAAGAAAGTAAGGCAGCCAAAACACTTTCCGGTAAATTAGATACTGTAGTAGATACTGTATTACTTAATTTAAGCTATCCTTTGTGCCTTTATTATTACCTGTACTCCTTATCATGGTAAATTTAAAATCAATTTTGATAAAAAAAATAATTTTTCTATTTTAGTTATAGTCTGTCTGGAAGCTTTTTATCCCAATTCTGTGCCTATTTCGTTATTTACTATTAGCTATTGTTAGTTGATTTTAAATTTAAATAATTTTAAAATTATAAAGACTTAGTTAAATTAAATACAAATAGATTGGGGTTAGATAACGGTACGTGTCCAGGTGCCGTTTTATCAGTGTACCATTTTGTCGCATGTACCCTTTTGTCTAGGCACCATTTTGTCAGTGTACCATTATGATCATGTACCATTTTGTTAGGTACCGTTCTGTCTTCAGTTCCTTTTTGTCCTTAAACTACTGAAAAAATGACACTTTGGTGTAGTAGAAAAATGTTTAGATTTTGTTAGGAGGGGTTGCGGGTTCGAACCCGCTTGGGTGCAATCATTTTAATTTTGCAAATATTAATCATAAAAATTTATTTTTTTCAAGTTCTTTCATACATAAATTCAACAATCAATCCACTATGTTATGCTTTATGTAATGCTCGTTTTCGAATGACTTATATGAGAATAATTAATTGTAAATGGTGGGGGAATAGAAGGAGGCACAGCAGTAATTTAAATACTTCAACACCTGCAGCTACAGCCGCTTTTTTACATCATCATAGACAAATGAGGGAAAGTAGAAGACGGGGATTACTTAAAGGAAGGCAAAGAACTAAGTAGATATACTCGAGAAAAAAATGTGCAAAATGGTAAAATAGGAAATGCCCTGAGGCGAAATATTCCAAAAATACGAGGCTCCAAAAAATACGAGACTCTAAAGAACCGAAATTTTTAAAAATTTTTGTACATTATTTATAGCAATTAAGTTAATTTTATTTAGAAAATTTTGTTAATGAGCAATTTCAGTATAAATAAATAAAATATAAAAATACTAATCTTTTAAACATTTTGATAGAATTCAGGTGAAAGTAAAGGCCTAGCTTTTGCAAGAAAACAATCTCTAGATAAATAACAACCACACATTGCACGTTCTCCCTGTAAAAAAGATTTTAATTCAAAAAATTAAAAATTAAAAAAAAAAAACCTGAAAAGCCTTTCTCCCATGTAGAATTCGAAAATTATCAATAAAAAGAACATTTCCAGGTTTCAACATAATTTGTACTTGTTGCCCAGGTTCATTCAAAATTCGAGCAAAGCGTTGATACGCCTCATAAAATAAAACAGTTTCTTCTAAAAATTGAGGAAAAATTTAAACATCCTTCTTTAGACGTCTACAATGTTTAGAGGAAGGGAAGGACCCAAGAAATCCAATTTAAGACTACGTAAACTTTGGTGTAGTGGGATAATGTTTAGATTATACATACAGGGGGTCGAAGGTTCGAACACCATTCGGGGAAATATTTTTTAAATCGTTTAAGGATGAGAATTCTCGAAGAATTATTAAATTTTTAATTAGAAAAAGGACCAGAATATTTTTCAAGTCTGAAAATTCAGCCCATCTTCAAAAATTCAGCCCCTCTTACTGAAAATTCAACCCATTTAAAACTCTAAAAATAAAGAAAACCTAAAGATTTTGAAACATTTTCCTCCATTTCTTCATTCAATTTTTCCTCTTTATTTATTCTCAAGGTTTTCATTGGAGCACGATCATATGGACTAAAGAAAAAAATTTTAATACATTGGTGTAGTGGGAAAATGTTGAGTTTTATCATAAGAGGGGTCGACGGTTCGAACCCCGTTGGGTGAAATTATTTTTATTTTATCTAAAAATGAAAAATCTTGAAGGATTATTAAATATTATTAGAAAAGACTAAAAAAATTTTTTAGTTAAGAAAATTTAAAGTCCGCAAAAGAAAAGTCCGCAAGTTTTTGTCCGCAAATTAATTTTTTGAAAAATTAAAAAAATCCAAAAAAACACAAACTTATATCTAATTTGCACCACTTTTTCAACTCTTGGAAACAATTTAATTACAGGCTCTCTAACACATCTTGCATGCAAATTCTCTTTATCCACATAATGATGTTCTAAAGCAAAATTGGCCAAAATATGAAAATGATTTAAATTCTCAAATTTTAATATTTCTGCTGCAGAAAATCCATCAACTAATATTGTTTGACCGCCTTTTAATGCTGGTTTTAGACAGTGGAAAACCTTTAGAATTTTTAAAAAATAATTTAGAATACTTTTTTAATTTGCCGGCAAAGTCCGCAAATTTTTATCCGCAAGTTAAAAAAATTTTTTACCAAAAAATCCCTTAAAAAATTTTGGCGATCGAAATTTTAGAGTTTCTCCAAGTTCTCCAATACGACCGTCTAACTTCTCATAACACCTTCTCATCTAAATTCAGTCTTACAAGGCGGAGTTCGCAACTCGCGGATAAAAAATCTTCTTTCGCGGGCTTCTTACCAGCATAGTTTTAAAAAATGTAATTCCAAAACGGCGAAATTTGGAAATTTGGTATTTCGGCCAGGCCCATAGCCAGGAGGGATGCCCCCCCCCATCCCGAAATGGGGAAAAGGAAAAATTTTGGGAGAGAGAAAAAAGTGAATTTTAGAGGATCAGCGCCGAAAATGATCTTCCTCACATACCCTCCCCCGAAATTGTTTCTGTCTACAGGCCTAATTTTGGCGTTATGCCCAAAAATCCCTTAAAAAATAAAATATAAACTTGTATTCCTGGTGGTTGATCAAAATAAGTTCCATCAGAATGGGGTCCAATTTCCTCACTTCCATATGCTGTGTCATCAAAAGTAGCCATTCCAAGTTCATTATCAGTTCCAAAATGCCAAAAATCACCAAAGAAAGTATTGTGCATTGGGGCTATTTTTTCACACAATTTTCGTGTTGCTTTCCCTCTGTCATGTGCTTCTACCCCAGTTACACAGACAACTCCAAAACGAATAAAAAGACGAGCAAAGGTTGAAAAATCAAAATTTATGCTGAAAGGAATTGAAATATTTGGTGATTTTTTAACAGAATTTTAAGAGTGGAAGGATTGGAAATTTAAAAAAATATTAGAGGCTTCTACAAGATTTTCGAAATTTTTGGAGTAAACGCAAAGAGAAAGGGTTCGTTCCTTTCGGATTAGTCGTCTGATCTAGAGCTAGGAAATTCTCTCTGTCGGTATTATATGTCTCTTTTCAGAAAACGACTCGTTAGTCGCTACTTCTGCGTCCTTTACACAAGAGAGAGTGGTCAACAAAACCGACAGTCAGAAAAGTTCCGAGCTCTAGTTTGACTTCGAATATAATGAATTTTAAAAATATTCATTGTTTAAAAAGAGAAGTCCGGTCAGATCCGTTTCTATGATTTCTTTATCAGTCCCGAGGACCGATTCCGTTACCAAAAAACCCCGACAAGTCACTGATTCCGAAAAATCAAAAAAGTCCAGAACTAGGATTACCCGAATTTCCACATTTTTCAAATTAAAAAATAAAAACCTGGAAAGCGAAGGAACTTCCTTTAAACTTTCTCCTCTCCACAAAGTTCTCGAAGGACATGAACTTTTACCCACTCCATCATCATCATCTAAATCAACATCAATACATTCTTGTGTATATTGCTGGCAAAAAATAAATTAAAAATCTTAGTAAATTCTGCATAAAAACGAAACATCACTTCTAACAATAAATAGAAAGTCGGAGGTTGTTGTGTATGGGCGAGAGCCCTTAAAGTTCTTTAAAGCCCTTAACCCCTTAAAATCCTCTAACAATGCTCCCTTTCCAGCCATTTCCCACAGTTTTGGTAGTAATTCTAGTATTCGGGCTAAACGAGTCATTTTTAACCCGAAAAAACAAGGAAATTTCCGAAACATGAACCAAAACTTTTTTTCACAAACCTACCCATCAAAATACCCATCAAACCTACCCATCACTATTTAAAAAAATTAAATAAAAAAACCTTTTCAGAAAACAATCCCCATTTAAGCAATTCATTAACAACAAAAACACTTTCTTCTCCATCAGCCCAATTAATTTTTAATTTTTGTGTTTGAACATCAAAATGTATTGGATAACTTAGAAAAATATTTTTTTAATTTTAAAAGAAAAAAACCAATCTTCAGCCAAAACAGCTTTCCCAAACAAATCTGTACAATTAGCCTTTCGTTGATTTGTATCCCAATTATAAGAATTTGAATTACGGCAATGATCGCGTAACCAAACCAAAGGTATTCGAAAAGTATTTTTCTCATTTTTTGAATTAGTTGAGCCTGAAAATGGAAAGAAAAAAAAATTTTTAGGGTGGAAAGGGGGAGTGAACCCAAAAGGAAAATTGAAAAAAATCTCTATAAAATAGCGTTGCTGGCGACCGGTTAAGTTTCGCCTGTGGCAGTTGTAATGAGGAAATTTAAAGACATTTGAGCCGTCATGCGAAAATTAATTCACCAACAACCCTCTGAAGAACTTTAGACGAAATTTTAAGAAAAATTCGACTAAACCTTGCAAAGTACAAAAAGCAAGGTAATTAATGGAAGAAGTGGGAAAGAATACCCACCCTGAAAAGCAAGTCAATCTCCAATAAGGAACGAGTTAAGAAAAGTGGGATCGTATTTCGGAAAGGGTTTTCAAAATTTTTTTCAGATTTTCAGTTCGTGTCTAAAGGCCAAAGTTCTTGCTCCTATCCTTAGGGTAACAGATAACCCGTCCCCTCCCAAATCCCACAAATTAAAAAGCAAAAATAAAAAAAAAACCTTTTTGAAATAATTCAATAGAAGCAAATTTTGAATCTTTTGTAAATATTAATTTAGCATCATCAAAATTAATTTTTGAATTATTTGTTGAATTTATTCCTCTTTTGTTTAAAACATCTCTATTAAATTTTAATTGACTTGAAAATTGACGTTGAAGTTGTTGTTTTTGTTTAAATAAATTTTTGAATAAAATTAATTGAGATCTGCTAATCATTTTTTAATAATAAAAGAAAATTAGATGAAAAAATACCAGTAAAGTAATTAATTTTTAGAAAATCCTAAAAATAAAAATAATTTTTTCTAAGCTTTAATAAAGGGCGGTTTGCTGCGGAACGTCTTATAATACATAAAGCTTGAAATACCTAAACCCCTAAAACGCTTGAAATACCAAACACCCGTAAGAACTTGAAATACCAAACTGTTGACCCAACAATGGGGGATGTTGACTCAGTGATGGGGGAAGTTGTCCCGTGAACGGGGGATGTTGTCCCTGAACGGGAATGGTTGACGTTCCAATGACTTTTTCCACAATTAGGTATTTCAAAAATTTTTGGGGCTTAGGTATTTCAAGCTTTTAGGTATTACAAGATCATACCGGTTTGCAGACAAAAATTGCGGACAAAAATTGCGGACAACTTATTTTGTTTTTGCCTGTATGCAAGCCTAACCGCTCAACAACACCGCCCTTCACTAAATAAGACCCACACTCATTTTAAAGCTTTAACGGTCGACATAAGGTTTGGCGTATTTATATAAGCGAAGCTTGACTGCATTAAAAGCATCAATAAGGGACTTAAAATTTAACAAAATATAAATTCGAAAATTTACGAAATTTCAAAAAACTCAAAAAATTTTTTATTTTTTTTTATCTCAACAATTTAAAAATCAACATATCCAAAAAATAAACTTAACAAAAATTTCGACACATTTTTCTTTCATTTAAAAAAACCTTTCATATCCTCCCTTCTTTCAAATCATTTAGTGTCCCTTTTTGCGGAAAGAGCATCCTTCAACTAAACGGGCCTTTCCACCTTTTTTAAATTAAAAATAATTTTTTTTAATTTTAGGAAACCTGTAGGCTGGCAAAGCACTGTACTACAACCAACACAGACCTAGAAAAAAATAAAAAATTTAAATCTAAAGAATTTCAAAAATTTACCACAACAGATTGGGCATGCGAAAAAACGGTCGTAATTTTATAACATCCAGGACACTTAACATCCATAAACTTTATTAAAAAAAAACAAAATTATTTAACAAAAACAAAAATAGAGGAAGGGAAGACGCTAATTAATGCGTATAAACGCTAAAATACTAAAAAGCCCCAAAAGTCGTTGAAAAAAAAAACAAAAAGATAAACGAGTATCAAAAACACATGTCTTCAAACTTAAGGTTAGCCATTTTCAAAAAAAATTAAACGTTATGGATCCAAACCCCCCAGTCTTAAAGACCTTATCTCCCGCATATTAAATAAAATTAAAAAAAAAACTTCTCTTTCTTACAAAAGAATTTGGATGTTGAACAAGACGTTTAAGTTTGTGTTTTTGCTGTTCCTTCACTGGGTCAGGATGGAGAAGATCAACAGCTAACGGCATTCTTGATTGTTTTTTTGCTTTTTTAAAACTTTAATGAACAGAAATTTTTGTTAAAAAAATTTAAAAATATTAAATTATTCTATAAACAATTAACAAAATAAAAAAATTTTAATTTTTTTCAAATTTTATCAACGCAACAAAACACGAAGAATGGTTTAACAATTATAACATATTTTAGAATAGAATAGCCACTCCTCAAAACAGCAACATATAAAAGTCAATAAAAGAGAAGGAAGGTGAGGCTAAAAGAGGAAGGAGGGGGAAGATTTTCAGAAAAGAATATTTGCGGACAAAACTTGCGGACAAACTGAAATGTATATCAACTCGTATCAGGACCTCAAAAAAATAACATTTCTTCCCTCCTCCCTTTACATCCACCCTTCCCCCTCTTCTTTCCTGATCACCCACAAACTATAAATCTCCTCAAAAACCTCTCAAAAACCTCAAAACAACTTGATTAACGTCCACCCTTTCCAAGTCCTTCATCGGCAGCTTCTTTTGCCTTCTTGTCACGCTTTCCCTTCATTCGAGCATCAGCACGTACACGACGCAAATGGCAATAAACTTTGAAGTTTTTCATTTCTTCAGTTATTGGCTGTGCTTTCAAACGACGCTTCTGTTCTTTATGTGGCATAACAACTTTTCCAGTAACTTGGCTTGCCATTTTGAGTTCTTCAGGCTGAAAAATGTTGAAAACTTAGATCCTAGTAGAAGATGCCATTGTGTGCTTATGGGACTGGAAAAAGGAATCAAAGAACAGCTTTAGATGACTTCTAATTTCCCAGGAAACTCTAAGGTAGGATTGTTGGTGATCCGTTAATTTTCGACTGTGGTGGCTCAAATGTAGAATTCCAAGGACATTTAAGCCGCCCAATATCCAGTCTCTAACAAAACTAATTTAAAAATTAGATAATTCATTTCCCAGAAAACTCGAAAACTCTATTCCCTTTAAATCCACGTTTATTAGATTCACGCTCGGACCCCACAAAAATTCAAAAAATATATACACTGCTATCTCCCTTCTCTGGATTGCTCAACTTCTTCGGGAAGATAATCAAACGAGAACGATATTCTTTCAAACGCTTGGCGTTTCTCTGAAAAAAATAAAAATTAATTTGTAAGACACAGGGTTCAAAAACCATGAGAATTCTATAACATGGAAAGGGTTGGCGGATCTGAGGCAAACCCCAACTAACCGGATTCGCCAATTCTAGTGTGGACAAAGACCTAATCTTACCTCTCATCATATCTCAAAGTTGACGTGCCATATAAAAACTTTGTTAAGAGATCTGAGGCCGTTCTAGCATTCAGAAACACTTCAGATTCTTGACTACAGATTTATACATGACACGTCACCTAAGAGTATGACGAGGTCAATTTAAGTCAATTTTAGAAATCACGGCATCCATCCCAAGCCGGGAAGCTAAAATGTATAAAGCATCAAAATACAAGGGCACCCATGTTAAACTCATGATCCTTATTTAAAAAACAAGGTTAATTTCCGATATCACAGCTTCCAGCCCAAGCCAGCAAGCCGGAATGAGGGCATCAAAATACCAGTAAGTATACCCATGACAAACTCATGACCCTTATAAAAACAAAAAAAACCTCGATAGACTCGACAGAACGATTTGTACGTCTATAATCAACAGCAATTCCCAAAGACTTTGCCTCATATTTACTAAACCCAGCAGCCTTCAATTCCTCCAAAGTAAATCCACGTCCCAATCGAAGCTTGCTATTATAACGAATAGTTGGGCAATGAACGATTGGACGAAGAAGACCCCCAACTGGGCGAGGAGCAACACGGGCAGCTTTTGCAATTCTTGCCAAACGACGACGTTGCTTTCTTGCCGGTTGATTAAACCAAGTTTTGATTCGACGTTGCCAATGTTTGTGGTAATGGGCGTTTGGTAACTAGAAAACGAGGGGGAATTTTAAGGTAAATTGTCTAAAAAAGAAACCATGTTATTTCCACGACGAGCCATTTTTCTTTTGACTTTTCTTTTGTTTTTAAGCTAATAAATTAAATTTGTAGACCTATAAACGTTAAAAATGATAAGAAAGAGAAAAAATAATTTTAAAGTTGAAAACAAAATCGCCATTAAAAATCAGTTTTTTGAAATATTTATCGACCAAAATAACGCCAACAAGCTTTAAAAAACAACTGAGAAGAGTGTTTCCGCATGTCTTGCCAAATCGAAATAAATGCCAAAAAAGGGTAGAGGTTTATGTTACCAAGTACACGCGCCGCAAACCCCGCGACAAATACGAGGGTTTGCAGCACGCGTCTCACCGAATAGGATAGGGAAGATTTGATAAGGCGAGTAAAAGTAAATTGGTTTTCGCCTTTTTTTTTGGCAATATTTAGATTTACAAGAAGCTTAGAAAGAAAGGCTACCAAACATTATGAAAGAAATCTCACTTTATTTTTAGCAGATTTTGTATATATTCAAAGGGTGTGTTTTTATAGGATTTTTAGTAGTGACCGGAAAAATCGATTTTTCCGGGCCCACCTTTTGATTGAGTTAAGGAAAGTAATTTTTAGGTATGGAAATTTAGGGGTTTGTTTTTTGAAATTAGTAAATCGAAAAAGACAAAATGAAAAATTTTTGAGGATTTAATGTCAAAGTGGAAAAAATACAAAACGCCAAATAAAGCGAATTTACAAAATACAAATATAGAATCCAGCTCTCAATTAGAGCCTTGGAAAGTTTAACAAAAAATTTTTAAAGGAATATAGACTTGAGAAGGTGTATATTACGAAGAGTCAATTCAAATACGAAAAAAGAAACCACCACTCCTCTCATCAACCAATAAAAAGCTTGTTTTCCTCATAAAAACCTCATCAATCTTGCGCACACTTTCGGTTGTAGTACTCAAGAATCTCAAAGACGCCTTGAGCTAAGCCTAAAAATAAATACTTGGGGATTTTTAAATCTTATTTTTTAACTAACAGATTATATAACCATTTAACGCATTCAATTCCCCCACACCCAAATTCCCAACAACTTTATTCTTGATAAACTCCAACACCTCGATAACCTTCTTCTGCTTCGTATCAAAGTCGCCCACATGCGTCCCTCCAGCAGACCAAGTTTTCAAATCGATAAAAGACTTAAATCATTTTATTATTATTTTTGAATTGACATTTTATAATTAACCTTAATTGCAGCACTATGAGAAGGAATGAGTTTCTCGATTATGTTAAGTTGACCGAAAACCACTAAAAAAATACATGATTTTTTATTTAAAATCAAAAAATTTAAAAAAAAAACTAACAGCCAAGTTGGCCGTTGAGATTATCAACCTCATTAACACCAACACGAGAACCCGGGTCTTCAATTTCTTTAAGATTAACAATCATCCCATTAAATTCTTGAGCAACCGAAGTACGCAGCTAAAAAACATTTTTTTCTATTAATTTTTGGTTAAAAAATATTTTTCAAAAAATCCACATTTACACACTCTCAAAATCATATACCTTATTTATATAAATTCTCCATTTTCGTTGAAATTTGATAATTAAAAAATTAAAAAATTTGGATATTAGGGTATTATCCCATTTTGAATTAAAGGGAATGAAACGGATTAATTCGAAAATTAATTCTTTGGGTAAATTTTGGACATTTTTTGTTTCATTTTTCATTTATTCAACGAAAATTAAACAAAAGTTTCAGTTAAAAATTTGTCCAGAGACAGGGTTAAACATAAGCAACTAAACGAGGGAAGGAGATGTGTGCGTACAAGGACGCCAGCCACCTTTTCTTGCTGTTCAATAAGTTGTTTTACTTATTGCAAAGAAAAGAGCAACAAAAAATACACAAAACATTTACATAAATCTAAACAAAACATCACCCACAAACATTTCTCCAAAACATCTATATAAAAATCATCAAAACAAACAAAACACAAAACATCCACAAACATTTCCTAAAAAAACTACGAAATAAACAAAACATCCGAAATGTTTTCCCAAAACATTTCCTCTGAAAACAAAACATCATCCAAACATTTTCCCAAAACATTCCTACCAAAACAAAAATAAAAAAAACATGTCCACAAACATTCACATAAACATTAATCAAAACATCCGAAATGTTTTCCCAAAACATTTTTCCAAAACATTTTCTCTGAAAACAAACAAAACATGTCCACAAACATTCACATAAACATATAATCAAAACATTCCAAACATCAAAAATATTCCCATACGCAAACAAATCAGGCTATATTTTTAGCTGGAGATTTTATTTTTTAAACATACCGTTTGAAGGTCCATAATAGGTCAATAAAGATTGAATAAATTCGAAAAATACTTATAAAAACGTCTGTATGAAGATAAATTGATTAAAAAAAATTTTCATTGATAAATTAGGGTAAAAAACATAATGGAGGTTTAACAAAAATATGAAAGAACAGAGGGATTATAAGAGAAATAGGGCTATTAGAATATATTTTTTGATAATTTTTAGATTTAAAAAAATAATTGATGAGAAATGACCAAAGAAAAATCATTAACTAAGGAATTTTAGGATAAGAAATGTTTATAGAAACAAAAAACATTTTTAAAATATCGAACAAAACATTAGAAACATCTCTAATTTAAATAAAACAAGTCAAAATTGTTTACATAAAATAGAGGAGATACTTAATTTTTTAAATAAATTTTGGTTAGAAGAGAGAATGAATGAAAGAATGCAATTTCCTTTCATTATATACTAATTTTTTCCGACCTTTTTGCTCTTTTGAACTTTAAACCCATGTGTTATTTATATTTTTGTGAGAGAAAAGACTTTAAAAAACATAGTGTATGCATATTCAAATTTTATTACAAAGAAAACCATTTCCCTAATGAGTTAAATTGATTATAACTTGATCAAACAAACAAAACATTTTTAAAAACATATTTGTATTAAAAACAAACAAAAACATCCCGTTTTTCCGGAAAACATTTAAGATCGTTCTTAATCTTCCGGAAAACTTTACTTTATTTAATTCTTTCCGGAAAACATATTAACTAAACATCTCTATTTTCCGGAAAACATTTAAGATCGTTCTAAAACTTTCCGGAAAACTCTATTTTATTTATCATTGTTTTAATTTCTAAAAACATTCTTTCCGGAAAACATTTTAAATCGACTTAAACACCTTTCTTCCGGAAAACATGTGTTTTTCCGGAAAATACATTTGTTTCTGGGAAATTTAAGTTCTTAACTATCCTTAAATGTTTTGGGAAAATACAAATAAGCATGTTTTGTTTGAATTTATTTGTATTTTTTTCTTAACATGTTTGTTTGACGGAAAACATGTGTTTTTGCAAGTTTTGTTCCTTGTAAATTGTTTCTCAAACAATTCTTAATGTTTTTAATTTTCAAAACATTCTAAATGTTTATGGAAAAATACAAATGAACTTGTGTTTTTATTACAACAAACTTTGTTTCCCAAACATTTTAATTTTATTTTATAATGTTTTTTTAATTTTTTTTTCAGGCCGTTCATCTATTTTACATGTTCTTTTAACATGCAGGCGTATTTTTAATAAAAGTGGTGGTGAATTTCGATATTTATTAAATCAACTTTTTATTGACGATTTATGTCTTTGGATTCAATCAGTTGATGAAGAATTAATTTTAAATTTAAATAAAGAATTTAAAAATTCTGTCAAGTCTCTGGAAAAATCAAACATTTTGGGATTAGATTTGGAATTTATTGAAGCTCAGGCAAAATTGGAAATGTTAAAACCGTTGGATTCTGAAGATGATGAATAAAACAGAGTAAAAACAATAAAAATACATTTATGAATTAATTATTTTGTGTTTTCCCTATTTTTGTTTTTTTAAGGAATAAACATTGTTCGGATAGAATTAAATGTTTTCCGGAAAAAAGGTGTTTAAGTCTATTTAATATGTTTTCCGGAAAGAATGTTTTTAGAAATAAAAACATTGATAAATAGGAAAACACAATGTTTTTGTAAAATTTTAGTTCAAAACAATTTTAAATGTTTTGGGAAAAACAAGCAAACATGTTTTGTTTTAATTTATTTGTTTTTCTCAGCATGTTTGTTTCCGGGAAAACCTATTTTTGTTTTTTCTAAGGAATAAACATTGTTCGGATGAGAATTAAATGTTTTCCGGAAAGACATAGGTGTTTAAGTTTATTTAATGTGTTTTCCGGAAAGAATGTTTTAGAAATAAAAACAATGATAAATAAAATAGAGTTTTCCGGAAAGTTTGAGAATGATCTTAAATGTTTCCGGAAAAATGGAATGTTTTTGTTTGTTTTTAATTGTTGTTTTAAAAACAGATGTTTTGTTTGTTTGTTTTTAATACAAAGAGTTATTAAAAAAGGTTGTTTTCCTCATAAAAACACTCAATTACATTCCTTGCGCACACTTTCGGTTGTAGTACAGAAGAATCTCAGAGACGCCTTGGAATAAGCCTTGTTTAAAAATAAATACTTGGATTGTTCAATTTTATTTTTTAAACTAACAGTCTATATAACCATATAACGCACACAATTCCCCTCTACCCAAATTCCCAACAACTTTATCTTTGATAAACTCCAACACTTGGACAATAATCTCTTGTTTGGTGTCAAAGTTGTCTTTGTCCAAATCCTTATACTTTTCACCAACAGACCAAGTTTTCGAATAAATAATCTTCTTAAATCATTTTATTATTATTTTTTTGATTTGACATTTTATAATTAACCTTAACTGCATCACTATATGAAGGAATGTGTTTTACGATTCCTTTAAGTAACCCGAACAACACTAAAAAATGATTAAAAATCAGTTTTTGATGAAAAACCAGAAAATAAAAAAATCTAACAGCCAAGCTGATTGTTGAGACTATCAACTTCATTAACACCAACACGAGAACCCGGGTCTTCAATTTCTTTAAGATTAACAACCATTTCTTTTATCTCTTGAGCAACAGAAGTACGCAACTAAAAACACTATTTTTTAATTAATTTTTGGTTAAAATATTTTTCAAAAAAATTCACATTTACACACTCAAAATCTACCTTATTTATATAAATTCTCCATTTTCGTTGAAATTTAATTATTAAAAAATTAAAAAATTTGGATATTAAGGTATTGCCCCATTTTAAATTGAAGGGAATGAAACGGATTAATTCGAAAATTAATTCCTTGGGTAATAAATTTTGATGTTTTGTTGTATTTTTCATTTATTCAACGATTAAATGAAATGTTTGGGAAAATGTTTGTGGATGTTTTGTTGTTTTGTTTATTTCAGAGGAAATGTTTTGAAAAATGTTGTGAGAAAATGTTCGTGATTTTTTAGGAAATGTTTGTGGATGTTTTTGTGTTTTGTTGTATGTTTTGAGATTTTTTATAGAAATGTTTTGGAGAATGTTGTGGATGATGTTTTGTTTGTTTTGGTAGAAATGTTTTGGAGAAATGTTTTGGAAAAATGTTTTGGGAGAATATTTCGGATGTTTTGTTTATTTCGTGGTTTTTTAGGAAATGTTTGTGAAAGTTTTGTTTGTTTTGAGATTTTTATAGAAATGTTTTGGAGAAATGTTTGTGGGTGATGTTTTGTTTAGATTTATGTAAATGTTTAGTGCATTTTTTGTTGCTCTTTTCTTTGCAATAAGTAAAACAAACAACTTATTGAACAGCAGAAAAAGGGGCTGGCGTCCACAGCCTTCCCCTATTGATTCTCATTGAAGTTTTGGCTCTTAGTTTTGGACAAAATTTTTACTTAAACTTTTGTTTAATTTTCGTTGAATAAATGAAAAATGAAACAAAAAATGTCCAAAATTTACCCAAGGAATTAATTTTCGAATTAATCCGTTTCATTCCCTTCAATTTAAAATGGGGCAATACCTTAATATCCAAATTTTTTAATTTTTTAATTATTAAATTTCAACGAAAATGGAGAATTTATATAAATAAGGTAGATGATTTTGAGTGTGTAAATGTGAATTTTTTTGAAAAAAATTTTTTAACCAAAAATTAATAAAAAAAATAATGTTTTTAGCTTCGTGCTTCTGTTGCTCAAGAATTTAATGGGATGATTGTTAATCTTAAAGCAATTGACAAACCAGGTGATCATGTTAATGTTAATGAAGTTGTCTGTCTCAACACCCGCCTCGACTGTTAGTTTTTACTATTGTCTGATCAAAAAACATTTATTTGTTTTAGCGTTTTTCCCACAACTTACGGGGATTGTTAAATACATGCCTTCACATGGTGAGGCAATAAATAAGGTTGCACTCAATAAATAACCCAATAAAAAATAATAAAATGATTTTAGAAGATTAGCGATTTGGAAACTTGGCCGACTGGAGGGAAGCATGAGGACTGGGTTGATTTTGATGCTTGGGTGTTGAAGGTGAAATATAAATTATTTTTATAAAATGAAATTTTCTTTTTACGAAATTTCGAATTTCGTGTTTCGTAAAAAATGTTTCGTGTTTCGCAAAAACTAAGTTTCGATTTTCGTAAAAATTAATTTCGTATTTCGCAAAAAAATAGATTTCGTAAAATCAAAAAAAATTTTTATAAAAATTTTTTTAGGTCAAGGATAACTTTGACACAAAACAAGAGATTGCTGTTGAAGTTTTAGAGTTTATCAAGGATAATATTGTTGGGAATTTGAGTGGAGATGAATTGTATGCATCAAATATTTATTTGCGCAGTTAGTTTAAAAAATTAAATTTAGACTATTCAATTTTTTATTTTTAGGCTTAACTATATGCGTTTCTGGGATTTATGGGTATTACATCCAAAACTATGAGCAAGGAATGTAATTGAGTGTTTTTATGAGGAAAACAAGCTTTTTTAAAAACTCTTTGTATTAAAAACAAACAAACAAAACATCTGTTTTAAAACATCAACAATTAAAAACAAACAAACAGAAAACATTCCATTTTTCCGGAAAACATTTAAGATCGTTCTTAAACTTTCCGGAAAACTCTATTTTATTTATCATTGTTTTTATTTCTAAAAACATTCTTTCCGGAAAACATATTAACTAAACATCTATATTTTCCGGAAAACATTAAATCCTCATCCGAACAATGTTTCTTCCTTAAAAAAACAAAAATAGGGAAAACACAGAATAATTAATTCATAAATTTATTTTTATTTTGTTTTTACTATCTTTTATTCATCATCATCAGAATCCAACGGTTTTAACATTTCCAATTTTGCCTGAGCTTCGATAAATTCCAAATCTAATTCCAAAATGTTTGATTTCTCCACAGAATTCACAGAATTTTTAAATTCTTTATTTAAATTTAAAATTAATTCTTCATCAACTGATTGAATCCAAAGACATAAATCGTCAATAAAAAGTTGATTTAATAAATATCGAAATTCACCACCACTTTTATTAAAAATACGTCTGCATGTTAAAAGAACATGTAAAATTGATGAACGGCCTGAGAAAAATTAAAACATTATAAAAATGTTTGTGAAACAAGTTTGTTGTTGTAAAAACACAAGTTCATTTGTATTTTTCCATAAACATTTAGAATGTTTTGATAAAAACATTAGAAATTGTTTGAGAAACAATTAAAAGGAACAAAACTTGCAAAAACACATGTTTTCCGGAAAACAAACATGCTGAAAAACACATAAATTCGATCAAAACATGTTTATTTGTATTTTCCCAAAACATTCAAAAATTGTTCAGAACTTAAATCTCCCAGAAACAAATGTATTTTCCGGAAAAACATGTGTTTTCCGGAAAACAAACATGCTGAAAAACACATAAATTCGATCAAAACATGTTTATTTGTATTTTTCCAAAACATTCAAAAATTGTTCAGAACTTAAATCTCCCAGAAACAAATGTATTTTCCGGAAAAACATGTGTTTATCTGTGTAACAACACATGTTTTCCGGAAAACAAACATGTTGAAAAAAACAAATAAATTAAAACAAAACAATTATTTGTTTTCCCAAAACATTTAAAATTGTTCAGAACTTAATTTCCCAGAAACAAATGTAGTTTCCGGAAAAACATGTGTTTATCTAATTCATACTACAAAAACATTAATTGTTCAAGTTTTGTTTTAAACATCCATGTTTCTATAAAAACAATTATTACCATTTTCAATAATTATCCCAACATCCTGCATAACCTTCAAACTCAATTCCCAATTTCTAATCATTGGTAACACTAAAGAATGTCTAATAGTTGAAGATATTGCTTCTTGTATATTTGACCATTGAACAAGAAAAGTTAATGAAGGGGATAATTTAGAAATTGTCCAACCAGATTCTACTGAATGTTCTTCCTTTAATTTTGAATAAATTTTGTTTTTAAATTAACAAAAAAACCAATGTTGTTCTAAAATCATAAGCAAAACCAAAAATAATGTCAACCAAAGATAGAGCAATCTGAAACATCAGTGTTTTTAATAAAAGAATGTTTAGATAAAAATTAAAGTAAAATACAAAACATGTGTTTTACTTTCCGGAAAATGTTTAAACATGTTTTTAAGGAAGAAACAAAAGGAAAACATTCTTTTAAAATACAAACATGTTCATAATTATTTTCCGGAAAATACAAGTTTTGTTTTTCTTAAGGTAATTTATAAAGAAAACATGTTGTTTTGAATGTTTTTCTGAAATAAACAAAAAATTTCTAAAACATTTGTTAATGACTGTATTTTCCGGAAACCATGTTTTTAAAGTGTTTAGGTGTTTTATATATAAACATGTTTTAATGGAATAAACACAAAAACACAAGTTTACGGAAAACACTTGCAAAAATGTTTATAATTATCTCTCCCACCTTTTCATTAATTTCCTTGGAAAAGTTTTCCAACTTTCTTATTCTCAAATCCTTCAAATCTGTAAAATCTTCTTCAGTTAATTTTACACAATTTTTATCAAAACAAAATTCCATAGCATCGAGTTGGTATTGTTCTTGAGAAAATAAATCTGCCCTTAAAAATTTATTTTTCTAATTATTAAAAATAAATTTACAAATAATATTGTTCAGAAAAATGTTTTTCGTCAAATTCTTTCAGTTTTTGACTTCTTTCTTCAATTAAAACATTTTCCGGATCAGCCAAATCAATTAAATCAACAATTTCTTCTTTAAATTTGCCCAAAACTTCATTACGTACCCAACCAAAACCATAACCAAATTGACTATTCTCAGTTAAATTGTTAGTTTCTGGACAACACAGTGTTTGTTTGGCAAAAAGGGATTCTTGAAAAAAACATTTGTTTTAGAAACAATTTCCGGAAAACACAAAACTATTTAAAACACATGTTTTTATTAAAATGTTTTCCGGTTGAATAAGTAAAAAATACATTAGTAAAGTGTTTTCCGGAAAATGTTTTGTGTTTAGAAAAACAAGTTTCCAGTGCTTAGAAAAATGTGTTTTGAAAAACATGTTTTTAATGTGTTTTTGTGTTTTTAACATGTTTTTATGTTTAGAAAAACATGTTTTTAATGTGTTTTTGTGTTTTACATGTTTTAACATGTTTTTGTTTAGAAAAACATGTTTTTGTGTTTAGAAAAACATGTTTTTAATAAAATATTTCTCTGTTAAACATAGTAAAAACATGTTCCGTAAAATGTTTTGTTAAATTACATGTTTCGCATAAACAAGCAAAGATATAAAAACAAATGTTTATATGTTGCGAAACATGTTCCAAAAAATATTAATTTATTAAAACTACCGACCATCATTAATTAAAGAATCTTCTACTTCCTCCTCTTCTGAACTTTGTGAATAACCCTCATCTTGATTTATTTTATTTTTTCTAGAATTAATTATTTCAATAGGGGATTTTGCTGTAGGTAATGATTGTTGTTGTGGTTTAATTAATTCGCTCAACATTTCCAAACGAGGGAAAAATTGTCCCTTGGATTTTTTTGGTATACAAATGGTGAATTCTCCTAAAAATATGTGTGTGGGTTAATAGCTGATCAGCCACCTCATACGTCCCCCAAAAATCATATATATCATACGTTTTCAATTTTGGCTGGGCACATGATTAGGGGAGTTGTCTGAACACCCCCCCCCCGTGGCGTTGCCTCCCCGAAAAGTTATCCCCGTGGCCCTCCCCCTGTCGGGGAACAGCCCTATCGATTAGAGGGCGTTTTCAATTTTGGTTGGCCTCTTGATTGTGGGGAATTGTCTGAACAATACTCTCTATTTAATAGACCCCTCAGTATAAGGCTAGATTCATCCAGCCCCTTACAGTGGGGTCCACTGGGGCTCTTCTAATTATTTTTTTCCAATTAAACTCAAAATCCCCCACCCTTTTCACTGTTATATTCTACAGTCCCCGTCTCATCATCAACAACATCTCCAGTCAAAAATAACCGCAAAAAATAGGGAGTAGCATTAAAAACAAATTCTCTGTCCCCATAAATTACTTCAGCGTCCACAATTTTGCAATAGGGAGCTTTAATTTTAACAAACAAAAAAATGTCGTTTTGATCCAATTGGAAGGATGGGGTTAACATTTTTGGGTATTTTTTTGATGTTTTCTTTTGTTGCCACAAAAATTAATTAAAAAATCCACAAACAAAATTTTTGAAAATCTAAAAAAATTAATCAGCCAAAAACTGATTGAAAACTAATTAAAAAACACAGCATGGAATTTCATTTATTTATTTAAGAACCAAATTGATTTAAAAGATTATTACACAAATTAACTCCCAAGATTAAAAAATGCCCTCGCCCCCAGTTTTATTGAATTTTTTAACCAAATACATATCGTTTTATAAAAATGTTGTCCGAAAAATGTTTAGAATTAATTTTGTCCGGAAATGTTTTGTATTGATGTTTTACCGGAAAATGTTTTGTGTTTTGTTTTGAAAGAAAAATGTTTTTTATTTTGTCCGGAAATGTTTTGTATTGATGTTTTACCGGAAAATGTTTTGTGTTTTGTTTTGAAAGAAAATGTTCTGTATTTTGTCCGGAAAATGTTTTCTATTGATGTTTACCCAAATATGTTTTGTGTTTTGTTTTGAAAGAAAAATGTTTTTTATTTTGTTTTTCCAAATATGTTTTGTATTGTTTTGATAGAAAATGTTTTGTGTTTTTTTGAAAGAAAATGTTTTGTATTATGTTTTGATGGAAAATGTTTTAATGTTTTGTTTTCAAAGAAAATGTTTTTTATTTTGTCCGGAAATGTTTTGTATTAATGTTTTACTGGAAAGTGTTTTGATGTTTTCCGGCCATGAGTAAAATAAATAACTTTTGATTGACAAAAGTTTGCTGAAAATCCTACCCTTGGATTTTTTTAAAAAAAAGGGGCGAGGCAATAAAGTTCAAAAAATTTTTCTTAACAGTGAGAATGTATTTAAAAATTAAAATAGGAACAACAATTTAACTTCAACAGCAAATTAAAACAAAACAAAAATTTTCTCCTCGGCTTACTTCTTCCTAAAATTTAAGAAAAAATTGGAAATTATTAAAAAAAAATTTTTTAAATGATCAAATACCCAAAAAATTTGAAAAAAATTTTTCAACAAATTTTTAGTCAAAAGTCAATCCAAAAGTTAAACTTACAAAGATTAATTTTCTTTATTAGATGACGATGGACCATCGTTACTCATATCACCTTAAAAATTAGTTTATAACAAAATTTAGCGGATTCATAATATATATAAGATTTCTGGATTCTGATCATTAGAAATGTTTTCTCTTAACAGTTGTTTTCTTCTTTTTTTTCAAGCGCTTTTCATTTTCCGTAGTCTCCGTAACTTCAAAATCACCATCTCCATTTGTTTTATCTTTTCTTGATCCATTCTTCTTTCTTTTTGGATCACTATCGTCTTAAATTAATATCAAAAAATTTTATGTATATATTAAAAATGTTTTTCCGGAAAATTATAAATATTAAAAATGTTTTTCCGGAAAATTATAAATATTAAAAATGTTTTTCCGGAAAATTATAAATATTAAAAATGTTTTTCCGGAAAATTATAAATATTAAAAATGTTTTTCCGGAAAATTATAAATATTAAAAATGTTTTTCCGGAAAATTATAAATATTAAAAATGTTTTTCCGGAAAATTATAAATATTAAAAATGTTTTTCCGGAAAATTATAAATATTAAAAATGTTTTTCCGGAAAATTATAAATATTAAAAATGTTTTTCCGGAAAATTATAAATATTAAAAATGTTTTTCCGGAAAATTATAAATATTAAAAATGTTTTTCCGGAAAATTATAAATATTAAAAATGTTTTTCCGGAAAATTATAAATATTAAAAATGTTTTTCCGGAAAATTATAAATATTAAAAATGTTTTTCCGGAAAATTATAAATATTAAAAATGTTTTTCCGGAAAATTATAAATATTAAAAATGTTTTTCCGGAAAATTATAAATATTAAAAATGTTTTTCCGGAAAATTATAAATAGGGAGTGGCAAAACATGCAAATGCATATTTTGTATGCGGATATGCCATGAGCTGAAACGCTCAAAAATGGTGTTTTTATGTCGGTACGAACATTAGGGACAGAGTTCCTATAGCATATTTTTGCATATTTCAATACTTTCGTGCATATTTGCATATCGAGGCATATTTTGGGAAATTTTGCATATTTTTACCTAAATTTGTGCATATTTTGGCATTTTTTGAAAAATTTTAGTAAAAATAAAGCAAAATTTTGGAATTTTTTGAGCAAAAAATTTTTTTATAAAAATTGTTGAAAAAATTTTTTCGAAAAATTTTTCGGTAAAAATTTCTTTCAAAAAAATTTTTTTTTGGTTGAGTTTTAAATTAATAAAATCTTTTAGAAGTGCTCTTAAACTGCAATTTAGATGCTAAATTAGTATTTTTTACTTGGGATATTGATTTTTAAAGTACATTATCATTATTTTTCCTGCATATTCAGTGCATATTTTGGTGCATATTTTGGGCCTTTTCGGTGCATATATATGCGCATATTTTGAGATTTTCCGTGCATATTTTGCCACTCCCTAATTATAAATATTAAAAATGTTTTTCCGGAAAATTATAAATATTAAAAATGTTTTTCCGGAAAATTATAAATATTAAAAATGTTTTTCCGGAAAATTATAAATATTAAAAATGTTTTTCCGGAAAATTATAAATATTAAAAATGTTTTTCCGGAAAATTATAAATATTAAAAATGTTTTTCCGGAAAATTATAAATATTAAAAATGTTTTTCCGGAAAATTATAAATATTAAAAATGTTTTTCCGGAAAATTATAAATATTAAAAATGTTTTTACGGAAAATTATAAATATTAAAAATGTTTTTCCGGAAAATTATAAATATTAAAAATGTTTTTCCGGAAAATTATAAATATTAAAAATGTTTTTCCGGAAAATTATAAATATTAAAAATGTTTTTCCGGAAAATTATAAATATTAAAAATGTTTTTCCGGAAAATTATAAATATTAAAAATGTTTTTCCGGAAAATTATAAATATTAAAAATGTTTTTCCGGAAAATTATAAATATTAAAAATGTTTTTCCGGAAAATTATAAATATTAAAAATGTTTTTCCGGAAAATTATAAATATTAAAAATGTTTTTCCGGAAAATTATAAATATTAAAAATGTTTTTCCGGAAAATTATAAATATTAAAAATGTTTTTCCGGAAAATTATAAATATTAAAAATGTTTTTCCGGAAAATTATAAATATTAAAAATGTTTTTCCGGAAAATTATAAATATTAAAAATGTTTTTCCGGAAAATTATAAATATTAAAAATGTTTTTCCGGAAAATTATAAATATTAAAAATGTTTTTCCGGAAAATTATAAATATTAAAAATGTTTTTCCGGAAAATTATAAATATTAAAAATGTTTTTCCGGAAAATTATAAAGTAAATGTTTTTCCGGAAAATTATAAAGTAAATGTTTTTATGAAAAATGTTTTAAATTATTAATAATTTGTTACCCCCCGTGCGACCAGTTCTAGTTGGTGCACGATTTGCTAAATCATTCACTAAAATTTAAAACAAAATTAATTACAATTATTTACAAATTTTTGCTATTTCTTTTATTTTTCTATTTATAACTTTAAAATCTAATTTTGTTATATACCAGTAATAAAAAAAAGAATTACAATAATTTATGGGAGCTAATTCTGCTGTGTATTTTAACTTATTAAACTCTCATTTATATTCTCCTAAGCCAATAAAATAAAAATAATTTTTTGGGTCAATCAATATTTTCCCCAAACTTTCTTAAAAATTATTTTCAATTTCCGATTGTAATTTACAATTTTTAAAATTTAATTGTAAATTCTTACAAGCTGCACTAAAGTTCAGGTTCATTTGAGGTTCAGGAGTGAAAGCAACACTAGCTTCACGATTGAAATCAAAATTCTCTTGAGGTGCTAAAACCTCTGCTTGATTACGTTTTCTTTTTAAAGGTCGTCGTGTGTCTAAATTATTATCAAAAAAATTTGCAAAAAATTAAAAAAAAATTTTTTTCGACCTCCAAAAAAATATTCTACAAAAAATTTTTTCTCAAAAAATTTTTTCTCAAAAAAATTTTTTTACAGAAAAATTAACTTTCAGTAAAAATTAAGCACCTGAAAAGACATGTTCAGTACATTTTTCTTGAACCTTTAACATTTTTTCTAAAAATTGATCATTATTTTCTTCTCCTTTTTTAGACGCCATCTTTTTAAAGAGATCAGTTTGTTTAACAGCAAAATTAATTTTAGCAAGCTTTAATTGTTTGTTTATATTTGTGCTTCTCATTTTAAATATTTTTTGTTGTTTAATTAAAATTAAATTTGTTGCAGAATTATTATTTTTAAAAATTCTTCTTTAATTAAAATTAGAAAAAATTTTTAAAATATTATTTTACAAATACATAATAAGTTTAAAGATTTTAAACTTTAAAAAAAAAAGAAAAAAATTTTTTTAGCAATTTTTAAACCAGGGTTACGATTCGTACTTTTTTAAAAGTATGTTCTTTTAAATCAACATTTTGGATTGAAAATGAAATTGGGGAAGACATTGGGCAAAAAAGTGAAATTTTTTGGCCTACGGCCTTCAAAATTCTTAGAATTTTCGCCTGCGGTGCCAAAAATTAGGCGCAGAAAAATTATTAAAAAAAAATATTTTTAATTTTTAAAAATTAAATAAAAATTAAAAAACCCTAAAGGTATTGAAATAGAGAAACGGCGGTCATGAAACGCGAATAAAAAGGGGTTGGAATGTTTTTATAATTAACTGATTTAATTTTCAAGCCTTTAAAAATTAATTCAAAAAAAATTTTTTTTGAATTTTCTAGAACAACTTCTAAAAAATTTTCCAATTTTTTTTTAGATTTTTTAAGGTCAATTTTAATTATCCAACTTTTTGGTTCCAAAAAAGTTGAAAGGGAGAACATGCCCATATCCACAGTTGATGACTTGAGAAATAGCCAATTCAAACAATCCATCATACCCAACAAAGGGTTGTTGTTGTTGTTGAGGTTCGAAAGCTTCACATTCCTGTGGCTAGAAAAATTTTTTAAAGAGAAAAAATTAAACAAAATTAAAATTTTTTACAGCTTTGCTAAACAATGATATTTTCCTGTGTTTAGCCAAGCTGTAAATTTTTTTGTCTTCAATTTAAAATCCGATTAGAAAAATAGAAAATACCCAAAAAATATTATAATTAATTTTAAGAAATTTATTAAAGAGAAAAAATTAAATTTTTCAAAAATCAGAAGAAAAAAGGGAGTTCCTTGTCAATAAAACAAAATTTCATTTATTTTTTTACCTCACTTTTAACTTCTTTTTTGATCGGTTTAAATTTTTGTAAAATTTTGTTGATTGTCGAATCATCAATTTTTAACAATTTTAATTGATTGGACAATTTATCCAAATCGTCCTGGTCTACTAGAAGTTGAGAAGGGTTGGTTGTTGTTTTGTTGTTTGGGGACAATGAAGGAAGGGACGTTATTTTTTCCATTTTTGGAAGGTCACGAGGAAAATAGTTTTTAAAAAAAAATTTTTAGAAGTCAAAAAAAAATTTTTTTGATGTTTTTTTTAAATTTTTGTTGATTTTTTTGTTGATTTTTTTTTTATTTTTTTCTGTCAAAATTTTTTTGTAGTTTTTTAAAAAATTTTTTTGATGTCACCAAAAGTACTTAAATACAATAAAGTTGTTGACTAAAAAATTCAAAAAAATTTATTTTAATTAATTTTTAAAAGCTTGAAAAATAAATCAGTTAAAAAAACTGACTGAAAAATAGGACGAAGATAAAATATTTTTTTTTAAATAGGGATTGAACTGAAAACAAAATCAAGCATTTCCAAAAATTTCAAAAAAATAAAATTTAGAAAAAAATTTCAAAAATTTTTTAACCCAGAAAAATCATCCAAAAAGTTCAATCCCCTACTTTTTAAAAATTAAAAAGCAAAAAAAATCAAATAAATATAACTGAGAGAGCCATAAATCATTAAATAATTTCAAAAAAAAATTATTTATTTTTCTTAAACTTAAAATTTCTCTCTTCCACACATTTTTTTCAATTCAATTTTTAAGTAAACTTAGCATTCGAAAAGTCCATTTCCGGATGTTGGTCCATAAATCTAAAAAAAAAATAAAAATTATTAAATTAAAGCAAATATTTTAATTTTTTGTAACCAAATCACAAAAATAGGAAACCCCCCCTCCCCCTCCATGTCTCGAAAAAAAAATTTTTCAAACAATCTCAAAAATCCGATTTTCTGACGAGTTATAAACTAGTGTGTTAAGCAAATAAATTTTTCAAAATACTGGGAGTACCGAAAAAAATTTTTAATGTTTCAACAACCGAAACAAGAAAACAAATTTTGAACAAATCTCAAATTTTGAACAATCTAAAATTTATTTACGAGATACGTCATACTATCTCATACTTCTCAATCCGGTTTCTAATTCTAACAAAAAAAAAAACCAATTCTCAACTACGAAATTCACAAATGTTTTTCCACAAAAAAAATTTCCCATGATTTTTTAATAATTTTCAAATTTTGGTTAATTCAACTTTGACGGAAACCCTTTCCAAAAAAATTTTTTTTTGAAATAAAAAAATCCCACTTTTTAAGAATTTCATGCTTCTTCTTTTCCTCAGAAGTTGGTAATCCAAGTTCTTTTTGACGTTGATCATACATCATTTTCTCGACCATTGAACGAGTTTCACCATCCAAATCCTTTAGAAAAAAATTTTTTAATTAAGAAAATTATAAAAAATTAACAAAAATGAGTAAATTCCTTCCCCCCTTTTTTGTCTTTTTTTATAATTATTTTTATAGTCTACCCCAAATAAACTTAAAAAAGAACACAAAAAATAAACAAAAAATGGCTAAAAAAATTTTTTTTAACAGAGAAACCTTTAAAAATAAAATATTCTCAAAAATAAACAAAAGAAAAATTAATTCTAAAGTAGTAGGATTCGAACCTTTGTCCCTTTATATTGTAAAATTTAAAATTATCCAACTACACCATGAAGAAAAAAAAAATTAATAAATCGAAAACTACAAGGGGCAAGGAAAAGTTGTTGACAAAGAAAAGTTAATTTAAAAAAATTTTACAACAAAAAATTTTTTTGAAATAACATTGATTTTCGTGTTGCTTTTTTTATTTAGCCCCTATTTTCCCATAAATAAATCACAAAAAAAAAGAAATAAAAAGAAAAAAAAAGGAAGAACACAAAATTAAAAATTTCACTAATAATAGAGATGAAACTTTGGGAAAAAAAAAGAAAAAATGACCAAAAAAAATTTTTTTTTAAAGAAGAAAATTTCAGAAACTTAAAATATTAAAAAATAATTAAAATAAAAATAATTTGGAATTAATTGGATTCAAACTTACAACCCTTTTACAATATAAAATTTCTAGTTATCCCACTACAACATGAAGAAAATCGAAGAAATTTTATGAAAAAAAGGAAAATAAAGCAAAAAATGTGACAACATTTACAAACAAAAAATGAAATTTTTTTTTCAAAATTTTGGCCTATAAAAAGGGGACACCCAAAATTCATACAAAAATACACCCCTCACCCCATATAATTACCCCAATTTAGTTAAACGGAAAAAAAATTATTAAAAAACAAACAAACCGAAAGTTTTGAATTTTCTGGCTGAACTTTTTGAGTATCAATCTCAGGGTCAGTAAGTAAAAGTTTGTTCCACCAATGCATACCATTTACCTTAAATTAAAAAATTATAAAATCAAAATATGCTAATAAATCAAAAATTTTTTAAAAATGTCCGCAAAAAGTGTCCGAAAAAAATTCTCCGCATGTCAAAAAATAAACAAAAAAAATTTTCTTAAAAAAATCTAAACTCCTATTTATGTAGCTACATAATAAAAAATATAAAAAAAATAAATTTAGGAGAGAAAAATTAAAAAAAAATTTTTGGCACGGTGTACGAAAAAGTCGGCAAAACTGAACCAAAACATTTTACAATTTCAACACAAACAATAGAAAAATTGACAGAGCACTTAAAAAACCCACATTAAAATACCCTTTTCAGAAAAATAGGGAACCCCAAAATTAATTTTTAAAAAATAAATCAAACTAAACCTTATCAACATTCAAAACAACATTTTTCTTGTCTTCAATAATCCAGTTGAGCGATTCAAGTTTAATTTCTTCAGCCAATTCACCATCAACTAATGGTTGTTTTCCTTTAAGTCCAATTTTTAAATGTTTACGTCCAACATCAACAACAACGTCTTTTGCCTTTAAAAATAAAAAAATAATTTTGTTAACTATCGGTTATCCGAGACCTGTTTTTTGCCTAGTATTTTGTGGACAACTTATACAAAATGGTCAAACGCAAGGAAAGGAAGAAAAAGTTTTACGGGTTATAGAGGAAAATGATATAAAGTAAATGCAAGCGCATCCGAAATAGAAAATAATGAAGTAGTAGAAGCCTACACAGTCAAATTGAAAAATAAAAGAATGACCAAAGCCAAAAAATATATGTCATTCAAAAAAGCTCAAAATGGTCAGGGGAACAAAAAAAAGGGGGACCAGTCTTGGTATTACCAAATGCCCTATACTCCGTACTGGAAAGATTGTATTAGGCCATTGACGATATTTTTAAAAATTATATAAAAATTAAGAGGAAATTTAAAAAAAAAGTTGACGAACTTATAGTAAGGTCCAACAAAAAAATAAAATTTAAAGCAAAAACCAACTTTCAGAGGAAATCCAATGCCTTTAAAAACAACACGAATTTCCAACTCTCCAAGTGTCTGAGTCCATTGATAATTTTCCAAATCACAACCATTCCCCAAATTTGGCTTGATTTTGTCAGACTTTTCCTCTTCTTTATTTTGTCCATTTTCTTCAGAATTATTTTTCAGGTTATTTTCAAGCATTTCTGTGGCTTTCTAAAAATGAAATGAATTTTAGAAATGAATATGAGCATATTTATATAAACAAAAAAGGATTAGAGAGCAAATAATTTAAAAATTATACTGTTTAAAGGCAATTCTCTCATCTGAGAAATTTTGCTTTTCTGTTCGCGGCAGGGCAAAATTTAAAAATAAAAGAATAAACAGGGATAATCAGGCAAAATCAAATGTTAAAAATTTTGGGGGCGGAAGAACAAAAAAGTTTGAAAGAAAGGAATAGGCGGTCTCCTATTCACCTATGGCATTTAATTATCGAATAAAGGAGTAAAGAGAGAAAGAATGACCAGAGACGTGGACGCTATGGCGTGACCGTTATGGCGCGCTCCTCAGAGAGAGTCAGATACTAGCTCATTATTGGAACAACCTTCTCTTTTGTTGGTGCAAAGGTTCGCGCACAGTGTCCCTGTGTCAGGCCCGTAACCTGGATTTTTTCCGAAATGGAAGCAGGGGGGCAAGTGAGGCACCTGTGCCATAAAGGGCCGTACCCTCAAAAGGAGCCAGATAAAAAATGAAGGAAAGAGGAAAGGAACAGTTGAGGAAAGGAGCCCCAAAAACGCTCCCAAAAAATCCAAACCTCTTTAGCTTTTTCAGCATCCAACTTTTTCTGAAGTTGTTCAGCTTCTTCATCAGTCAATTCCTTAATTCGGCTAGTCTCAGTAAATTCAGCCTCTTCCTTAGCTTTTTGAGCAGCCCGTCTTTCAGCCAATTTTTTCTCTTCCGCCTCTTTCCGCTTCAATTTCTCCAAAGCCTCGGCTTGGCAAGTCTTTTCGTATTTTTCAAAAGCATCCAAAACAATTTTCTTTGCGGTTGTGGAAGTAGCTGCCCCAGTATAAAAATCAGTTTTTCGAGAAAGAAAAGAGAAGACATGGTCGAACAGTTCAGGCACACCTCCTTCAAATGAAGTTGCTAAGGACAATAAAATACCGTCTATTTGTTGTTGTCGATCAGTCATTTTAAATAGTATTTTAATTATAAAGTATTTGAAAATAAAAAAGATTTTCTAAAAAAATTTTTAAAATTAACAAAAGAAAACTGAAAAAAAAAATAAGAATAGAAAATCTAAGGTAACCCGACATTTTGCCAACTCCACATTTTGCCAATAAGACCAAAATATCACATTTTGCCAAACAGTTTGTTGACAAAATGTAAATTTTTAGCCTTATTGGCAAAGTGTGTTTTGGCAAATTTTGTGAAAAGAATCTAATAAGAAAGGAGAAAAAATCTTTCTTTCTTTTTCCTCTCTCTTCTTTATGTACTATTTTCATTTTCATTTTGCTTATTTCTATTGACATATTTTCATTTCGTCAAAAACTACTTCGCCAATTTCAACAATAAATTTGTCATTTTTTACTCTAACTTTAAAATTTACGGGTTAAATTTACGAAAATTATGTCAAAAATTTTTATAAAGATTTTTTAATTTTTACCAAAAAAATTTGGAAAAAAGCTTACGACACCCCCGATTCCCAGGACGTCTCCGTTCCAAGTACTAAGGAGGCCCAGCGTTGCTTAACTTGCCAGATCGGACGGGATGGCGTGCTTTCAACGCGGTATGGTCGTAAGCGAAAGAGAGGCTTTTTTATCAATTTATAAAGGGCAGACAACTAGGAAATAGTTATAGAAAAAATACAGTACGCCAAATACAGTAAACTTAACCTCTATTTTGTAGATTTATTCTCCCCCTAATTTAAATTTGTTATTTTAAAAAGAAACCCTTGTTACAATTAAAAGCTAAAAAGAAAGCATTCGAACATTTCACAATCAAACAAAAAAATAATTAGAAACGAGCGCTATAAAAATATTTTTCTTTCATGTAATAACCCAATTTCTCTTTTTTTAAAAATCTAAATAAACTTTAAAACTTGAAAAAGTTTTTTTTCTTTTTTAGCTTTTATAGGAAGGGAAGACTTCAAGTATTTTCTCTCCTTTCTTCGGCTTTTTAAAAATTTTTATTTTTTCAAAAATTGTAAAATTCCAACGAAAGGGAGTCCACTGAAAACGTTGCTTAAATTATTTTTGAGATGCCTCTATTTATTCGATTAAAATATTTTTTCAATTTATCCTATCAACTTTATTTTCTATTTATTTCCTTATCCTTCTCCCAGGCTTTCTTTTACAGTATGAGTGGTTGGTACTTTTCTAGGAAATTTTAGAACCCCAAAAATCATTTTTTAAGGAGGATGTTCATGCCCAACAGTTGTATGTCCTCCTCCTCCCCCTCCTATTTCTTCTCAAAATTGTGGTGGAGGAGGTTGTGGAGGAGGAAGTTGTGGAGGTAGTGGTGGAGGAGGTGGGGGTTGTGGAGGCTATGGAGGAGCTGGAGGTTGTAGTGGAGGGTGTGGAGGAGCAGCAGGAGCTGGAGGCTGTGGTGGTGGAGGAAGTTCTGGTGGATGCGTGGTAATAAACTGTGATAATGGTTGTGGAGGTTCTTCAGGCTGTGGAGCAAGTTCAGGTTCTTCAGGTTGCTCAGGAAGCTCTTCAAATTGTGGAGGAAGTACAGGAGGGTGCGGGACAGGTCCTACAGGTTACGCAAGTCGTGGTAGTTCAGGAGGATGTGGAGGAGGAAGTTCTTCAGGTTGCGGAGGAGGAAGCCACCAACCGTATCCATCAGCACCCAGTTCTACTCGGTTAACCATCGAATGTTCTAAGGACACAACCACAGGTATAATTAACTTATTCAACCCAAATATTTTTAAAAACGCAGGAGGAGGTTGCAGCACAATAAACAATTGTTTACCTCAACAACCACAATCTAATAGTTATGCAAAAAGCAGTTCTGGAGGAGGGAGTTATAGCAGCAACAATATAGGGCAACAACAACAACCAACAAGTGGGTGTTCCACTGATTGTTCTCCTCCTCAGGTTCAACCACCCCAACAACCTCAGCAACAACAGCAACCCCAACAAACCCCTCAACCATACAATCCAATCCCTCCTCTTCCCCCTCAAAATTATGTTGCGCCCTCTCTCCCTACAGCAGAGTGTCAAAGTGCAACGCCAAATGAATGTAATATTCTCCCTCAACCTTCTATTAATCCGCAACCTGCTTGGTCTTCGGGTGCTGGGGGTACTTATGCACAGAAAAACAACGAAGGGGATAGAGAGCTTTTACAACAAAATAAAGGAGAGGGCTACTCGGGAAGTGATGGTGGTGGATTTGGTCAGGTAATAGGTCTCTTTGTTGCTTCAAACCTCAAACACTCCCGATAAACCACAATTTAAGATACCTTTTAAAATTTGGTTAGTCAATGGGTAGGGGAAGTTGTCTAAGCCATAACCTCTATTTAAAGGTTATTATCGAGTCCCTAGGAGGGTAGAGAGGTCTGAAAGTCTACCTCTATCTTTTAGCCAAGGGGGCCAGATTTTACTAAATTCCAAAGACTTCCTTCATCTCTTAAGGGAAACTACGAACAGTCATCAACATTTCCACCTCTCACAACATATAAACAACCACAACAATTACCAGAACAACAACCTATACAACCCCCTCCAATTTCTGAACCAGAAATTCCCCCTCTTCCACCAACTGATGAGTATTTAACTTCATTGCAGCCTGAAGCCGAAACAACTGAAACAACTACAAGGGAAGAGGAAGAAAAAGAAAATAACTACAAGAGGGATCCACCTGTTAGAATTTTTTTAATTTTTTGGAATCAAATGTCGCTTAGTGAAAATTGGGACAAAATGTCACCTTAAGGAAAATTGGGACAAAATGTCACTTATTGAGATTGGGACAAAATGTCACTTGATAAGAATTGGGACAAAATGTCACCTTAATGAAAATTGGGACAAAATGTCACTTTAACATAAATTAGGACAAAATGTCACCTTAGTGAAAATTGGGACAAAATGCCACTTTAAGGAAAATTGGGACAAAATGTCACTTAGTGAAAATTGGGACAAAATGTCAATTAATATTTCAGGCAATAAATGTAAGCGGAGGCAAAGGAAATGGAGGCCTAAACGTGCAAGGGAACAAGTTGGCTTCTGCAGCAATACCCGCAGCAGTTAGAAACTCTTAAAGAAATTTCCCTTTAAAAATTATTTCTAACAGAAAACAAATTTTGAAAATTCTTTTCCGATGGATTTATACGGAGAGGATGAATTGGCATTGGCAGATTATGACGAGGATTTTGACACAAAAACATTTACATCAACTATAAAGACAACATTAAAGACAACAACGAAAGCATTGGAGACAACTTCAAAAAAGCTTTTTGCTGTAGTACCGCCAGAGAAGGCTACAACTACCTCTCTCGATGACAAGGACGACGTCAGTTTTTAAATTTAAATTTTTGAAAATTAATATTTTCAAAATGTCAAATTTTCGAAATGTCAAATTTCAAAATGCCAACTTTCAAAACGTCCAGTTTCAAAATGTCAATTTCTAAAAATTTCCAAACTCGAGATACCCATTTTAAAGGGCACACGATTAATAGGCGCAGACGAATAGGCGTAATTTTTTCGGGGCAGCATTGTCCGCGCATTTTCGGCCGCGCCCATTAGTCCTGCTCCGATTTTAAAACGCCTAATTTCAAAATACCCACTCTCCAAAATGTCAATTTTTTCACGTTTTAGATTCTCACAAACGACTACTCAGAGCTCTCATTCAAAAAAGTACACGCCTCTCCCCATTCATCAGACAAACTTTATTCAAAATTGGGCACAGAAAATTCCAAATGTAGTTCTGATACATTGAGAACAATAATGCATGAAGTGTGAATTTTAAAAATTAATTTTTAAATATTTCCCCTATTTAATAGAATATTGTAGTTAGTCCAACAATATCTAAACAGTTGATATTCAGTGCTGGACGATTGACTTTTGGGGCATCGATAGATGTTATTTGTAGTAGAAATAGGTTTTCATATACTGTGGTGGGTTTTTTTGAAAATCTATTTTTCTTAAAATTTCAAAATGCCAAACTTTAAACGTCCAAAATTAGGCAATCCCGGAGAATTGGGGTTTCTTCGAAAATACATTTTAAAAATAAGAAAAAGGATTTTTCTAGGATAAAAAATATGCGGATTACGAATCTGAGCTCAGATTTTGAAAAAGTCGAATCCCGAACCCAAATTCGGAATTTGACCCCGGACAATGTACAAAATGGTCAGTCTTCCATAGGCAATTAGATTAACCGGTTATTGCCCAAAATTCGAAAAGTCTAAACGACAAAATGTCCGAATTAAAAAATGTCACTATCTTTAATAATAATTTAACAGATCAGCTCAAAAATTTTTTGTGAAACATCAAGAGGGCCAGTTACGTGTTTTGCTTTTTTACAGCCTTGAAATACATACAGATATATTTTTGAATTTTTAATATAAATTTGTTTAAATAAATTATTTATCCAGTAGCACAGTTTCTTGTAGTACATTGAACAAACCATCCATTCCCAAAACGTGAGGGAATATTTTGTGAACGATATAAATACGGGCCGTTATTGTTTACTGTATTAGAATTGTAATTTCGGTTGTCGGGATATTTGGATGCTGAATTGTCCGCTGTTGCCCAATTTCTGGAAAAATAAATATACAGTCAACCCCCATATAATATTCAATAGAGCCTGACTTCACTGGGAGGGTCGTATGAGAATCGAGATCTCGAAAAATCTCGATCTCGATAACCAAGATTTTTCGATATCTCGTCTCGGTCCGACCTCTAATATTCAATACAAGATGCAGCTCAATTTAGATACGTTTTAAAAATTAAATTTGGTTGCTGAGTGGTAGAGCTGTCTAAAGATAATTTCTATTTAAGACAGCGATTTTGTCAGTCCTAGCAAATCAGATAAGGTTTTGACTCCTATACAGGGACCAAAAAACAACGCGAAACGCAAGGCCAAAACCCTCTCCTATAGCCAAGTTCGACTAAAAATTCAAAAAATGCCAACTTGGAATCAAACGGATTTGGAGGATTATATGTTGGAAACGTAGGCAATCCTCTAAGTACTTGTGCACAAATTAAATTTTGTTGGATTAATAAAATAAAAATACAGGATTTAATTAATGTTAAAAGATTCATTTAATTGTAAAGAAAAAATATAAAAATGTTAATAAAGCTGGTTGCCCCCAATACTTTTATCTTCTCTCGAACAGATCAATTAATCATTCCTTTTTTGTTTTATAAATTGATGATCGTTGGAGGAATAGTACATTTTTAAATTGTCAAAAGAACTCAAAATTTTGGTTCCCTAACGTTTCGTCACTGAACTTTTCGTCACCGAACCTTTCGTCAAAACCTTTCGTCACTGAACCTTCCGTCACCAAACCTTTCGTCACTGAACCTCTCGTCACCAAGACTTTATTTTTAAAAATCAAATAAGAAGTTGTCAAAAATGACAAATTGATCATAATCGGTAATTTAGTTATATTTACTGTGTTGCTAAATGATAGGAGACAGTACGTACATAGGTACCCAATTGGGTCATTAGCTAGCTGAGCAAATTCAGCAAATATTTGTTGCAAATTTTGACCTTGAATGACATAAACCGACTTCCGCAAATTCAGCAAATATTAAAAAAATACCCCGGAAAATACTTTTATGATTTACCTCTTTTTTGTAAGGCATTATGTGAATGGTTAGCATTTTTTATCCATCCGATTTTAAAACGGTTCCCGTCTCCTTCATGCCATGCTGACGCGACATGGATACGGCCCGGACAGTACGGAGGTCTCTAAGAAATACTTAAATAAAAACCAAACATAATCCATACTTTTGTGCATTTCCAATATTCAACTTGATTATCCACAGCAGAATAACGTTCAAACTGGTATTCAAAGCCGTCACGAGTTAAGAGAGATGAACCTCTTTTAGATTTTACTTCAATAAATTCGAGTAAATCCTCCATCTCCTCGGAAGATGAAGAAAAAATTTGCCCTTCATCTGATGATGAACCTACGTCCATTTTAGCCAATATGAGTAAAAAAATTTATGAAAATAATTTCTTAGTAAAAATAAAAATAGTAAAAATAGTACATAAATCAAAATAAATTTATTTCACTTAACATCCTTATTATTATTTGTTTTTTATCAAAAAGTTATTAATTTTGTTTATTATATTTCATCTTCATTCATATGATTTTCTTTTATTCAACTTAATTTCCATAAATCTATTTTGTTAAATTTGTCCATCCAGATGTGCATTCTCTTTTTTATGGTGAATAGTGACGGAAGGTTCAGTGACGAAAGGTTTGGTGACGGAAGGTTCAGTGACGAAAGGTTTTGACGAAAGGTTCGGTGACGAAAAGTTCAGTGACGAAACGTTCGGTCACCCAAAATTTTATTTTTTATTTTATTTTTGGCGTAATGTTTATTTTCTTTAAAAATGACATTTTATCCCATTTTCTCTTTTTCTCTCCTTACTCTCTCATTTTTGCCTTATCTCTCTTCAGGTTGACCTAATTTTTTGGAATTTTCTTTATTCTTTTTTTCAAGTTTTCTTTGGAGATCGAGATTTTTGAAAAGCATGGGCCTGTTCCTGGGCTCTCTGTTTGATTTATTGACCTGGGCCAGATCTTGGGCCTGTAGTCCAGAAAAAATCCAGGTCCAGGAAAATTCCAGGAAGGTCAAAAATCTCGAACTCTTTTTTTTGCAAGGAAAGGTTGCGAGGTGTCCGACCTAAAAACGGCCGAGACCGGGCTCATTCGATAGAAAATGTGCCCTTTCTAGCAAGGATTTTGTGCTGTTTTTGTCGTGCTAGAAACCCGATCCCGGCCGTTTTTAGGCCGGACACCTCGCAGTCTTTTCTTGTTAGCCTTTTAAAATTTTCAGATTTTTTTCAGCTTCTTGTTGTATTTATGGAAGCAGTTTTCTTGTAGAAATATTCAAAACTGCCCAAAAACTTCAATCTCTGGATGTCTTTTGAATACGCCAAAGCGCTTTCAGAATATGAACATAAAGGGAGGGTTGGGTTACCCGAGGTTTTCTTTTTCTTTTTTAATTTTTTTAATTTTTTAAATTTTAGAAGGTCGATTCTGATCGTATTTTAACAAATAAATGCAATTCTCTTGTACAAATGTTGTGTAACAGTGAATGCTGTGTTGTTCTGACTGGGGCAGGGATTAGTACAGGTTTGGATTTTATTTAAGGTTTTGGGCTTTCTGGATTCTAATTGCTTTTGGACTTTAGGCTGGGATTCAAAGAACTATGAAAAATGTCTTGACTTTGAGTCTGGATATGGGAACACCAACCAACACCAAAATAGAAATTATCCTTCCTACGTGGAAGAACCAAAAAGTAGGGGAAATCAAGAGACCGACCTAACTCTAAATTTTTTTAAATTTCAGATTCAGTCCGATCTCTAATTTTCCCTTCCTTTTTGGTTCATTACCTAACTGTCCCCTTTATCTAAACTGATTTATCAATTGACCTCTTCCACTTTTTGACTGTCCCATAATTTCTGTCGATTTTATTTTTCTTCTTCAGCCGCCGGAATTCCCGACTTTCGAGGCCCCAATGGTGTTTGGACTTTGGAACGTCAAAAAAGGCAAATGCCCGAGGGCGTTAGTTTTGAACATGCAACCCCTACCTTCTCCCATTTTGCTTTGACGGAGCTTGAAAAGTGTGGAAAAATTAAATTTTTGATAACACAAAATGTTGATGGACTGCACAGTCTTTCTGGATTTCCTATTGAACGTTTGGCTGAATTACACGGGAACATTTTTGTGGAAAAATGTGGAAAATGTAAAAGGTTTGGATAAAAAAATTTTTTCTAGAAATTTCCCGAAATTTCGTAAAATTTTCCGAAATTTCGTAAAAAATAAATTTCGAGATTTTCCGAACTTCACAATTCAACGAAATTTCGACAAAACCCGAAATTTCGTCTAAAAAAGTTTTTTGAAAATTTTTCCTAAATTTCGCGAATTTTGGGCAAAACCTTTGCGAAATTTCGTAAAAAGTATTTCGAAATTTCTCAAAAAAAATTTTTTTTTCTTAGAAAATATTTTCGAGACTCTCCAATTCCCTCTGTTGGTCTTAAACCCACTGGTCGTCAATGTGAAAACTCTGAATGTAATGGAGACCTTCACGACACTACTTTAGATTGGGAAGACAAATTGCCTGAACCTGATTATCAAATTGCACAAGAATTTGTTCGGTAAAGAATTTTATTTAAAATACAGCCTCATTATAGGACTTATTTAACTAGAGAGCGAGTTTTTTTTTTAAAAAAAACCTTGATTTTAAGTGATTATTCTTGAGCAGATTCTTGACCTTGAGTCAAGGAAAAATTAAGGAACACTGAAAAATGCCTGGATTTATTAGACTCTGGATCCAGGAAAAAGCAAAGTCCGGATTCATACCGAACTCTCTAATTTTTACATTTGAATTGGGGTAATAACTGGATGAGGGAGGAACTGTCACATTTAGGCTTCATCTCATCATAAAATATATAGACCTCATTTTTAAGACTCACCTATTTTTCTGATCTCATTTTTATTTCATTTGTGAGATATAAAATTTTGGCTGGTCATTGGGTGGGGAACCTCTTTTGCGATACCCATATTTTAATTTTACATCATTCTAATTTAATTTTCAAGGAAGTGTGATCTTTTCCTATGTCTTGGTACAACACTTCAAATTAAGCCAGTTGGTGATATGCCTTTAGTTTGCAAGCGTAATGGAGGGAAATTTGTTACAATAAATTTACAAAAGACACAACACGTTAGTTTTGTAATTTTTTTATAACTTTTTTTACCAGTCGGTAAAGAATTTTATTTTTGGGTATTTTGTAGCCCATCTAATGCTCTATCCAATGGTACCAAGAACATTGAAAATTAACTGTCCCTTCAAAAATCATCGGGTTTGTCATCGGGATTTCTGAAAGTTATAGCCAATTTTTAAAAATTTCAGAAAAACGATTTTAACTTTCAGAAATTTCGAGGTATAGGGTAAGGAACGGTCCCAGACCCAGTGGACGTAGATCCCGAACATGAAGAAATGCTTTGGAACCATACCCCTACTTTGCAACACCAAGAAATATTCAATTTTTTGTTGATGGGACGCATATACTTTCATGGGACGCATAAACTGGACAAGAGCCAAAATTTTTTATTTTAGTTTATCCTATCTCTTTACTCTTGTCCTCCCCTATAAAAAATTTTTTGGCGAGAATTTTCATTAAAAATGATCCAGAGTGATTATTTGAGTACATGAGAGTTTAAAAAAAATTTATTTTAAAGGAAAGAAAAGCAGATTTAATAATAAATGCAAAACTTGACAACGTTTTTTGGCGTGTTTGTAATTCTCTAGGGTTACAACTTTCTCCAAATTTGTTAAATAATGAGAGTAACAACAATTTAAATTTATTAAAAAATCCTTTACCAATTTTTACAAAAAGTGAAATTGAGGAATTTGATAAAGAAATAAAAAAAGAATTAAATTTTAGGGAAGGAAAAAAGCGTAAAAATGCGTCGTCAAATAATAAAAAAATGGCGAAAAATAATATTAAAAAGGTTAATAATAATGATAATTAAATTATTTTTTAAGTCAAATCTTATTATAAGATATATCTCCTCCTTGTTACTGAAAAAATTGTAGGATCCTTTGATGTTAAAAATAATGGAGGGATTGCTTGGCCAGCTTGGTACTTTATGGATATGTCACCCCCCCCCTCCTATTTTGAGTCTCAGAGTTTTCCTTATACGTAGAAAATGGTCAGAGATTATTTTCTTCTCCATGTCAATCATTTTTTTCTCCAAGCAAAATAAGTGAGAAATGTGGAAACGAAATGAGTAAAATGTAAGTACAAAATTCAAAAAATACGTGAAAAGGCAAAATAAAAAAAAGCAAAATACTTGAAGAAGAAAAAAAAGATTGACATGGAGAAGAAAATAATCTCTGACCATTTTCTACGTATAAGGAAAACTCTGAGACTCAAAATAGGAGGGGGGTGACATATCCATAAAGTACCGCCAGCTTTACACCCACCCATTTGGTAGCCGTTTTCGAGTCGGCCGATGGGCGAGGGGCATTTTTTCGGGCCTGATTATCGAATTGGGCGTGCGAGTCCTTTTTCGGGTCAAATATCTTTCAGTCCGAGTCGTTCCATTTTGGCAACCCTGACACCCACCCAGCATTCTCCCCCATTAATTTAAGAGAAGACGTGCATCTCTTAAATTGAGATATGTGTGTCTTGTATATTTGTGTGGTAACATGTGCTTGAGGGGTTTATCTTATAATGAGGTTCGATTTGTCTAATATTCTTCTTAATTAATATTTTTAATATACATACATATAATTTAGCCCCTCCTATTTTTATTTAATTAATACACATTTATTTGTAAAAAATTTTTTTTCACTGTAAATACTTATGTGATTTGTGTTTAAGTATCACGTATACTTTCACTCTATAGCTAATCAAAATTAAAAAAAATTTTACACATAAATGAGGTCTCTAATTTTAATTGTTTTTGTAATATTGCATTTAGTATATTTGTGTGTTCATAAATGCTTCCAACAAAAAATACTTTTGGGGAGTTTTCTAAAGTCTTTCACATGCAACCTTTAATTAACCTTTTAATAATTATAAAGGTTTCCCTCTTTGATTTTCCCTCATTTTTACATCCAAAAGATTAGAAAAAACAAGTTTTCTATTTTTAAGAAAATTTAGGTCACGCACTTGTACGTATTTTTATTTTTGATTTATATATCCTGTTCCTCTTTCTCCCTCATTTTTCCCTCATTTACCCATTAATTTTTATTTTATTTGCGCTTTCCCTGTTCTAAACGGCGCGATTTTCCTCAATTTTCGCTTGATTTTAATTTTATTTTTTTTAATTTTCCCTTTTAAAAAAATTTCCCAATTCTATTTTCTTTCCAAAATAATTTTTATCAATTTGTTACACTATTTTTTTACAAAATAAAAATGTTTTCCGTCGAAAGGATTCGAACCTTTGACCTATTTTGGGGGAGTAGTCGTCCTCATCCTACTTAACCAAGATTTTCCAATAAAGGCAATGGACCTCAAATCAATTAAAATTTTATAAAACAGTCCAAATACAAGCTAAAAATCTGAAATTTTGCAGTTTTGTTTCCAAAACAGTTTTCTTTGATACCTCAAAATTTCAGAATTTTTGGGTTTGTTTAAAAAAAGTTATGTTCGAAAAAGTGGCTGAAATGGGCATTTTAGCCTATTTTTGGGTTAATAATTGGCTTTATTCTTTATTTAAAGTATCAAAAATTTATTAAAATAATTATTGAAGGCTTTAAAAATATTTTTAAAAAATTTTAGAATCAATTTATCTCACATTTTTGAGTGGACAAGGTATTTTCCCTCCTCCCAATTTTCAGACTCTAATGTCCATTCCCTGGGGCTTTTGAACAGGAACTCCTCTTTAATTTTATTAATCCTTCCCATCCTCTTCTAATTCAATTTTATAATCTAATTTATTCTTTAGCAAGTTTTTTTCGTCATCTTCCCTATTTTCGCCCACTCAAGTTGCGCTAAGGGATGTTGCCAGTTCACTGCTTTTTTACATTAAACTGTACAATAGAGGGGAATATTTGGACTAGTAAAAAATGAATATATTTATTTATATTGATTTGCCGCGATGTATTTTTAGAATATTACGTTAAAATATTATTTTAACTAGCTTTAAATTTATTCTAAATTGGCTTTGGATTGATTAAAAACGGTTAATAAAAACAGGCTATTAGAGTCTGGTTTTAATATTTTTGAGTCTCTTGCCCTTAGGCTATGATCAGTTGGGTCTTTACTGATTTTTCTGTTGGAGTTGATATTTTTGTCTTTGGGCTCTAATTAGTTAGGGTTGCAGTTGGGCGTGTTTGTTTTGATATTTAATGTTGATCAGTTGTGTGGGTTAATATGGTGTGTGGATCAGGGATGTGTCAGTTTCGCCTTTCGTCTTTCGCCGATTTTCGCCTTCTTTCGAATTTCGTCTTTCGCTTTTTAAAATCTGTTTCGGCACACCCATGGTGTGGATATTTAAATCGGTGATGGGTTGGGTGTTTTGATTGTTAGTGTTGATCAGTTGGGTATAGCCTTGAATTTTGAATGTCTCTACCTATCGAGTTCTTTGTACCTTTAGAGTTTATCAAAAAAATTTTTTTTTATCAATTCCCGCTTCATCTACTTAAAATCAACAGAAAATGTGAATCATTTCACACTCTCTTGATTTTTTTGTCAAACAAATTAATTCTCTACTTAAATTAATTCTTTCCCTTCCCTCCCCTTTTATTTTATCGCGCCATCGTCACCGGAACACGTTTATTTATTTAAATACTTGTTTTGTCTGTCTTCTTTTTGCTTCTTAATTTGTCTTGTTTTTAAGCATTGATAAATAAAAAAAATAATTTTTTTTCGCTCTGATAAATTTATTGCCGTTCAATCCTCCCTTCATTTTTTCGCTCATCTCTTCTTCACTCTGGTTACAGCCCAAGTAGGCGCGCGGCCAAGTAGGCGCAAAGCCATAACTTGCTTCAAGATTTCCGAACCTTACCAAATTTAGTATTAAACGGTTCCTCTCATTGAGCTAAAGAGATTGGTACCAAAATTGTTAAGGTCCAGAAATTTTCCAGCTAGTTATGGCTTTGCGCCTACCTGGCCGCGCGCCTACTTGGACGTGTCCCCTCCTCTCTCTATTATTTTATTGACCAATCATCCATCCACTCATCCTTTATTCAAGGTCCAACGACTAGCTTTTTAATATTACTATCCTTTCCTAAAAAATATTTTTGGGAAGGAGGATTTCCTGTTTTTGGATTAAAATAATTATTTTTTATTTTGGGACCAAATGTCCCCCTCAGTTTTTTGATAAGAAAAAATTGTGTTTTAATTTTTTTAATTTTTGTCTAAGGGAGCATTCATTTTGCAATTTTCGAGTCTTTTATTAGTCATTCTGGACAGAATTATTGTAGAGTTATTTTAATCCTGTGATAGTGAGAGAGGGAGGGGACGACCACGACTTGGCTTGAATTTTCCCCCATAATTCTAAAATGAATTAATCTTTGAAAAATAAGCTTGGTACCATTCGATAGAGAATTAAATTCTCTATAAAACAAAATTTAAATTAAAAATTTTTATTAACTAGAAAAAAAGTTATGGCCAAAAAACCTTCAGAGACCCAAAATTTTTATTGACCTATCCTCTGATTTTTGGCCACAATTCTTTTTTTCTCGTTCATTTAAATTTTAATTTTATCATTTTTTTGTAGCTATTTTTCTGTTCTATTTAATGATACTAAAATTAATTTTTTAAAAAACTTATTTTTTTTTTTTCTTGGGGAATTTTAAATCAACTGAGGCCCTTTTCCTCGACTTTGTGCCCCCTTTTTCTTAAGAATTTTTTTCGTCTTAATTTTAATTTTTTAAAAATTTTTCTTATAATTTTTTAATCATTTTCTGATGGATTAACTATTAAAAAATAAAAAAAATTATTTATGAATGACAATCACACGCCTTTTCTTTCTTCCTGCTATTTTTGTTGCTGCCACCTTACTACTTTGGTTGTTAATTTGTTATGCACCTGAATGGCCTCAAATTGCGGAAACATCAAAAATAACTGATAAAAATATGACAACAGATAATATTGAAAGGAAAATTGTTGAGAAAAAATTTGTGAGTGATGGAGGTGAATTTTAATTAATTTTTGGATTTAATTAGATTAGTGGGGGGGGGGGGGTATTTTTGAGTTGGTGGTAGTTGAGGACCCATAACTTTGGGTTAAATAGAGATATAAAGTTGATTTTTATTTTAAACGATAGAGGAGATTCAGAGCTACAAAATAGCTGAAAACTAGATTTTTGGGTTTAAAATGAACAGACTTGTGAATTTTTAGGGAGTTATGGTCAAGGTGCTTGTTAGTAGGAGGTGGCAACTTAGGAACCCATAACTTTTGTTTGAATACAGTTATTGAGTCAATTTTTATTCTAAACGATAGAGGAGATTTAGAGCTACAAGATAGGTGAGAATTAGATTTTTAAATTAAAAATGAGAAGACGTGTAAATTTTTAGGGAGTCATAATCAAGCCACTTATTCTTAGCAGGCGACAACTTTAAAAATTCATAACTTTTGGTTAGGTAGAGGTAGAAACTTAATTTTTATTTTAAATGATAGAGGAGATTAAGGGCTACAAAATTGCCAAATTTTAAAAGTTTAGCTTTAGTTTAGACAAAGTTATGAATTTTAAAAGAAGTCTGTCAGGCATAAGAGTACATGACTAAAAAATTTTTTAGATGTTTTAAAAATCAAAAATTAATTTTTCAAAATTAATTTTAATTTTTAGACAATTCATTATCTTCCCCAGCTCCATTTGTATTAGAATTGCCTACTCAATTTGAAAATTTCACTTCATTCACTGCCCGCTTCCGGCTTTATGAACAAAGGCATACCGCCTACATATTTACATTATTTACTTGTATTTATTTGTATAAACAAACATTTGCTATTCCTGGGTCTTTTTTTATGGTGAGAAAATTATCAAAAAAATTTTCAGAAAATTTTCAAAAAAAAATTTTCGAAAAAAAATTTAAAGAAAAATTTTTTCTGAAATTTTCAAAAAATTTTTTTTTAATTTTTCAAAAAAAATTTCAAAAATTTTCAAAAAAAATTTCAAAAAAATTTTTCAAAAATTTTCAAAAAAAATTTCAAAAAAATTTTTTTTCAAAAAAAATACTTAAAAATTTTCAGAAATTTCGAAAAAATTTTTTGAAGTTTCAAAAAATTTTTTCAGAAAATTTCAAAAAAATTTTTCCTTTTCTCAAAGAATATTATTGCCGGTGCAATTTATGGCCTACCCATTGGTTTTCTACTCTGTTCCGTTTTGACTACAATAGGCTCTACTTTGTGCTATTTATTCTCAGAATTATTTAGTCGAGAATATGTTTTGTATTATTTTGGAGAAAAAATTAATTATTTGCAAAGGAAAGTGGACGACAATTCCCACAGATTGTTAGCCTTCCTTTTATTCGCAAGAATGTTTCCGATCTCACCATCCTGGCTCCTCAACATTGTTGCACCTTTTCTAAACATTCCTTTACCGTTGTTTACTTTTTCTGTGCTTGTTGGACTCGCTCCATACAACTTTATTTGTGTTCAGGTAATTTTTCTTTTTTCCGGAAAAACATTTATAAAACATTTAGTCTAATAAAAACATTTCGGGAAATGTTTTCCGGAAAAACATTAAAACAAACACTTTTCCAACTAAAACATTTTCCGGAAGATGTTTCCCTTTAAATTATTTATCCGGAAAAACAAAAACACCTTAAAAACAAAACTAAAAACAAAATAAAAACATTGTTGGAAAATGTTTCCCTTCAAATTTAACCGGGAAACAAAACATTTTTCAAAACATCTCTAAAAACAAACAAAACATGTTCCAAAACATCTCTAAAAACAAACAAAACATATTTCAAAACATCTCTAAAAACACAACATTTTTTTTGTTTTTCAGGCAGGTTTTATTCTCTCTGATTTACGTGGTTGGGACGATGTTTTTAGCACAGCAACAATGTTGAAATTAAGTTCGTTTGCTCTCCTTCCTCTCTGTTATGCAATGTTTGTAAGGAAAAAACGATTACAACATGTAAACAACAACGCATTAAAAAGTATAAAATGTTTGTCAATTCCTAGAAAACACAACAACAACAAACTTTTTTCTTTTTCTACCACTAAAACAACAATATTTCCTCACAACAACACTAAAAACATTGAAAGCTCAACAGAAATGTTTTGTTCAGAATTTGACCATGTTGTGTTAAGTAATTACGAGAATTCAACAACAACATCTTCCTACTCAACAAACAACTAACTTTTTTAATTGTTATATGTTTTTAGCTTTTCCGGAAAAACATTTATTATAGAAACATTCCTTAGTTTAATAATAAAAACATTTTCCGGGAAACATCAAAACTAAAACACATTTTTCCCAATAAAAACATCTTCCGGAAAGTGTTTTCCGGAAAACATTAAAACTAAAACACAGTTTTCCCAATAAAAACATCTCCCGGAAAGTGTTTTCTGGAAAACATTAAAACTAAAACACATTTTTCCCAATCAAAACATTTTCCGGAAAAACACGCAAAAACATACTCTAAGAACACAAGTCTAATTTTTAATATTGACCTTATACTACATTTTAATTATAAAAATACCAGATTTATTTTTTTTAATTTTTTATTGATGTATTTATACTTTTTCTTTGCCTTTCATATTTTTACATAATTTTATCAAGTGCAATAAATATTTTGAAAACTTTTTTAATTTTAAAATTTCTCTAATGTCAATTTTCTTCACATATAGCTCTTACAACAGAAGGGTCTAATAATTTTGGTTGGGCACATTGATTCACTTTAAAAAATTTATTCTATTTAAGAAAAAAAAATTAATTTTTACCAGCAGCCGTCACAACATCTTCAATCGACATATTAAGCATATGTTCATCCCCAGCATGTGCCCAAAGCTTTTGTCGCATATATGCACAATCGACCTAAAAATTAAAAAAATATTTTTTTAATTTAAGAATTTCCTTAAAAAATAAATTTTTTTCACCTGTAATTGTTCTAACCCGTTTCTTGAAAATTTGGGTTGCGCACGAACAAATTCACATAAATACAAACTCAGTAAACGAATTAAAGCATTCATAACCTTTTAAATGAACATATTTTAAATGTTCTTATTAATTAAAAATGTTTTCCGGAATGTATTTTTCGAACATGTTTATAATGTGTTTTCTTCAAAAAACATTTCCGGAATGAAAGTTGATTATGCTTTAATTAAACTTGTTTTCCGGAAATTTCCGGAAAATACATTCTTATTTTTATTAAACATTTTAGGGAAAACATCAAAACTTAAACACATTTTTCTAATAAAAACATCTTCCGGAAAGTGTTTTCTGTGAAACATTAAAACTAAAACACGGGTTGCCTTTCATATTTGTTTTAATGTAAGTTTATGTTTTGTAAGTTTATGTTTTAATTATGTTTTAATTAAACTTGTTTTCCGGAAATTTCCGGAAAATACATTCTTGTTTTTATTAAACATTGTATTTTTGTTATTGTTTTCCGGAAAACACATTCTTATTAAACTTTGTATTTTTAAAACTTTCTAGTTTTCCTTAACCAAATAAAAACACAAAAATTCAAAACTTACAATATCCCTTCTAAATTCCACTTTTAAATTAGCCAAAAATTCTTTTATAGCTCCTTCACCATTTTTACTATTTTCTTCTCCATCGGTATCATCATTATCATCATCACCCCAAAGACGTTCAACTATTCCTCCACTACTTCCACCCAAAGAAGAATTGTTGTCATTATTGTTGTTATTATTGTAGACGCTACTAGCTACACTTGCTGCTCTTCTCATTGTATAATAACTTGAAAAAAATTTTTTTTAATTAAAAAATTAATTTCCATACGGAAGATGTTTTAATTAAACATAAACATATGTTTTGGTTGTGTTTCTTTTTTAATTAATTTCCATCACGAAGATGTTTTGACTAAACATAAACATATGTTTTGGTTATGTGTTTTTTTTTTAAATTAATTTTCGGTGGCCGAACGTTTCGTCACTGAACTTTTCGTTCACTGAACCTTTCGTCAAAACCTTTCGTCACTGAACCTTCCGTCACCAAACCTTTCGTCACTGAACCTTTCGTCACTATTCACCATAGAAAAGAGAAAGCACATCTGGATGGACAAATTTAACAAAATAGATTTATGGAAATTAAGTTGAATAAAAGAAAGTCATATGAATGAAGATGAAATATAATAAACAAAATTAATAACTTTTTGATAAAAAACAAATAATAATAAGGATGTTGAGTGAAATAAATTTATTTTGATTTACTATTTTTATTTTTACTAAAAAATTATTTTCATAAATTTTTTTACTCATATTGGCTAAAATGGACGTAGGTTCATCACAGATGAGGGGCAAATTTTTTCTTCATCTTCCGAGGAGATGGAGGATTTACTCGAATTTATTGAAGTAAAATCTAAAAGAGGTTCATCTCTCTTAACTCGTGACGGCTTTGAATACCAGTTTGAACGTTATTCTGCCGTGGATAATCAAGTTGTCCAAAGCCAAGAGGCTTTGGACAGTTGTTCACTATTCACGTCATCGTAGACTCTTGTGCAGTACCTTGCATCTTTGCTTGTCTACCCACGAAACACGTTCAAGGATATATTAACGTTTTCCGAGCAATTCAAAATCGCATTCAAGACTGGGCTCCAGAACGTGTCATGTGTGATTTTGAACAATCTGAGATATCAGCTGTGCGCCAAGTCTTCCCTCATGCGACTATTACCGGTAAATCTTAGGAAAAACTAGCTCTAGAAAATTTTTTGAGGATGTGTTTTTCATCTTGGAAATGCGTTATACAATCATATACAAGCACTGCCTGGTTTATCTGCTCGTTATAGAAATAATAACAATGATAAAAACTTGCTCCGATCACTTCAGGTATCTACCGTATTTCCTCGAATTCATTAGTTTCTTTCCTATGTCGTATGGACTTAAATAATTTTGACCTTTTTTAAAATGTACCCTTTTGTCGTTTATATATTTCGTTTGTTTCCCTTTTTATTTTACTTAGTGCTTATAAAAGCTTCCATCCCCTCCCCTAAATTCTTCTGTTCACCATTCATTCTTAATTTGTTTAATTTGTGGAAATAAAAATAAAAGTTGTGGTCTTCTTTAATTTTGTATTGATTCTTTTAAATTAAATTTAATTCAAATAAATTCTTCTGCTTCCCCATTAAATTTGACTTGATTTAAATTTGACACCTAGGCTCTGGCATTTGTGCCTATTAATGAGGTTTACACATTTATGTGTATTTTAATGGACGTGCTAATGGGTCCTCCTGCAGATGAAGTTTTGGTAATATAACATTGAGTAGTTGTATTTATACACAATATAGGAACTTTGCAACAAATATTTGCTGAATTTGCTCAGCGAGCTAATGACCCAATTGGGTACCTACGTACTGTCTCCTATCATTTAGCAACACAGTAAATATAACTAAATTACCGATTATGATCAATTTGTCATTTTTGACAACTTATTTGATTTTTAAAAATAAAGTCTTGGTGACGAAAGGTTCAGTGACGAAAGGTTTGGTGACGGAAGGTTCAGTGACGAAAGGTTTTGACGAAAGGTTCGGTGACGAAAAGTTCAGTGACGAAACGTTAGGGAACCTAATTTTCCGGTAGATGTTTTAATTAAACTTTAATGTGTTTTCGTTTTAAAACCTTTCCGGAATGTATTTTAAATAAACATGTGTTTTCCGGAAATGTATTTCAAAGCTTCTTTTTTTATTAAAACATTGTGTTTTTGTTAGTTTTCCGGAATGTTTTTATGTATTTTAAATAAAAATATTCTAATGTATTTTAATTAAACACATGTTTTCCGGAAAAGTATTGTTTTAAAATTATGTTTTTCTCTACCCATGCGACGATTCTGGTGTTCTCTCCTTCGAAGCAGTAAAGCCATCACTCTCCAACTGGAAAATTTATTGAAATTTTTTTAACATTTATCACAATAAAGACTAACTAAAGCAGCCACATCAATATCCTTTTCTGCCACTGAACGTACCAAATGTTTAATTAAAGTACGTACACGTTGAGGTGTTTCCGAACATTCAGCCCATTCAAAAGTAAAAATACATTTATTTGCAATCTGAAACAGATTTTTTAATTTGAAAAAATACAAAAACCTTAGAAAGTGATAAACTTTCAACTTGTATATATTTTCTCAACAATTTTTCTATTAATTGTTGTAATTGACTTGTCGGTGTTTCAATGTTTGTAAGTTTGTATTGGTTAGAGAAGTGAAAATCGTTGAGTCTTAAAAAATAAAAATACATTCCGGAAAAGTTTTAAAAAGAAAACACATTTTATAAACATTAATTGTGTCTTTGTAAACACTTTCCGGAAAAAATACAACAAAACACAATGTGTTTAATAAAAATAAAAACAGAGTTCCGGAAAATGTTTTCCGGAAAACATGTTTAAAACACATTAAAATAAGTTTATTTAAAATACATTCCGGAAAAGTTTTAAAAAGAAAACACATTTTAAAATCAAAACATGTTTAATTAAAACATCTTCCGAAAAATTAATTAATTAAACAAAACACACAAAAACACACCTATATTGTTGTTGCGCTAATTCCAACAAATATTCCAAATGTTTTAAACGTAAATTTCTTAAAAGCGCACAAAGAATTAATAATTCTGTTCCCTTCCCTTCTTCCTCATTTTCTGTTAAAGAATCAATTCGTAAATTTATATTTGTTGTCAAATCTTGAATTGATCCAATCTAGAAAAATTTAAAAAAGAAAAATATTTTAATTAAATATTTACCACAATTTGTTCGTGAACATCAAAACCAAAAATAGCAGTAAAATGAGGAATTGAAGAAAATATTATATCTGTTGCTGTAAACCTGGAAAAATAAATTATAAAAAATTATTAATGTATTTATTGTTGGAAACATTTTCCGGAAAAGGAAAAAAGAAAAAAACATCTTCCGGAAAATTAATCAAACATGAATAAACATTAAAACAATGTTTTTCCTGAAGTTTTAATTACATACATGTTTTCCGGAAAAGTTGAGTGTGTGTTTTTACGGAACATGTTTTTATTGAAAATGTGTTTATTAGATGTTTTTGTGTTTTCTTGTGTTTTCCGGAAAACTAAACAAACATTAAAACAATGTTTTTCCTGAAGTTTTAATTACATACATGTTTTCCGGAAAAGTTGAGTGTGTGTTTTTACGGAACATGTTTTTGTTGAAAATTTGTTTATTAGATGTTTTTGTGTTTTCTTGTGTTTTCCGGAAAACTTTTACATTTGAACAAATTTTTAATAAAAACATGTTCCGAAAAAAAACACAAAACAATTAAAAATATTTAAAAACAAACAAACATTAATAAAGAAGCCAAAGCACTTTTTATTGAATGTAAAACACAATGTTCAATTTTATCCAATAATTCTCTCAACAATGTTTTTCGAGCATTATTGTTGTTGTTACTGGTAGCACCAGGGCCCTATTTCAATTGTCCACAGATTCTGCGGTCTGCGTTCTGTGCACAGACCACAGAACCACAGAAATTCTGTTTCAATTATTCCACAGATTCTGCGGAAAAAGAAGTCCGCAGATTCTGTGGAAACATGCACAGAATCTGTGGAAACATCCACAGATTCTGCAAAACATCCAAAAACATGCAAAAACCACAGAATTCTATTTCAATTATTTTTCTGTGCACAGAAAAAAATCCACAGATCTGTGGCTTTTTTAGTCGATTCTGTGCATTTCTGTTTCAATTATTTCTGTGGTCTGCGGAAAATACACAGAATTCTTTAAAAAATCCACCCTAAAATTTTTTCTGCGAACTTTCTGTGGAAAAACTTTAACAATTTTTTTCTAGGCCTAGGCTTAACCAAATTTCAAAATTTTTAAAGATTATTAAAGTTTGAATCATTCTCTATTTTTTGATATAAAAATTATAATTTTATTACCTAAAATTATTGCTTAAAATTAATTTTGAAAAAGGTACATCTTTTTTACGCAGTTTTTGTTATATTCAAGCAATAAAAAAATAAAAAACGTGAGAGATTCTGAAATTTAGAGCTATGATGTTCTAATCATCATGGATATCTCTAATGAGGGGATGTTTACCAGGATCTATAGAATATATCTGTATAGCGTATACTGGGATATCTCCCATGATCTCTCATTGATATCCGTCATAATCTCTCCTCCTATTTAATGATAGATTTCCTCCTTAATCACTCCAATATATTAAACCTCAAAATCAATGGATATCCCACTTAATCACTCCTCTACGATTTTAAAGTTCCGATTTGACTATAATTTTGGATTCCAGGCATTTTCGATTTCCAGGAACCTCAATTTCTGACTAAACAATCCCCAAACATTTCCCTCCCTTGCAACAACTTCTATCGTAGTTTGAAAAAGCCACATGTCGGATCGACATCTCCTGATTTTTCCGATCCGAACCCTGCTTTAGGACATTAATTTAATTGGAGATTTAAGGATATTGGATGAACAAGAAAATTAAGCGGTATATCAGCGGTTTTAAAGTGATATCAAAGAGATTTAAAGGGATGTTATGTGATTTGGAGGGAAAATTTTTAAATCTTTACAATATTTTTCAGTTTAATTTAAGAATTTTTAAAGTTTTACTTCAAAAAATCAGGTACCATTAATACTGCGGTAGTACCGAACTGTCCAAACCATTTTTCGTTTCAATAAAACTGTTATTTTCAAAAACGCGGAAATAAAAAATTTGAATTTAGAAGAAAAAATACACAGAACCACAGAAAAATAATTGAAATACAAATTCTGTGGATCAGTGGAAAAAATCCACAGATTTTTATATTTTCCACAGAAATTTTCATCCACAGAATCTGCGGAATGTTTCCACAGAATCATTGGATGTTTCCGCAGAATCTGCGGGCACCACAGATTCTGTGCACACAGAATTTAATTGAAACAGAATTTCCACAGAATCTGTGTTCTGTGCACAGAATGCAGAATCTGTGGACAATTGAAATAGGCCCCAGAAGAATAGAATTGACCTTTATCACTATGGGAGGAGGAAAAAGCGATAGGTGTTGAATTATTTAATTTTGTAAATGCCTTAAAAAAATTTTTTTGAAATTAAAAAATTTTTTAATCAGAAAAATTATTTGCGGACTTGCAATAATCCGCAAAATTTGTCCGCAAATTTTCTGAATAATCCGCAAATTATTTGCGGACCTGAATAATCCGCAAAAAAATGTCCGCAAAAAATTTGCGGACTTATCTTCAAATTATTTGCGGACATAATACCAGGGTTTATTTAATTGGAAAATTTTTTTACAAAGAAAATACTGTTAACCTCATTTATAGCCTTTTGTATTGTTTCACCAACAAATTGACGGCATAAAATAATTTGATGTTTGGCTAAAAATTTTAAAATTAAAAAAAATTTTTATTTAATTTTACCAGCACGATGAACTATAGAAGAATTCATTCGAGTAAAGCTGAAATCTAAAAGAAAAAAAATTTTTATTTGCGGACTGTCCGCAAATTATTTGCGGACTTTTTTTTAAAAATTACAAAAACAAACCAGGTGAAAGCCTTGCTAACACAGAAATTTTTCTACAAATTCTATCCAATGATTTTACAAATAAAGAACAATCAACAGAGTTTGTTTCATTAGCAAAACGTTTATCTACAATTTGTTCAAATATAGTCATTACACGTTCAAGTAAATGGGCAAATTCTGCTCTAGAATGCTGAAAAAAGTAAAAAAAATTATTTGCGGGCTTAAAATAAAGCTTAAAATAGTCCCAAAAATAATCTGCAAAAGTATAAGGATCCATAAAAGAATCCATGAAAGAATCCGCAAAATTTGTCCGCAAAAAATTTGCGGACATAAAATAAAGTCCGCAAAATAATTTGCAGACTGTCCGGAAAGTCCGCAAAAATTGTCAGCAAATATTTTTCAGAATTGAAATAATTCACAAAATCCATCCGCCATTAATTTGCAGTCTTGAAATAATCTGCAAATTTTATCCGCAACTTTTTGCGGACTTTAATTAAAAAAACCTGTTTATTAAACAATTGTAAAAAAGTAGAAGCCATCAAAGAAACATTAGTCAAAAAATGACAACATCCCGTATCCACAAATTCAAAAATATCATTAAATTTAATATTAGTTGGTAATTCTCCAGGTATTTGTTGTTGTTGTTCATTTTCTTCTTCTCTCAATTTATTTAATTCTGAATAAATTTCTCTTTCGAATGTTGAAAGTAATTGGGATTCTAATTCATTTTCAGATATTCCCAATTTTTTTAAAAGTTGAACTGCTTGAATTACTGATTCTGATGAAATGAGACGACGTTCCAATTGTTCGGAAAGCTGTAAAAAAGAGAGAAAAAATTTCGAAAATTTTTACCAGTTCGACATTTAAAGTCAAGAGTTGGTTTCATGGGGACAGGAATGGTAGTTCCGAATGAGAGCCTCCCATCATTCCCAGGGACGGGAGTTGATTCCTAATTTTTACAACAGACAAAAAAATCGTGTTATAAATCCCCAAAAATTTGTCACAGATTTGCGGACAAAACTTGCGGATTTTAGAAAAAAAAATTTAAAAGGGAAAAATTTTATTAGGACCAGAAATTAACTAAAATTCTGATGTTTATCAAATTCCAAAAATTATTCCAACCTGTTTTTTAACTCCTTCCATAATCTTCTCTGAATCACTAGCAATCCCTGCCATTGAAGGAAGATTTTTCAGCTTTTCCAATTTTGGTTGTATTGAAACAAAAGTATCTACTGCTTTAGAAAAATCGTTTTGCTCGACACAAGTCTTTTTAAAAACAAAATTAAATTTAAAAAAAAATAATTTAAAAAACCTGTAAAATTTGTGGGGCTTTAATCAAAAATTCTAAGCGTTTAACTGAATCACGCGCTTCATTCAATTTTTTAACCCGTTCACAATTCTTTGCAAATTTTTCAGTTAAGGAGTCTGACAAGTCTGCAATTTTGTTTATTCGAGAAGATAGGGAGTCCATTTCCTTTAAAATTTTAATTTATTTAATGTCTGAAATAAGCAAAAATAAATAGGCGTTCAGAAAAAAATTTCTTTAAAAATTGATTTTTTGGTGTAGTGGGTAAATGCTTGGTCCAGGGGTGTAGGGTTCGATACCCAAGTGGGTAAAACCATTTTATTTTACTTATCGTTAGTTAAAAAAGTTAGTTAGAAAATAAATAGGCGAGACCTAATAAAAAATTTCTTTAAAAATTGACTCTTTGGTGTAGTGGGTAAATGCTTGGTTATTAAAAGCAAAGGGTGTGGGGTTCGAATCCCAGTTGGTAAAAAATCATTTTATTTTTAGATAGTTACCAGAAAAAACGAAAAAATATAATTCCAATTCTTAAAAAAATTTTTACATTATGTGCATCAGTCAGTCTATTTTGCATGTCTTTAACGGTACTTGTTGCATTTAAAAATTTGCTATAATTTTCGTAAACGAGTGATTGCATTTCAGAATCAAGTCTTCTAACATTATTTACCTTTAAAAAAATTTTTAAAAAAATTTTTAAGAAATTTAGAAACCATATCTTGTTCTACAGCAACCAATTCCTCCAACCCCTTTTTGCGTAATAAATCTTGCACATAATACTCTGCATCAAAGCTTGAAGAATTAATATCTAAAGTTGATTTTGAGGATGTTGAAAAACTCATTCTTCTATCAAAATTTAAAGTTGCCACAAAAATGTAGTTGGAACGAATCGGGGTTTTTGTTCAATGGGACGAAATGTGGCGGCGAAGAAAAAAGAAAAAAATACTGGAGAGGTCGGTTGAGCGCCAAAAATTAATTAAAAATAAAGTATAACTCAAACAAAGGGAAATTGATGTTTTCCGGAAAAGACAGATTGTTGTTGTATTTTTACAAAACACAGTGTTGTTTGTTTTGTTGTTTTCCGGAAAATACACATTGTTGTTGTATTTTTATAAATCACTATGTTGTTTGTTTTGTTGTTTTCCGTAAAATACATTGTTTTTGTGTTTTTATAAAACACAATGTTGTTTGTTTTGAACAAACCTTTAAAATGTTTTTGAAAAAATACAAACAACAAACTTTTTTTACAAACATGTTTTTATATGTTTATACATGTTTTTACTTGTTTGTTTTAAGAAAAACATGTATTCTCTGCTTGTTTGTTTAAATGTTTCTCAAACATTTTTATTTAAAACATAGGAATGTTTGAAACATTTAATTTAAACATTTACAGAAAAACATAAACATTCCCATGTTTTTTTTTCGGAAATGTTTCTAATAAAATGTTTAGAACATTTTTGAACGGCTGTGCCCTACTTTAGTGTTTTAAAAAGGTCGTTCTCTCTTAAACCATTTTCTTTGAGAAAATTGCCTTAAAAAAATAAAATTTGAATTATTTTAATCTTTTTAACTCCTCACTAATCCTTTTTTGATTATATAAAATAGTTGGGATATTTTTCCAAAAAATCATTTTTATTTTAATTTGTGATTTTTGGATTGTTTGTAAATGCTTGATTTTTGTTTCTATTCAATCCTTATTTTAAAAAATTAAATTTTTTTAATTTTTTTTCGAGCGGATTTTAACTGATTTATTTATATTTAAATTTTTTATTAATTAAATTTTTAATTTTTTGAAAATTTTTTGATCTTCAAAAGTAATGGAAAAAATAACTAATTCCACTTGTTTATTACCCAAAATCAAAACAACAGATCCTACTCAACTTGTAGTAGACCAAGACGATTTGGATAAATTGTCCAATCAATTAAAATTGTTAAAAATTGATGATTTGACAATCAACAAAATTTTGAAAAAATTTAAAACGGTCAAAAAAGAAGTTAAAAGTGAGGTAAATTTTTTAAAAAATTTAATCTGCCCCATTTTTTAAAAAAAATTTTTCCTAGCCACAGGAATGTCAAGTACTCGAACCTCAACAACAACAACAACCCTTTGTTGGGTATGAAGGATTGTTCGAATTTGCCATTTCTCAAGTCATCAACTGTGGTTATGGACATGTTCTCCCTCTTATTGGAACCAAAAAGTTGGCAAAAAATATAACATTTAAATATTTAAAAAAATTTTTTTCTTTGATTAAAGGGAAAATAATAATAAAAAAATGTCTAAGAGAAAGAACAACAATTATTCCTTAAAAGAAAAAATAATTTTACAAAATGCTCAATTCTTAAATAAAATGGCTACTAGAAAAGATAATCCATTTGATAATGAGGTGATGAAGAAATTTATTGACAACTTTAACAAATGCAAAGAGAAGTACAATATTTAATTTGAGGTGTTTTTATACTCCGGTACTTGTGCAGTTTACCCCCCAATAAGCCCGTCCATTTTTCTCTCTTCGTTTTCTTGTAATGGTTTTGCCAATATTTTTTTTATCAATCTCAGAAGGTCCGAGAGAAGAAAAGGGTGAAGGGGGTTATGGGGGGTAAACTACACAAGTATCGTATATCTTCTAAAAAGTTAAAAATTTTCCTCAAATTTTTATCCTTTTCAAAATTTAATTTTATGCCGCGATCAGAAAATCAATATTTTTCTAAAAAACTATTTTCTGGGAAATTTGCCTTTAGACTGTACAATTTAAATTACTTTAATTTTTAAACTAAACTCTTAATCTTTTTTTTATTATATATTTTTTATTTTAGAAGCCAACTATAAAAATCGACAATGAAGAAAATGGACAAAATAAAGAATTTGGGGAAGGATTGGACACGCGGCAATAGTGACGCAAAGTCATAACTAGCTAGAAAATTTCCGGCCCTTGTCAATTTTGGTTCCAATCTCTTTAGCTCGACTAGAGAATCGTTTACTACTAAATTTGGTAACTTAGAAAATCATAAAGCAAGTTATGGACTTTGTGCCATCCGCGCGCCCTGTACCCGATTTGGGAATGCTTGATTTCTGTTTTAGTTCAATTTTTATTTTAAAAATTAAAAAATATTTTTATTTTGCTTTTCCATTCAGTTTTTGCCTGAATTATTTTTAGTCTTTAAAATTAAATTAGGAATTTTTTAAAAATTTTCTAGTTATATATTCTCGTGATTTACAAAAAATGGATAAAGTAACTAATTCAACTTCTTTATTACCCACAACAACAACAAATCCGGCTCATTTTTTAGTAGACCAAGACGATTTGGATAAATTGTCCAATCAATTAAAATTGTTGAAAATTGATGATTTTACAATCAACAAAATTTTGAAAAAATTTAAAGCGGTCAAAAAAGAAGTGAAAAGTGAGGTGAAAAATAAAATTTTAAATTTTTAAAAACTTTTAATCTGCCCCATTTATCAAAAAAATTTTTTCCTAGCCTCAGGAATGTCATCAAGTACTCGAACCTCAACAACAACCCTTTGTTGGGTATAATGGATTGTTTGAATTGGCTATTTCTCAAGTGATTGATTGTGGCTATGGGCATGTTCTTCCATCTAACATTTGTGGAACTAAGTTGGGAATTTGTGAAAAAAATAGATTTAAAAAATAATTTTTAGAAATTCAACATCAATTAATACAATTAAACTCAAAACTAAAACTTGTGTAAGTTTCTTATTTAAAAGTGTGCTCTCTATTTCATTTGGATCCAAAAAATAAAAATTGGCTAGGTAATAGTTAAGTTCGACTCAGCTCGTCGAGACAAACGGAATGACTTATATCACGTCCCGAACTTTTACCTCAGTACACTACACCACAGCCGAAAGTATAAAAAGGGGAAACACAAACTTAACTATTACCATTGGCTTTTGTTAAATTTCACGGTCCAGACAAAAGTTAAACGTAGCGCCCTTACATCTCTCGTTTAAAATTAATGAATCCGGGATGCCTTGGTATTTAAAATTCAACTTGTCTAGGCGCATTGAATCAAACTAGACAGGGTTTCACGGATTCGATAATTTTGAACGAAGTTATAGATTGGAGTTACATTGGGCTCACGGTAGAGATCGAGCTGGGTCTGGACTAGTGTTAGTCATTTGCGATTTTTCGAGATCGAGATTATCGAAAAATCTCGATATCGAAAAAATCTCGATTTTTCCAAAAATTGATCGAGACGAGATCGAGATCGATAATCTCGAAAAAAATCTCGCGATATCTCGAAAAATATCGTCGATATATCGTCTCGTGACTAAACCTAGTCTGGACCAAGGTCTAGGTCTATCCTGTACCCAGAGTCCAAGTCAGGCATTTTTTGACCTCCCTGGGTTTTCCTGGTCTTTTAGTCTTCTTTTCATTTTTTTAGTTTAAAAAGAAAAATGACATCGAAACGTTGAAATTTAAATTAATTTTGGAGCAACAAAAAACGAAATTGCAAAAACTGAAACTTTTACAAACTATGGTAAAGAAGGATATGATAAATAAAGAAAACATGAACGATCTTTTTAAAGTTCTAGCTAACAAACACTAATGAAAATGTTTCGAATTTTTTGAGATATTAAGTTTTAAATTTGTTTAATTTTAAGCTATGTAATTTATTTTTTAAGTAAATTCTGATAAAAGACGAAGTTTTGGTCAGTCGAAGTTTTGTCCGATAGAGTTTTGGAATGTTGTGACTTATAGTGGGTTTTTTTTGGCTGGACCGATTTCGACAAATGAGGTGTCATTCGAAAGAGATTCGAAAACTGAGTCGAACTAGATATGGGGGAAGTCGGTCCGACAATCAGGGGCCGAGTTACAGACCTCTGAAGTTTGAAAAAGAGAAGGGGGGAGTAAGCTCAAATTGGGTTGAAAAATTCGAAAATGCAAATAATAGCTCATTCGACTCCTCTCGATGAGCTGAGTCGAATGACACCAAAATGAGCTCCATATCTTGGTTCTGAGCCAAGATAAACAGGTTCAAAATGGTCAACATAAACCTATGGGGCGTAGGCGAGGCGCTTGTGCAAAACCCCGCGCTTCGCGCGGGGTTTTGCGGCACGCGCCTCGCGGGGAGTCAACGGTCGCTGGGTCTGGGTCAGTAACATAAACCTATTCCCATCTCCCTTGTTCTGGACGTACTTGGGGCCTCCGTAGCAGCAAAAACCTCTACGGATGCCAAAGGTAAGGAGCTAAAACAAACGATCATAACTTTGTCCAATCAAGTCGGATTTCGATGATTTCGGTGTCACTCGACTCAGCTCATCGAGAGGAGTCGAATGAGCTATTATTTGCATTTTCGAATTTTTCAACCCAATTTGAGCTTACTCCCCCCTTCTCTTTTCCAAACTTCAGGGGTCTGTAACTCGGCCCCTGATTGTCGGACCGACTTCCCCCATATCTAGTTCGACTCAGTTTTCGGAGCTCTTTCGAATGACAACTCATTTGTCGAAATCGGTCCAGCCAAAAAAAACCCACTATAAGTCACAATACCCGAGTTTTGTCCGATGGAGTTGTGTCTGTCGAAGTCGTGTCCGTTCGAAGGACTGTCCTGTCAGGACAGTTCTTGGAACAGACACAATTTCGACCGATAAAACTCCTTCGGACAAAACTTCGACTTTCCATGATGGGTCGATTCCATCTCCCATCCAATGAATTTTTCCACAGCATGAACACGTATATAATACTTTCCCAATCATAAGTGGTATTGTTAGAATAACAAAAATGGTATTTTAACCAAAAATGTTTTTGTCAAGCGGCATGAACTGTTGTCGTTTTGGAAGACTTCTCGATGGAAGGTCACCGTTCGTTGTCTATCTTCCTATTGACTAGCAGAAAGGTGGCTGCGTCATTTTGGTATATGCCCGTCGTTATTCCTATTTTTGGTCATTATTTTGGACAAATTTTTACTGAAACTTTTGTTTCATTTTAGTTGAATAAATGAAAAATACAACAAAAAATGTCCAAAATTTATTATCCAAAGAATTAATTTATGAATTAATCCGTTTTATTCCCTTCAATTTAAAATGGGATAATACCCTAATATCCAAATTTTTTAATTTTTTAATTGTGAAATTTCAACGAAAATGGAGAATTTATATAAATAATGTAGGTTTTGAGTGTGCAAATTAGCGATAATCACGCGATATTCTTCGTAATCCCTCGATATCCTCAGAATCCCCCGACATCCCTCATAATCCCTCATAATTCACTCAACTCCCCGAAATAATATTATCCATCGATGAGATCTGAGGAACATTGAGTGGCTCTAGACCGGCTCGGGAGCCAGGATTTTAAAATTCTCGGGTCCGGGGCTAAGGTTTGAAAAAGGTCGGAGCCCAATGCCGATTTTTAAACGAATAGAAACATTATTTTTCAGTTACGTAATACTACCGCTCAGATGCTTAACGACATGATGATTAAGATTAGTGGGATTAAAGATCCCGGTTCTCATATTAATATTCAGGGCGTTGTTTGCCTCAACAACCACCTTGATGGCTAGTTTTTAATTTTGTTTGGTCATTAATCAACACCTTTATTTCAGTCATCTTTTCAGCATTTAAAGGAATTGTGAAATATATACCTTCACATAGTGAAGCTTTAAATAATGTTAGTTTATACTAAAGTTGTCACTGCCGGTTATTAACCGGTATCAGGGACGAGTTGCAAAAACGCAATGTGTTGGTCACTGACCGGTACACTCGGTTTTCGGTTTAGGTTCAGTTAACCGACCGTGAACAACCTTAGATTATACTCAATAAATGATAAACTAAACCAGGGTTCTCATTCATACTTTCTTAAAAGTATTCTACTTTTAAATCAACATTTTGGATTAAAAATGAAATTGGGGAAGACATTGGGCAAATAAAGTGCCTTTTTTGGCCTATGGCCTTTGAAATTCTCAAAATTTTCGCCTGCGGCGCTGAAAAAGGAAGAAATCTGGCTTAAGGACCTCCAAAATTTTCAAAATTTTCGCCTGCGGCGCAAAAAATAGATTTTGTGGCGCCTTCGGCGCAACAAAAAGTGCATTGAAATTCATAAAATGCTTAGTTGAAACAAGAAATTATTAAAAAAGATTAATTTAGGAGAGAAATATAAAAGATTTGAGCACGAATAAATATTTTCTAATTTAATTTTGAGTATACTTTTTATTTGGAAATTTAGTCCCTATCTACTTTACAATCAAGATTTTGATACTTTTGATGGGCATTTTGTCGATGAGAACCCTGAACTAAACTATTATTTTTAAGAAATTCGTTTCACGTCAATGGCCAAAAAATGGAAAAGGAAAAGATTGGGTAGTCTCATTTTTTAATTTTAAAAATAGAAAAATATTTAGGTTAAAAAGAATTTTGAATTGAGACAGGAAATTGTTGTAAATATAATAAAGTTTATGAAGGACGAAGTTATTGGGAATCTGGTTGGAGATGAATTACAAGGAGCAAATGTCTATTTAGATTGTTAGTTATTAACATTAAACTTCAACAGTCCAAATTTCTATTTTTAGGCATATACAATGGAGTCGACTGGGCTGTTTCGAATTACTGGGAAAAGTATGAACGCTGGAAAGACGTTCATAACTGATTCTTAGCTGATTATTGGCTATTTTTCGTAAAGTTTTTAATATACACTTTTATGTAGTGTATGCGGGACATATCGGGATTTTTCAATGTACGAACAGTCACCCTACGGATTTCAGGACCTACGGACACTGGGTCTTGGATAGTATATGATCCTATTAAAGAAGGGTGCAATGGTTATTTTTCTCACAGCAATCCCAATATATCGGTTCCAATATGTCACACATCGTGTATATTTCTTAAAATACTTGTACCTATATATTTTGTCCAGCTTAAAATTTTGTTAACGTTAATTATCTCGACATTTCCAAAAAATAATGAATTTAACATTTTATTGACTCAAAGTATAGTTTAATAGTTAAATTATCCTATTACAGAAATATGAAGTGTTAGGTATTGGCTTAGTATAAAAGCCTTCCTATTATTTAGACAGGGCCTTACATATGTTTTGTAGCAAAATACAAGTTTATTTATATCTTTAGTTTTAATTACTCTAAATATCTGGTGTGTGAGGAAATAAGCATTTTTGATAATTTTTTCATAATGCTTGGAAAATGATAAACTAGAATCAATTATAATACCAAGATCCCGAACACTATCTACTTCACTCATTTGTTTTCCTAGTAACTTATATGTTCTTTTATGATTATTTTTTCCTATGTAGAGAACAACACATTTTTCTAGTGAAATATCTAAACCATTAAGAGAAGACCAGTGTTCAATACATGATAGAGCTTCAGATAGAACTTCGGTTCTTAAATCATTGTTATGATCAATATATAGTTTCACGTCATCGGCATAAATTTTTATATGTATACCTTCAGGTAAATATTTTGTTAAATCATTAATAAATATTAGAAAAAGTAGTGGTCCAAGGACACTTCCTTGTGGTACACCAGATAAGGTTGGATAGCTATCAGAGAGGGTATTCTCAATTTTAACTCTAAAGGTCCTGTTTTCTAGGAAATTCTTAATAAATGTATATATCTTCCCAGCTATACCGATTGATTTCAATTTATAAAGTATTCTGTTAATAGGTACTGAATCAAATGCTCTAGCGAAGTCAATATAGACAATATCAATAGATTTATTTTCCTGAATAGCATTGTAGAAATCATTTAACATTACTAATAATTGAGTAGAAGTTGATCTGTTAGTTAGAAATGCATATTGGTCATCCGAGAAATAAGATTTTTTATTCAAAAATTTTATTATTTCGATACTAATAAGTCTCTCTAGTACTCTACAAAGTGTGCATGTTAGAGATATAGGTCTATAGTTATTAGGATCTGATTTGTCACCTTTTTTGTGGATAGGTATAATTATAGATGTTCTCCATATTCTCGGAATATTTCCACTATCTAATATTATTCTGAATATTTCAGTTAGTACAGGGGCTAATTCGTCAGCTGAGTGCTTTAGTAATATATAAGGAATTCCATCCGGGGATGTAGAATTTTTGTTAGGAAGTTTCCTTAATAGGTCTCTAATCTGAATTACATCTAAGTCTAGATCATGTATTGAGTGTTCATTGTTTTCAGTTATAACTTCATCTTGCAAATCCTTGTGGCTAAAATTAGTTAGGAATGTCTTAGCTAGTATATTGGACTTTTCTAAGTTATCTTTGTATATTTTATCATTAGAATCTGTAAGAAATGTTATATAACCATTTTCACCTATTTTATTCTTGATAAACTTATGAATTGAATTATAGCCTTTCGATATGGCATTTTGCTCTTTCTTAAGATGATGTGATTGAATTTTTGTTTTTAATTGTTTTGAAATTATTTTATATTTCAATTTAATATCCATATTAGATGGGGTTTTCTTTAATTCATTGTAAGTTAAAAGTTTTCTATTATAAAGGTCTTTAATATCTCTAGAATACTTTTCTTTGATTATTTTGTTAATAGGTCTTAGTGGCATAACTTTATCAAAAACTCTTAGTAGGCATATTGTTAATTTAGAATATTTTTCTTCAATACTAAAGTAGTAGGGTAATATATAATCCCATTTTATACTAGACAGGTTTTTACTACATTCGTTCAGATTTTTCTTATTAATATTTCTTACTAAAACTTTACTTTGTTTTATTCTCTTGCATCTTTCATTTATACATACTTTGAACTTAACCATATTATGATCTGATGTAGAAAAATTCTCAATAACGTTGGTGCTAACTAAGTTATCAGGGAATGATAAAACTAAATCAAGTATAGCTTTCTCTCTTGTGGGCTTATTAACTTTCTGTATTGTATTAGTTTGGTTAATAAATTCGAGTAAGACCTTTCCAATCATATCAGAAGCAGTTAACTTATTCCAATCAACATTAGGGCTATTAAAATCTCCCAGAATAATATATCTCTTAGTATTGCTCAATAAATTGTAGATGTATTTTAATATTTTTTTTGTATTTTTAGCTGTACAATCAGGTGGCCTATATATACAAATAATTAAAATCGGTTGGACTGTGAGTAATTTAATACAGATAAGTTCACATTGAAATTTGCTACCTTGGAAAATACACCTAAATGTTAAATCATTACTTAATAAGATAGCGCAGCCTCCTCCCTTGCGTTTTTCGCGATTAGCAAATAAGGGTTGAAATTGATTATTGAAGCAGAAATCTTTATATATAGTATTGTTTTTATTGAGCCAGGTCTCGGTAATACAAGCTATGCCTATTTTATTTTTATCTAGAATGAGTTTCAATTCGTTGATTTTATTAATCATTGAGCGTGCATTAATCAATATTCCACTAAGTTCATTTTTAATTATTTTTTTACCTCTGGTGTTCGCGAGTCCCTATTGTGTAGTTTTGTTCTTTAGGGGACGGGGATTTTTAAGTTCTCTGATATGCAAATCAGATATAACATATTTATAAAGACCACACGAATTATTTAGTGAGTAGGCATGCCTACGTAATTGATACAAAAATTGTAGCTCAGGAGGACTAAGGTCACGGCGAGCAAATACATTGTTAGGAATTGTGGGAATGGTACGAGAAATGCTATGAAATTGTTGAATAAAATAGTTACGAGAAACATTATCTATAAAGGGTATTTTTATGAGCTGAGGCCTAGAAGAATTTGTTTGAGAATATTTAGTTTTATGCCGAAAAGGTGGGGTATTTTTGTCAAGTTTATCACCAAGATTACATTTACTTACAATTTCGTCAACAATTCGCTTGTCATCTTCCTCACTTATAAAAGGCATCCTTTCAACCACGGCTATTTTCGATTTTTTGTTGATTGTGTCAGGATTTTCTGCAGCATATGCCGCCATTTTCGAAAATAAATTGTTGTCTGTAATAAATGATGGAGGTTGACCCCAGAGTGGGCTATTTTGATTATGATTTTGATTATTTTTGTTGATTGTGTTAATATTGTTTAAATTATTGGAATTTTGCTTAAAAATTTCACTGACAGTTGTCTGAATAATTGTTTCAATTGATGGCTTTAATAATTCTGCAACCATCACAGCTATCTGCGATAGCTGCTCTGGTGATAAGTTTAAGTTTGGCACAATTGTATTGTCAGAAGAAGAGCTTTCCATTGAATTTGAACGAATACGTTTATTTAAATTGGGCATTATTGATTGATGGTTATTTTGTGAAAAAAGGATGGGAGTGTGAAAAAAGGATGGGAGTGTGAAAAAAGGATGGGAGTGTGAAAAAAGGATGGGAGTGAAAAAAGGATGGGAGTGAAAAAAGGATGGGAGTGAAAAAAGGATGGGAGTGAAAAAAGGATGGGAGTGAAAAAAGGATGGGAGTGAAAAAAGGATGGGAGTGAAAAAAGGATGGGAGTGAAAAAAGGATGGGAGTGAAAAAAGGATGGGAGTGAAAAAAGGATGGGAGTGAAAAAAGGATGGGAGTGAAAAAAGGATGGGAGTGAAAAAAGGATGGGAGTGAAAAAAGGATGGGAGTGAAAAAAGGATGGGAGTGAAAAAAGGATGGGAGTGAAAAAAGGATGGGAGTGAAAAAAGGATGGGAGTGAAAAAAGGATGGGAGTGAAAAAAGGATGGGAGTGAAAAAAGGATGGGAGTGAAAAAAGGATGGGAGTGAAAAAAGGATGGGAGTGAAAAAAGGATGGGAGTGAAAAAAGGATGGGAGTGAAAAAAGGATGGGAGTGAAAAAAGGATGGGAGTGAAAAAAGGATGGGAGTGAAAAAAGGATGGGAGTGAAAAAAGGATGGGAGTGAAAAAAGGATGGGAGTGAAAAAAGGATGGGAGTGAAAAAAGGATGGGAGTGAAAAAAGGATGGGAGTGAAAAAAGGATGGGAGTGAAAAAAGGATGGGAGTGAAAAAAGGATGGGAGTGAAAAAAGGCTTTGTAGAGTACTAGAGAGACTTATTAGTATCGAAATAATAAAATTTTTGAATAAAAAATCTTATTTCTCGGATGACCAATATGCATTTCTAACTAACAGATCAACTTCTACTCAATTATTAGTAATGTTAAATGATTTCTACAATGCTATTCAGGAAAATAAATCTATTGATATTGTCTATATTGACTTCGCTAGAGCATTTGATTCAGTACCTATTAACAGAATACTTTATAAATTGAAATCAATCGGTATAGCTGGGAAGATATATACATTTATTAAGAATTTCCTAGAAAACAGGACCTTTAGAGTTAAAATTGAGAATACCCTCTCTGATAGCTATCCAACCTTATCTGGTGTACCACAAGGAAGTGTCCTTGGACCACTACTTTTTCTAATATTTATTAATGATTTAACAAAATATTTACCTGAAGGTATACATATAAAAATTTATGCCGATGACGTGAAACTATATATTGATCATAACAATGATTTAAGAACCGAAGTTCTATCTGAAGCTCTATCATGTATTGAACACTGGTCTTCTCTTAATGGTTTAGATATTTCACTAGAAAAATGTGTTGTTCTCTACATAGGAAAGAATAATCATAAAAGAACATATAAGTTACTAGGAAAACAAATGAGTGAAGTAGATAGTGTTCGGGATCTTGGTATTATAATTGATTCTAGTTTATCATTTTCCAAGCATTATGAAAAAATTATCAAAAATGCTTATTTCCTCACACACCAGATATTTAGAGTAATTAAAACTAAAGATATAAATAAACTTGTATTTTGCTACAAAACATATGTAAGGCCCTGTCTAGAATACGCAACCGAAGTATGGAATCCATCTAAAGCGGAAACCTCCCACCAAATAGAGAGAGTCCAGAAATTCTTTACACGAATTGCCCTTAAAATTTGCTCAATTACACCTAGGAACTATGAAGAAAGATTAAAATTATGTAAGCTTAAGAAGCTAACTGAGCGACGCTGTATTTCAGACTTATGTATGACATATAAATTTATAACCGGACATACCCATCTAAAACCAGATAAATTTTTTATATTTGCGAAAAGAAATTTACGCAGGAAATATCTAATTCAAAATAAGGGCTACTCATTTAAGACAAAAAATAATTTCTTCATTAGAGTCATTAACATTTGGAATAAATTACCTAAAGAAGTCATTGAGTGTGCAAATCCCAAAAAATTTAGAGTATTAGCTAATTGTGTAGATTTTGGTCTTTAAGGGTTTTTAACATTATTTTTCATTAAATATAATCACATATATTTTTTTTAAATCACATATATTTTTTTTTCATCCACATTTATTTTTTTTCAAATATCATTTATTTTTTTTAAAGTTTTTATAACTTTCCAACGCATTTATTTGTATTGTTTTTTTTTATCCATTGTAAGTGTACATGCTTGTATGTACCTTTTGGTGTTCGTTATAAATAAATAAATAAATAAATAAAACATCAAACGCTTATAATATCTTTACAGCTAAATAGGCTTAAAATATCAATTTTAATTAAAAGGGACTGTAGCGGGCTTATTTTGTTCAAAAAACAGGAATATCCCCTAGTATCTATGTAATCTTTAAAAAAAGATTTTTTCAGATATTTACCATAATCAATAAATAAACTATCAAAATAACAAAATATTTATATTTCATTTAAAATCACCAAACAAAAATCATTAAAGCTAGAATCATTGCACAATAAAATAATCAACTAGATCCAATAAAATAAAGTTAATAATGAAAATAAAGTAAAAAATTAATGAAAAAATAAAGAACTAGAAGTGTCTAAATGATCATGACTAAAAATTTGACTTTCCAAATTTGCACTGTCCACTCCATCATCAGTATCACATTCTTCCTGTTGACGTGTAGTAACTCGCAGTCCTTCAACGTACCCACTCATCTGTAAGCCAAGGAGCGTTAGTACGTTCAAAAGTTGTACATTGTCATCATATTCTGCTTCATTTAATGAGAGTATTACTTGGGTCTCTTTAATAACGTATTTTCGTTTTCGTTGTTGTGTGAAGATAGTAGCAGAACGAGCTATATCCACCTGTTTATCAACATCATTCAAAATTGCTAAAAGAAAATCACTCATAGAAGGATGGTGGTTAAGTTTTTTCTGAATTAATAATTGAAAAATTAATAATTGATCTTCATTTTCTTCGTCCTGAGCTTCTGGTTGCTGCAGTTCAATTAAATCAGAAGTATCATTAATTTTTAACAGTCTTTTTCGAGTTTTTTGTAATTTTGCTAATGTTGCACGTACATCCATTTACAGATGAAATTCTAAACTAAGAGAACTAAGAGAACTAAACTAAGAGAACTAAGAAGGTAATTTAAAAGATTTTAGCACAATTTTTTAAGAAAAGCAAAAAAATTTTTATATTTTGAGCTTTTTTACCTGTAAATATATTTTAAGCGTTTGATGTTTTAAGAAAATTTATTTTGAGCTTTTTTACACGTAAATATATTTTAAGAGTTTGATGTTTTGAGCGAATATATTTTGAGCCTTTTTAGCCGTCTAGATATTTTGAGCGTTTTTACCCGTCTTGATATTTTGAGCTTTTTTAGTCGTCTAGATATTTTAGCGTTTGATGTTTTAAGCGGGCACGCCTTTGGCCCAGTTGCGCTCTCCCCAAATTTCCCACACACTCTTAAACACATTTATTACATAGATCGTTGCGAGCGCAGTTTTCTAGAAAATTTAACCGAATAAATAGTAAACGGTTTACCCAACATCATCAAAAAATGTTAAATGTATTATCATTATTGTTTAATTTTCTCTATAAAAGTGATCACAATTTTGTGTTTGTTACAGTCACGTTAATTTTTATTACTTTAATTTTATTCTCATTAATATTTTTTCTAATCATCTCTTCGCACTTTTTATCAATCTATTTAGTTATTTTAGCAATTTTTCTAATCATTTTTGGCTTGAATGAAGAATACTACTTTTCAATCAATTATAATGAGTGAGAAAGAACGTTAGAGTCTAGTTCAATCAAATATCATGACAAAGAATATTGGGGAGATACTTGGAAAATTCAGGTTTCTGATGGGAATCTAGTAGAAATCGGAAATTTTAAAATCTTGATTTTGGTTGAGGACCTTGACCAGATTCTTGACCTTGAGTCAAGGAAAAATCAAGGAACACTGAAAAATACCTTTATTTGACTCTGGATTCCAGAGAAATCAAGGTCTGGATCCAGGCCGATCTCTATGTTTTAATTTAAATTTTAGCTATTTTTTATTTTAAGGGCAAGCTATATTTCTAAATTCTCAGTTTATTTACAAAATCAATCAACTAGAAATAGTCATTTATCTTTTCAAAAAACCTTCACAAATTTTGTTGGAATAATACTATTACAATCAAAACAATTTTTTACAAATCAAAGCCTCACATCATTCATTCTTTTGTTTTTCACATTTTATCAGACTAAAAGCTTTAAAAAAATTTTCTTTCAATTTTTTCATTCTCTATTACACACATACAAATATACCACACACACATGGTGACACTTGTTGTTTTCATTTCCAACACAAAATCTGTTAGTTATATAAACTCTGTTCGTTTTTAACCAGTTTGTACTTTATACTTTTGTTTATATTTCATCATAATTACTAAATTTGGATTTTTGTCTTCTATAAAAACTAAAAAGTAAAGTCCATGTTTATCAAGTTTTTTTGACCTTTATTTTCCTTTTTACACAAAAATTCACTTGTTGCTGTAGCTACTAAGGTTAGCGGATAGTTGGAAATCTTCCGATAACTGGATCCAATATCCGAACCGAAAATTTTCGGATACCAAGCCTTTTTCGGATCCGGATCCACCAACCTTAGTAGCTATCATTACATAAGGGATGTGACGGATTACCTTAACCCGATCGATTAGAATTCTCAAACTTGATCTAGGAAAATTTATAAAACTCGATCAAGCTTTTTTCCCAACTCGTCCCATCCCTAATATATCAGGAATGGAACGGGTAGGGAAAAAAGGGTACTTATTCCCTCCCCCAATCCGTGTTCAAGTTGATGTACGAAATTGTCAGTCATTTTTTCCTCAGTCATTTTTCTCCTCTCGTTTCAACCTAATATATCCAATCAAACAGCAAATTTCAAAAAAATTATTTTTTTCTTAGACTCAATTTAATTTAATCCAAAGAACGCATACTTTGTTCTTTAAATATTGAAAATTTATATGTTAAGTGTCTCGATTCAATCTTTTTTTTTTTTAAATTTTCACCATCCCTTCTCTCTCTCGTTTATTGTATTTAAAGCTCCCACTAACTGACACACAACTTTTAAAGTTTTGGTTTTCACATAACTTGAAAGGGGGGCTTTGACGAGAGGGAGGGGAAGGAGAGGGGGAGGGAGGGGAAGAAAGGATTGATCAATGAAAAGAAAATTTTTTTTTGAGCACCAGAAGCTCTTTTCTTCTTCCTCTTCCGCTTTCTCCCTGTCTGTTTAAGCTTCCCAAAACTATTTGTTTGGCTTTTAGCTTTTCTCATTTTTCTTTTTATATTAGCTGACAAAAGCTTTCACCTGTTTTCTCTCTGTTTGTTTAGAAAATTTAGAAAAAGAAAGTTTTTTTGTTAGTTTTGAATTTTTATTTTTTTGTCGTTGCGCTTCTTTAGAAATTAAACAGAAATATTGGAGAGAGCTTCCAATTTTTTTCTTTTCTCTTAAATGATCGTAGATCATTTAAGAGTCTGTATCTAGATTTTTTGTCGTGTTGAACTTGAATTTTATCTGTTCAACACCGGAAAACGTCTCTATCTTATATTCTACTTCTTCTGTCTAGGGTTGTAGGGGCTTGGAAAATCTGTACATTCCTAACCGAAAAATCATCGGTTCTTCAGCTCGATTCAGTTCAAAACCGACAACATTACTCTTGTCTAGGGTTTCGGTTCTGGACTGAACCAAAGGACCGATGATTTTTCGATTCGGTTCTTCGGTTCGGTTCCGGATATCCAAAGATCTTCCAAGAACCAACAACCCTACTCTCGTCTATAAAATTGTATTTATTATGTTTTTGTGGTTAAATTTCTTAGATGGGAGATGGAATCATGGAATGGAATTATCTTGGAATTCCAAATCATCTTGGAATCAGCCCAGACCGAAGCACAACTGATTGTGCCAACATCCGACCCCAATTATGCATTCTTTTTATTCATTTATGTATATTCTTTCTTCAAGTACGAACACAACAGTAATAAAAATAAAATTTCACATTTCTACAACTTTTCAATTAAACTCCCCCTTCTATCCATTAGTGCAATGGGCCAGAAGCAGAGCAATTTTTCCTCATTTTTTAATTTAATTTTTTTTAATCAAAAAGTACATACACACATTTATTTTTTCTTGTTTACCATGTTCTCTAGACAAATTTTTGTTTGTCTTTAATTTTTTTTGAACAAAAAATTTTTTGTCCTCTTGAATAAAAAACAAAACAAAATTTAACGCCTGATCGCCTTCTCTAACTTTTTTTTTCTTTTTAATCTTCTAATCATCCATTTTGACGTTAACACGTGCCCCCTACCGACTACTTAACCTTTCTAATATTTTCAATTTTCCTTCACTTTGAATTTTTGCTTCTTACTCTAATTATAGGTTGGAGAGGGTTGGTTGGGCGCGAGGAACGTTTGGGCGCGGGTCTGGAAAAATTTTCTTGGGATGTCACCTAAATTTTTAAAAAATTTTTCGTCTATTCCTAAGAGTATTGACTACTTCTTCCACAAATTTCAGAATTTTTGGTTAAACATTTTCCAAGTTATTATCGAAGAAGGCAAGAAAAGTGGTCTTTTTTTGTGTTTTTCTGCCTTTATTTTTTAAAAAGGAGGTCAACCCAAAAGATCACCACTCGAAATTAAATCCTGAAGGTGTTGATCTTTTGGGGTACCCTTGAAAATTGAAAAAAAAATTCTAAAAAAATTTTTCGGGGATTATAAATTTATGTTAAATACTTTTTTTGAAGTTTCCCCCTACCATCCCCTTCCCTTCTAAATTTATTCGTCGATCCATTTTTCATTTTTTTTCCATTTTTACACCAGTTTCCCCCCTGCACATTTCTCTCCACGTTGTATAATAAACTCCATTCCTCTCACATCATTATTCAAAACTCTTTATCTTTGAAACAAACACATTTTGTTGGAGTGTTCTTTGTTGTTGATAAGGAAGGAAAAGAATGTTGGGGGTCCAAAATATAAAATTACAAAAAGGGACGTTAGAGTCTGGACAGGATTTTGTAGGGGGGACTTGACTGTGTTCAAACCTGCATAACTTTTGAAGGGCCAAACATTTTTGAAAGATTTTGGTGTTGTTGGATAGAGGAGAAAATTTGCTACAAAATAGGGGGAAAAGTTGAAAGTTTGGTTAAGTGGGAAAATTTTTGTGGTCGAAAAACTGAATTTTTTAGAGATTATTTTTAAGCACCTTTAGACGGTTTTTTGCCCCTAACTTTTTTTACCTAATTAATTTTATATTTATTTTTGTTGTTTTTTGTAGCAAATTTTCTCCTCTATCGAATGATACCAAAACCTTTTTTTAATCTTTACATGTTCAAAAGTTATGGAGGTGGGGAGAGGTTGTGTTCTTCACCTTATACTTCAATGTTCTTTGATTTAAAAATAATTGCCTTTTTAATTTTTATTTTTTTTTGTTTTTAATTTATTTTAATGATAATATAGGGCTCTTAATTAAAAATGAGAGCACTATCACATTAGTAATTTCATTTAAAAAATTTTTTTTGCTTGAATGCGCGCCCTTGCCCCCTTATAAATTCTTTGATCAGTCTTATTAATTAATTAATTTATTTTTTTTATTTTATGACGAAACTAAAATTAATTTTAATATTTTTTAGATACAAAAATATTCTCTAAAAGAGAAAATTTAATTAAAATTTAAATGGCTCTAACTTTACCTTTACACTTTTTCGATGGCCTTTGCCGTCTATTGCCTCCACGTTTCTCTACAAATCCTTCTACAAGTGAACAGAATCGTTTAATTGAACATTTGGCTGTTCATTGCTCAATTTTTGATCAGGTTAATTTTTGGAGTTTTTGATAATTTGGTTTAGATTTTAACACTCACAAAACGGCCTTTTTAGCTTTATTCTACTTTAGGAGGAATTTGTGGAGATAGTATAAGGGTTATTTAATTAAAAGGATTGATGTTATTGGTGGTTGATTGGTAGTGGTTTTGGCTTGGTTATTTAGGGGTGGTGGTTCGAGTCCTTTCGAATGTAAACATTTTTTAAGTTACTTTAGGATTGAGTAAAAGTCCACTAAAATGCTTTTTTAGGGTTAAAAATTTTTTTTTAAATTTTTTATAAGGTCTGGACGCATTTTTTTGTTTAGTATTATTTAAATTCTCCTTATTTTCTCCTTATTTTTTAAAGATTCGTTGGCGTCGAGTCTCCAAAACCTTCCAGCGGGCTATTGATAACAGACTGCGTCAATTTACCCGAATCAATGTTCGTTGCTACAATGGACTAGCACAAATGTGTGAGGAATGTGAGGGAAGTGGATCTATTGGAGGGAAAGGTTTTTTCGGGATTTTTGACTAAAAATTTCTTCAAAATTTTTAAAGAAGGCTGTCTAGACTGGCATCCTTATGCAAAACTTGTACTTGTCCAAATGGGTGGAAATGAGCTTGGAATAGCTGTAGATACAAAAATGCGACATGGAGATGTGCTTGCTCTAGTTCAATTGTTAACAGCTTTTCGCCATTCTGTTGAGCAATTGTGTATGGATTCGCCGATTATTGAATTGCTTGTTTCACAGGTTTCTTTTTTTGTAGCAAATTTGTTATTAGGAGGACTTGGGAAGAAAGGATAGGGAATGGGGCGCATGTCTGGTGATTTCGGCAGAAGTGACGTAGGCGTGGTTAAATGGGCAGTGAGTGATTTAGGCAGTGAGGTGAATTGGGCAGTGAGTGATTTGGGCAGTAAACGTTTTTTAAAAAAATATTTTTCACATAAAAACAATTTGAGTATCAACAGAAAAATAATTATGCGTGATTTGGGCAGTAAATTTCATTCCTCAGGGCTAGGGCTCAAGTTTGTATTGAAATATATTTTTTTCTGAATATATTATGTCTCCGAGCTTGTGCTGATCATTTACACTTCAAGTTATACTTTTAAATTTGTGAGCATTATAGTTTTTTAAAAACAATAATTTACTGCCTAAATCACTCAAAATCTTATGATACTCAAATTGTTTTTATGTGGAAAATATTTTTTTAAAAAACGTTTACTGCCCAAATTACTCACTGCCCAATTCACCTCACTGCCTAAATCACTCACTGCCCATTTAACCACTGCCTACGTCACTTCTGCCGAAATCACACAGCACCATGGGGCGCATACCCCTTTGTCTTCCAGCCTTTTTCTTAATTTAGAAAAATTAGTCCAGGCAGTATGGCCTACCTTAGTTTTTGTTTAGTTCTTCCACCTTTACTGCAAGGACTATATCCCCATTAATTTATTCTAACCCTTAGTTAAAATCTTCTGGTAAACACTCTAGTTTCCGTCTTATGCCACTTGTACTGCTTGGAACCCTAATTTTGGAAATTGAAACCGTGGGTTAGTCATATGGACTGTAATTTGTTAGGGTGAGGAAAATGGAAGTATTTGGGTTTAGGAAGAAATGAATGGGAACTAGAGACAGTCCAAATTAGCGTGTGTCAATCTCCCTCATCTCTTGTTCTCCTGGTTTTTTTTAATTAATACGGGTTAACCTTTCTATATTATTATTTGAATTTGTTTGAGGGGTAATATTGAAGAGTATAGTCTGACCATTTTGTAAAAATATAGGGGGAAAAATAGGGAGAAAAAAAGGGGTCTATACTCTTCAATATTACCGTTTGAGGATTTTTAAACTTTTTTTTAGATAAATCGAAAGCAAATGAGTATTCTCTTAAATATGCTAAAGAATTCTCGAACATTTGTTTCTTCTCCTTGCAAAACTAGTCGAATGGGTGATGGAAGTGGAGGAGGTTATTCTGCTCATGATTTGGTTAGAGTACCGCCACCGCAGAGCGTTCCTTATGGACCTTTCTTTTCAAAATTGAAGAAATTAACTATTACTTCACAGGTTTGGATTTTATTAATGGACAGAGACCATAATTAGGAGGATGGGCTTGGTTGCTATAAAGAAAAGTGGTGTTGACAGGGGTTCCCTATCGGGATTTTGAAAATTTTCTCTCCAATAATGAGTTTCGAATTCCGACTTGAAAAAGTCCGGGTATCGTTTTTGGTAACCAAACTCATTTCTGATAATTAGGAGAGTATCAGGAATTGCACAAATCCATAGCAAATTACATTTCCAATCAATACTCTTCTTATTCCCACTGAATGAAACTCCGTATGTCCTTTCAACCCTACCTCTGGCTACTTTTTCTCAAAAACCTGAAAGTTGGACAAGACCTAAAAGGAAGCCATATAAGTACCTGGAAAGGGGACTTGAACCAGTAGCTTCCCTTCTACCCTCTTAATTACCCATTTAATTTTCAGTCAAACCAATTGGAGCATTTATCTCGTCTACTTACTTATGCTGTGGGTGTTGACTTTCTCTATGAAACCTCCAATATAGACTTGCTTTGTCTCAAAATTTGTATTGGAAGAGGTCAATGGTCTATGCAAAAACCAAGTATTCGTTTGTTTTGTCACGTTACTCGTTTTCGTCAATGGACAGAAGCTGGGTCTTTAGGTGAACGTTATTTTCAACAATTTACTGATTCTTCTTCACATTTTGGTAATAATGGAAGAGGAGGAGGGGGAAGATATCGAATTTAAATTTAAAAAATTTAAAAAAATTATTTAGGAAAAAATTTGAGCTTTAAAAAAATTATTTTAGAAATTTTAAAAGCTTGAATTAAGGTTAAAATATCTCAATTATTTTGAAAATAAAAAATTTTTGGAGTTTAATAGGAAGGAATTCTGGGTTGATAAGTCATCAGAATGATTAATTTATGATTTTAAAAAAAGAGGGAAACGAAAGGGTTCGAACCCGCACCCCTTTCAAAAATATTTTTTAAAAATATCCCACTTAACCAGCGAGTACATTTTTGGTTAAGTCTTTAAAATTGGCATCAGAATTATTTTTGATGATTTTTAAGATTCAAAATAATTTTTTAGAAAGTAAATAAGTTTAAATTTGAGTGGTTGAACACTATATTTGGATAATTAATTTCTTTTTTTTTGTTTTTCGTTAAAAATTAAATTTTTATTTTATTTTTGTCATATTTTAGGAATCAATGGCATTTTTTTTGTTTTTTATGATTTTTTAAAAACAGGGAAACGAAATGGTTCGAACCCGCATCCCTTTCAAAAATTTTTTAAAAAATATCCCACTTAACCAAAAATGCATTTTTTTAAATTTTTGAAAATTTTTTGAAATTTTTTGGAATTTTTTCTTAAAAACGTCTATAAAACATGCCATTGATTTTTAATTTTAATTTTTTCAAATTTAATTTTAAAAAATACTTTCGATATTTCATTTAAATATTAGCTTTTTTAAAAGTTTTGTTGATCCTATAAATAGTAATAATTAATTATTTTACACATTTTTAGTGTAGAATTTTATTTTTTTTCCTTTTTTTGTTTTAATTTTTAGCTCTTTAAAATTTTTTTTAATTTTTCGATGACCTTTTATTATTTATTTTGACTTAAATAAAAATTGACCCAAGTGGCCATTTTAATTTTTAAGAGCTTTTTAGGGATATTAATTAATTTTTATTTTTGTTTTTAGCTCTCAAAAATCAAAAAAATTTTCGAGAGTTAAAAATAATTTTTAATAATTGTTGCCAAAAAAATAATGCAATCTCAGCAGCAATTTTTTGTGTTTACCCCTTAATTAATTAATTAAATATATTCTACACACACTTTTTAGTGCTCAAATTTTAAAACATAAAATGAATAAATCTTTAAAATTTTTTTTTTATTTCTAAAAAAGGTTTGGGTGTGGGGTCCATGGATGAGGCAAAAATTCTCCCTCTTACCTACTATTTTTCAATTTATTTTTTTTGTTTCCGTTCAAAGCTCCGAAAAAAAATTTTATTTCTAAAAAAGGTTTGGGGTCCATGGAAGAGACAAAAAAAAATAAATTAATTTTATTGTTAGGAAGAAGAGAGATCTAGTTGGCTTGAAAGTTTACTAATAATCAAGGGTTTAGGCAAGGTAGTGAGCGAAGCAGGATTTTGATGCTTGCTCTCGGGGCTAAACTTTTCTCTCTCCCTTGCCTTATTTTAAGTTTTCCTTGGTTAAATTAGTTTTAAAAAATTTTTCCTCAATAGAATATTTATTTAATCAACAATCTCCCCTCTTACTATTTTTCAATTTATTTTTTTGTTTCCGTTCAAAACTCCGAAAAAATTTTTTTTGATAAAAAGGTGAAAATAAGAGGGATGTGTACCTACCTATTTTATTTAATATTTAAAAAAGAACAAAAAAGCATATGATGCTTTTTTTTAACAAAAGAGAAGAGAGATTTCTTAACTAAAAAATAAAAAAAAAATAAATTAGAACCATCTGTTCCGAAGAAAAAATTTTTTTCTCCTTCTATAGGGGTGAACGCCTGCTTTGGGAACACATAGAGAAGAAAATAGGAGAAAAATATTTTTTTCAGTTATTATTTTTTTCTATGTGTTCAAAGTATTTTTCAACATTTGTTTAATATTTTTTATTAAAGAAATTATTTTTTAAACTAATTTTCTAAAAAGTGACATCAGCTGTCTATAGAATATATGGGGGTGTTGACCTTAGAAAGAGGGGGTAGAGAGATGAGATTTTCCTGTTGTTTTTAAATTTTTTTTCTTTTTGTCCTGACTTGAAGGAACACTATATTGGCAATGATTTTATAAAAAAATCTTGAGAACAAAAATTCCAAGCTAAAATGTAAGGGAAAAGAATGATCTCTCATTTAAGCTTTTTTAAAGCTTTAATCGATCAATTAGAAAAATACTTTAATTTGTATTTTTTGTGTTTTTAAATTGAAAATAAAATACAAATTTTCCGGAAAATACAAATAAATACAACTTTTCCGGAAAATACAAATAAATACAACTTTTCCGGAAAATACAAATAAATACAACTTTTCCGGAAAATACAAATAAATACAACTTTTCCGGAAAATACAAATAAATACAACTTTTCCGGAAAACACAAACACATACATTCTGTATTTTCATAAAAACACAAAAAATATTATTATTTTCCGGAAAATTTAATATTAGTATTAGTTTCCGGATAAGTTTATTCCCGTGTTTTACTAAAAACACACATTAATATTACCTTCCGGAAATTTCCGGAAACTACAATATATTATTTTCCGGAAAGAAGTATATGTATTTTCTTTATTTCCTAAAAACACAAACATAGAAATACCTTCCGGAAAATTCCGGAAAACAATAAAATATATTTCTTCATTGTATTTTCATAAAACACAAACACATACATTTCCGGAAAAGTTAATAAATTGTATTTATTTTGTATTTTTATCAATTTCCCTTTAAATATTACAGATTAAAAAAGTTTACAGTGCATGCCCACAACCATCTCAGTTAGTCCGGCTGTTCCGGTTAATTTCTTAGTAAGATATATTAACTTAATTTCTTCCCAGGACAAACTGGTTGTGAATGGTGTTGATCTAGTTAACGAGGATGAATTATCACCCTCCCAACATAGGGAACTTCAACGCTATATTGATGCAAACGCCCATTTGCTAGGATTTCTAGATAAGGAGAAGGAACAGGAAGAGGAACTAAAGAAAAAGTATCACGCCCAAGGAGAGCCTTGGAATATCCATAGATCGGTAGCCTGAAATTTCTGAAAATTTATTTATTTTCCCTTCAAACAGAACATTGGCTATGGAACCTCTCTCAGTGGTACAGGCAAAGGAGGGGCAAAAGGAGGAAGTGGAGGGGATGGTCTTAGTGCCTATGGCAATGGACGTAAACACCAACAAAATGGCGGCACCTCCCCCTTCGATGACCTCCTAGATTACCGTCCAACCTCAACAACACAATCCCTAAGTATCGGCACTCCAATGTCACTTTCTGATTATTATGGAGGACCCGGAGGGAAACGGAAAGGTGTGAGCTGGTCAGATGTTGTTGATCCTGACCATGCTATTGCTGGAGATGTGACTCCAACTACTACAACAGACACAACAATGCCTGCAGCGACGACTGCAAGATCTTATTCAGTGAGTATTAAAATCTCATTATAAGATGCCACTCAGAGCTTCAAAAAATTCATACCCTATAATGAGGTGTGTTAAATAGAGAGTATCGCTTAAGTAGCTCCCCACCCTGTGGACTGCAGCGACGACTGCAAGATCTTATTCAGTGAGTATTAAAATCTCATTATAAGATGCCACTCAGAGCTTCAAAAAATTCATACCCTATAATGAGGTGTGTTAAATAGAGAGTATCGCTTAAGTAGCTCCCCACCCTGTGGACAACCGACTTTTAAGAGGAAAATAGAATAAAACAGGACCTGGGGGGATCACTATAAGGGATCAAGAATCGTCTCTTATGATGAGGTGTAGCCTAAATAGAGGTTTCACTTAGAAAGAACCCCAACCCTGTGACCGCTCAAATTTAAAATTCATCTTTTCCCACTAGCCTAACTACTACCAGCAACAACACAGTGTCGGAGATTATTCCCCAACAAGGTATAACAACGGCAGAGATCCTTATTCTGCCTCTGGAGCAGAAGGGGACAGATATGGCAATCCAAAAATGTTTGCACGTGAACACAGCCCCCAAGGAAGTGGTTATTGGACGGGGAGTGGTTCTCCTTGGCCTGTTGGTACTTGGGAGCGTGGAAATTGGGACAAAAGTAAAGATAAGCAGTCGAGATGGCAGGACTTCCCAAAGACCGATTTGCCAACATACTCAGCATTGCCGCGAAGTATGGATGATTTTAATAGATTTCAATCACACGAACACCGTGAGGAGCAACTCAGAAAGAGCCAGGAACGTGATGAGGCTGTTAAATTTTATGGGTATGGAGACCATAGAGATTCCGGGTTGGAATTGAAACCGAAACGTTGGCAAGGGGGAGAGGTAAGACAATTTTGGCATTTTGAAAAAATTTCAAAATTGATATTTTGAAATTTTCGACATTTCGAAATATCCAAGAAATTTTCTTTTTTAAGGCTGTTACTGATCCAAATATTATGAAAAAATCGCTAAAACCTCGTCGTCTTTTCTACTCTCCGATCGGTGATGGAGTGGTTGGTTGAATTTAACGTCACCCAAGAGATCACCACCCTCATTGCTAATAATAGGGTGTTGGTCTTTTGGGAGGACTTGTTAATTTTCTATTTCAATTATCAAATCTAGGTGGAGGCTGACGGAATAGAAATGAAATATCCCCCAAGAGATCTAACTCCACGTCGTTATGTTTACCATCAACGATTTACAGAACAAGATCCTGGTGCGCCAGGTATACGTGTCAGCGAAAAAACATGGCATGAAGGAGGTTCTAAAAAATATTTTTGTTTTAAAATCCAAAAATGTTTATAGGAGGAGATGATGGACCACAGGGCGCGACATTCCACAGTTGGCCACAAAGTCCAGATACTGGGGATGGTGATAGAGGGGAACGTGGGGGACCCCCTAGAGATGCTGGCGATGATGGGAGGGGTAAAGGAGGCCCTCCAGTAAAATGGCCGGCTGATGATTTGGATGATGGAAGAGGAAGGAAAAGGCCGAATGATGATGGTGGTGATAATGGGAAGAGAGGAAAGGGGTAAAAAATAGGAAATAAGAGGGTTGAGGGGGTCGTGGGTTCGAAACCGATCAAAGGAAATAATTTTTATTTTTACTTGTAAAGGCCGGGAGATGGACTTGGACCCTTGGGCAAGTTTCCACTGCTTGGTGATGACGATGGAAGACGCCCCAAAGGAGATGATTTGGATGGAGGCAAGGGAAGAGAAGGGCCTGCTGGAGGAGTAGGCGATAACGGGGGTAGAACTCCAAGAGAAGGATGGCAAATTGAATTTATATCAAATCCGCGTGAATGCATAAATATTTATGGAACTGACACGATTACTAATGTAAAGAAAAAATTTTGAAAATTTTCCAAAATTTTTTTGAAAATTTTTCAGATTTTCGATTTGGAGGATCATACACCCAAAACAATAACAACAATAAAAGAAACATATTCCCCAGCACCTCCAGATCTTCCTTTACATTTGGAAGATGAAGAAAATAGTAGGGAAGGAAAGAAATTTTGAAATTAAAATTTTATTTTGGCCAAATCTTACCTTTGTATTTTTAAATGCTAGAGAAGAGAGGGAGTATTAAAGAATGAGAGAGACACGAGAGAAAATTGGCAATCCCGGAGAATTGGGGTTTCTTCGAAAAAAAAGTTTAAAAATAAGAAAAAGGATTTTTCTAGAGTAAAAAAATATGCTGATTACGAATCTGAACTCGGATTTTGAAAAAGTCGAATCCCGGACCCGAACCAAATTTCGAACCCTGAACCCGAATTTCGAATATACAAATGATACCTCATTCGAAAGAGCTCATCGAGCTGCATCGAATGACACCAAAATCAACGAAATCTGACTTGATCGGACAAAGTTATGACAAAAAGTATACCTATGTGAGTACTGTAGGAGTCGGCGACTTATGTCATAACTTTGCCAAAATTTGATGAATCACTGTAATTTTGGTGTCATTCGACTCAGCTCGACGAGCTCTTTCGAATGAGCTATCATTTGCATAAACTTTTTTTACTCCAAAAAATCACCCTTATGGTTTTTCAATATTCCGGGGTCTGTATCTTGGTCCAATCATGTCGGATTTCATCGATTTTGGTGTCATTCGATGCATCTCGATGAGTTCTACCTGTATATGAAAGACTGACCATTTTGTACAATGTCCGACAATGTCCGGGGTCAAATTCCGAATTCGGGTCCGGGATTCGACTTTTTCAAAATCCGAGTTCAGATTCGTAATCAGCATATTTTTTTACCCTAGAAAAATCCTTTTTCTTATTTTCAAACTTTTTTTTCGAAGAAACCCCAATTCTCCGAGATTGCCAGAAAATTTATAAAAATAAACTTTCCGGAAAAACATAAAGAAAATACAAAATCAATAACAATTGTTTTATAAGAAAATACTTCCGGATTAATAAAAACAAATTTCCGGAAAATACAAATAAATTATTTTACTGACATATATTAAAAACCGGAATAGTCTTCCGGAAAAACTAAAGAAAATACAAAATTAATTAAAATTTATAAGAAAACACTTTCCGGAATAGAAATAATTTCCGGAAAATACAAAAATTACTAATAAATTGTTCTAACTAAAACACTTTCCGGAATAGTATTCCGGAAAACTTTTAATATAAATAAATTTCCGGAAAATACAAATAAATTATTTTACCTATATAATGAAAACCGGAATAGTCTTTCGGAAAAACCAAAGAAAATACAAAATTAAAATTTAAAGAAAAACACATTCCGGAATTAATAAAAATACATTTCCGGAAAATACAAATAAATTAACATAGTAGTCTAAAAACACATTTCCGGAATAATCTATTGTATTTTACAAAAATACAAGCCTCCATTAAAATCATTTAAATTCTTCCAAATTAGCCAATCTCGGAATTATTTTTGTATATAAACGAACACCCTCCAAAAACACATTTTCGTTCAAATATTCATTGTGATCATGTAAAAGTATAGGTGTATTAATCATTGGAGAAAAGCCAATAGCGGGAATTCCAGCCCCTCGGCAATATCTGGCGTCTGTTCCGCCAATAAATATTTCCTTTTGGAATTTACAATTTCTTAAAAAATTTTTTTTAATTTTTCCATTAAAAACACAATTTACTCTTCTTTAAAAACACTAGTCAAAGCATTCCACCAAGGATCGGAAGTGTCCGTAGGCGTTAGTTTGCGGCATAAACCTTTTTGTAAAAATTCATAAGTAACTCCCTTCCCTGCATTTTTACACCAATTTTTAATCATTTCTTCTATTGTCTATTTTATAAAATTAAAAATTTTTTTAATAATTTATATTTACATTAAAGTCGTCGGTCGGTGTAATGCGCATGTCAAAATCTGTGGGGTAAATATTTATGTATTTTTGTGTTTTATTTTATTTTTGTATTTTTCCGGAATGTTAATATTATTTTTTAGAAGGTTTGTATTTTCCGGAAAATTATATATTTTTGTGTTTTCCGGAATGTTCTGAAAAAAATATTTTATTTCCGGATTTGTGTATTCGCATAAGTATGTTTTCCGGAACTTTCTTGGATTAGTATATTTTGTTTTTTCTTTTATTTTTGTATTTTTCCGGAATATATTTTTAAGGAATGTATTTTTCCGGAATTTATGTATTTTTATATTTTCAGATTGTTTGTATTTTTCCGGATACTTATATTTTTGTATTTCGGCAATCCAGGAGAATTGGGGTCCCTGCGGGAAAAAATCTTAAAAATAAGAAAAAGGATTTTTCTAGGGTAAAAAAGTATGCTGATTACGAATCTGAACTCAGATTTTGAAAAAGTCGAATCCGAACCCGAATATAGGTCCTCGAATATCGAAAAACCATAGGGGGGACCAAGCTGATTTTGGGGTGAAAAATTCGAATATGCAAATAATAGCTTATTCGAAAGAGCTCGTCGAGCTGAGTCGAATGACACCAAAATCATCGTGATTGAACAAGATCGGACGAAGTTATACCACAAAAAACGAACAACGTATGCCTATGTTTTTTGTGTCATAACTTCGCCTGATCTTGATCAATTGCGATGATTTTGATGTCATTCGACTCAGCTCGTCGAGCTCTTTCGAATGAGATATTATTTGACCAATTTGCGCTCTGTTTATTTTTCGAAATTTTTCCCAAAATGTCAAATATCCGAATTTCGGGTTCGGGATTCGACTTTTTCAAAATCTGAGTTCAGATTCGTAATCAGCGTATTTTTTTACCCTAGAAAAATTATTTTTCTTATTTTTAAGATTTTTTTCCGCAGGGACCCCAATTCTCCTGGATTGCCTGTTTCCCCTTAATATATTCTTACAAGCAACAAATTCAGAAGGAATAACATTTGTTTGAACACCTCCCTCAACTTTACTCAAATTAATACTCGTCACATCGCCCAAATTTAATTTATCAGAATTTTCTTCCAACTTTTTTCTTTGTTGTTCACGAAAAGCATTAACAGATTGAAGAATTGAAGTCTTTAAAAAAATTATTTTTTTTTGTATTTTTTTGTGTTTTATTTGTATTTTCATTGTATTTTTTTGTATTTTCTTTTGTATTTTTTGTGTTTTTTTTTGTATTTTTTTTTGTGTTTTGTGTGTTTTTCTTTGTATTTTTCTGTATTTTCTTTGTATTTTTCTGTATTTTTTTGTATTTTCTCTTACCAATTTTGGCCCGGCAGAATTTTCAATAAATCGAGAACCGTGCCCAGGCGATCCAGGACATATTATTTTAAACCCTAAAAATTATTTAATTTTAAAAAATAATTTTTAAAAATTTTTTCTAACACCAAACACAACGTTCTGCATAAAATAAACGATAAACATCATTTTCACTTGCAAGCCCCTCATCCAAAACAAATCCAACATTTAGTTGCTTGAAGCAATCAGTCTCTACAAATTTTTCCATGCCATCATGACCACCGATTTCTTCATCTATCAAATTATAAGATATGGGCATTATGAAAAATTGACATTTCGAAACTGGGCATTTTGATACTTGGTCATTTTGTAATCTGACCATTTTGAACCCTGGGCATTTTAAATTTTTTGCCATTATGTATTTGACCATTTTAAATATGGGCATTTTGAATTTTGACCATTTTACAATTTGGGTATTTTGAGATTTACCATTATGAAATCTTACCATTTTGAACACTGGGCATTTAAAATTGGGTATTTTGAACTTTGGACATTTTGAAATTTGACCATTATGAACCCTATAAAAATTTTAAATACCTGGTCCCCACAGTATGTGAATGGTCCGAACAAAGGGCTTATTCTCATTCGAAGCTTTAAGAGCACGCAAAGCTTCAATATATTGAATACCAACGCATTTCATGTCCTCAAAAAAATTTTTTTGAAGAAAAAATAAAGGAAGTCTACCTGTGCCCCACGAGCAAAAATATCCCCCTTCTCGTCTTTAAAAGCCTCATAAGGAGGGTATGTCCAAAACTCCCCAAAAGTGGGGACAACATCTGTGTGGCAATACAACAAAATTGAAGGTAATTCGGGTCTAGTGCCAAACAAAGTCATTCCAACAAAAGGCTTTTTGTCCACACACTTGTTTAATTTATTTTAAATTTAATTCAATTTTCTCCCCAAAAAATTACCTCATACCCCCAAGGGGTAATTCCCAATTCTTTTGCATAATTAAATAAAAAGTCTCTACAGCCATCTAATTTTTTAAAAATTAAATTTTTTTAATTAAAATTAATTTTACAATAATCAGGATTTGGTTGTTCTGTATTTATTCTTAAAAATTCTCTAAATTTGGTCACAGCAATATTTTCAGTCATTTTATTTTTATTTATTTAGGAGAATAAATTATATTTATTTATCAGGGCAAATAGCAGCAGTATAATTTTATTTTTTTCTCTTAAAAAACGATAAAATAAATTAATCGAAAAATCATTCTATGAATTATTTTTTTGTATCATTTGACTAAAAATTCCATTTGGCCAAAAAATTCATTTGGGTCAAATTTTATTTGGGTCAAAATTCAATTGGTCCATACCCATTTGGTCACAACCACAAAACGCCCAGCTGATTAATTTTCGTTTTTTGATTTAATAAGGTTTTCAAAATTATATTAATTTTTTGTGTTTATATTAGCTTTGATTTTGTTTTTTATTTTTTTATTTCCGTTTATTGCTGCTAATAAATAACAAAAAGCAATAAAAATTGTTTTTGAGCAATTGCTCATTTTTCTCACATTGCTCAACAAATGTTCTTATTTTTTATGTTTCCGATTTTTTATTTAATTGCTATGTTTGTAAATATTAATTTTTTATATTGGTTAATCTTTTTTGGCATCTTTTTTGATTTTATTTTTGAATTTGTAAGGGAGATACCCACACCTTTTCTTTTAGAGGTACACCTACTTTTATTTTTATAACTCATGAACGGAGAAATATTTAAAAATCCTTTTGATATCATTCGATAGAGAATTAAATTTGCTACAAAATAAAGCAAAAATAAAAATTTTAAATTTTTTAACAGAAAAGTTACAAAAGGGTAAAGACGAAAAATCGTGATTTTCGTTGATTTTCTGGCTGTAACTTTTCACTCAATTATCTGAGCAGAACAATCCTGTTAGATAAAATAATCCGCACATTTAGAGCTTTCGATTGATACAAAAATTATTCAAATCGGTTAAAAATTTAAAAAGTTATGGCTAAAAATAGACCTCAATGTCTCACATTTTTTCATACTGTATTCAAATTTATTTAATTTTTGGCGTTCTGTTTAAAATTAATAAAAGGGATCAATTGTCATTTAATTATTCATCTTTAGAAAAATCTTTGTTTTTTATGTTTTTCTAGTTTGTTTTTTCCCAAAAGAATTTTACGGTTGACAGATTTGTAAAGGGCATCATATACATTTTTCTTCTTTCATCTTCCTTATTTTGGCTTATTTTTACTACAAAGTTTTATTTTCCCCATCGACTTTTTAATTCATTTTCAGCATTTAAAATATGGAGGCAATTGCAGAACACGATTTTAATGCAACTGAAGGGGATGAACTAAACTTTAAGAGAGGGCAAGTACTTAAGGTTAGTCTAATATGTGACAAGGACATTTCGGCGCCGAACATTTTGGCGTCCTTAAGAAATTTTGTTCGGCGCCGAAACGACCCCATAAAATTAGAAATTGTTTTTTAAAGATACTCAATAAAGATGAAGACCCTCATTGGTATAAAGCAGAAATTGGCGGTATAGAAGGCCTTATTCCCTCAAATTATATTCGAATGATGGAACATTCTTGGTATTTGGGTAATATTTCGAGGAGTGATTCTGAGGTTTTTTTTAAAAATTTTTTAAAAAGAATTTATTGGGTTTTCTGGTTACTTTTTGGTTCTCTAGGATTGTTTAGGGCCCGATATCTAAGGAATATACGGTGAGGATGGTTAAGTGCGAGAATACTTACCCTTTGGTTTAATGTCCGTGGTGGTTGAGGGGGTCGAGGGTTCGAACCCGCTCCGGGCCCTCTATTTTTTAAGTGACTCCAAACTAAATTTCAGACCCTACCATTGTTATATTCACTCTTTAAATGATACCAAATATTTATTTTTTTATTCAGACACTCCTTCTAAAGCCAGGCAACCCTGACGGAGCCTTTCTCGTTCGACGTTCAGAATCTTCCCCTGGAGAATTTTCAATTTCTGTCAGGTTAATTTAAAGTCGAAAATCACTTTCTTATTAAATTTTTTTAGATATGACAATGCAGTTCAACATTTTAAAGTTCTGCGTGACACTAAACTCGGCCAGTACTACTTGTGGGCAAAAAAGTTCAACAGTCTGAATGAGCTGATTAATTACCACAGGTTTTATTTCGATTATAGTTTGGAAAAAAGTCTGAAAAAATTTTTTCTTACTTCTATTTCGCTTGTAAATAACATCCTACTGGCTGGGAATAGCAAAAAAGTATTTAAAAAGGAATGGGCGCTGAGCGGGTTCGAACCCATGCCCCCCCCCACGACCCCTTCAACTTTTATTTTTACGTTTATTTTTTAAAACCTAAGCTTGATTCAAAAATAAATTTAAAATTTTATTTTCCACTCAATTTGACCTTTAAAACATTTGCTAAATTAAATCCTTGTGAAAATACATTAACGACCCTCGAACGGGGTCGAACCCGCGACCTATTTTTCGATAAAATTTTTTTGATTTTTTACTATTTTATTTTCTAAATTAAAAATGAATTATATTTTAAATTTAAATTAATTTTTAATAATTCAAATTTTAGATCCAACAGCATATCCAAAACACACAACGTACTTTTGCGCTCAATGGATTCGGCATTCTCCAATAAACATGGACTTGTACAAGTATATATTTTTAGTAAAAAAATTTAGGGAAAAAATATTTTTGCCTTTATTTCTCTTATAAATGAAATTTTACTGCCTGGGGATGAACAAATAAGCATTTAAAAAGGAAAGGGCCCTGAGCGGGTTCGAACCCACGACCCCTTCGAATTTTTGGTTACCCAAAAGTTTTTACATATTCTTTGTTTTTTAATGTTTTTCAAGTTTAAAAGATTCTGACGCTTCAAAAATATTTTTAAAATCCCTAGTAGAATCCCCACTCCTAGTATCAACACTCTAGTGTAGTGGTAAACGTTTGTAATTCACCCCCTTATAGGTCTTGGGTTCGAACCCGCTCGGGGGAATTTATTTTATTTTTCCTCCAAAAACATTTTCTTACGTTAGCCACACTCTAGTAATTTTCTTTGGAATTGTTTTAACCAAAAACAATCAAATAATTTTTTAAATAATTTTTTTTTGAAATTTACCTAGGCACTTTTCGATTTCTCCCCACAAGAGGAAGGAGAACTTGGATTTCAAAGAGGGGATATTATTACAGGTTTTTCTTTAACTTTTTTGTAAAATAAATTAAAAAAAATTTTTTTTGTAGTGACCAAAAGAGAAGATGAAAATTGGTGGGAAGGTACACTCAACAATCAAATGGGAATATTCCCTGCAACATATGTGTAAGTTAATATTTTGATAAATAATTGTTTTTGGCAAAGAATAAGTTGTTAATTTAATTTTAGAATCTAGAAAAATGTTTTCCCGGTGAAATGAAGATTAGAAAATAATTTTTGGTAAAATTAAAATATTTTACCCCGAGCGGGTTCGAACCCGCGACCTTATAAGGGGGAATCAATGACGCTACCCACTACACCAGGAGATAGTTTTTCAGGTAGAAATTAGAAAAAATAATTTTCCACTAAAATGGAGCGAGGAAATGTTTTTTGAGAAAAATAAAATAAATCTCCCAGAGCGGGTTCGAACCCACAACCTATAAGGAGGAAAGCAAGGACGTTAACCACTACACCAAAGATGTTTTTTCGAGGAAATTTTTTTATCTCTAAGCCTCATTTTAATTTTTCAATTTTTAGATGTCCTTATCACAGTGGATAAACGATGCACATTGTCTTTGGTGTCTGTGGTAAAAAAACAATACTATTATATAAAGCATATATAAAATATTTTTCTTAATTTGTGTTCATTTAAATTTTTATAGCCAATTTTAGTGGGAAATTAACTTTAATTTTGAGCTTTTTAATGTAAAAAATTTCAAAATGTCAATTTCTCAAATTTTTTTCAAACATTAACTTCATAATTCAGTCGACTAAAATTGGCATTTTGAAATTTCCTTCCTGTATTTGTTATCAACTCAATACCAACACATCTTCATTTAATCGTGTCTTGCCCTCTTTACTCTCATTATTTAAAAGCCCATAACTTCAATAAAAATTTTAGTTTTCGTTTTATTGTTAAGAAAAAGCAAAAAGTTATGTGCTACAAATTTTAATTTTAAAAAATTGTTCCGCTTTCCCCAACACAAAATTGACGCTTTCATTGTTTTTATTTAAAAATAAACTATCAAATATATTATTTCCCTTAAAAATTAATTGGCAATTTTATGTAAATATTATTATAAAATACAATTTGAATAAAAACAAATTGACAAACGTATACTAACAAAAATAATTGGATCCGCCTCATCTGGTCAGATTCCAGGAGGTCAACACCCCAGTAGTCAACCTATACGTTTGAACTAGGGTTGCCAAAACGGACCGATTCCGAAAGATCAGTCGGGCCTAAGATATCTGACCCGAAAAAGACCCGTACGGCCCGACTCGTTAAAGTTAGGCTCTCTCAACCATTTCCGAAATTTTATGTTTTGGGATCAAATGTCTTATTTTAGGAATTTAATTTCCATTTCTCTCCGACAAAGATTGAAAAAGAATTATGCCAAATTTTTTATTTAAAATATATTTACATCAATTAAAGAAGAAAATCGTCTTTTTTTAAATATTCGTAAAAAATATATTTACAATTTTTTTGTTAAATTATTATTTTTTTACGTTCCCAATAAATTCAAGGTATATTTATTTAAAATATTTTTTCAAAAATTCCCCCCAAAAATTCTCTCATCATCACCAAAAATATTTATTAATAGTCTGCGCGAAAGGATCATCCATTGATGCTGATTGAGCATTTTCCATTCGAGTAATGCAGTAATAGCTTAAAGAGTAAAAAATGTCAACATTTGAAAGGGTTGACAAAAATTTAAAAATGCCAACTCTCAAAATGGTCAATCCAAAATTTTTCACCCAAATTGGACCATTCTCAAAAAATCACCGTTTAAGAAGGTCCTAAGAATTTCAAAACGCCCATTCACAAATGGTCACTTCTAAAAAATTTTCAAAGTGGTCAAACCCCAAAATGGTCAATTTCGAAAAGGTCACAAAGCTCCCCGTGGAATTTCAAAACGACCATTTCAAAGCGGTCAGTTCCCACGTATCTCAGAATGGGTAGAACCCAAAATGGACAATTTAAAAATGCTCAAAATGGTCAGAACCCAAAATGACCAATTTTCCAAAAATTTTAAAACAAAAACATACACAACAGCGCCAGTAATTAAATTCGAAACCACAATCGCCAGCAAAACATCCAGACGGCAAAACATTGACCAGTCAAATAATTTTTTGTTTGAAACAATTCTGCGGTGGTAAAGCTTCCCCCCTGGGGATTTAAAAGTAAAAAAGTCTGTAGTCTCTTCTGGTTCTGGACTGTTTGGAGGTGTTGTTAATGTTGAATTAATTACTAGATTGTTCTTTGGTCTGAAGAGAAAATTTTTGGAAATTTTTTAAAAATTTGGGGTTGTCCGCAAAAATTTTTGCGGACAAAAATTTTTTGCGGACAATCCAAAATACGTGTCTCACTAATTTTAAGGTATAGTTAATAGGATTAGGAGGTTAAAAAAGTAAGTTTAAAGAGAAAACGAAGTGTGGAAACAGGAAAAACAAAAATTAGAGTACCCTAAAAAATTGTCCGCAAAAATAATTTTGGATTTATTTCTGTCGGACTTATTCTATAAATATACACCACTGCAAGAAGTCCTTCAGTCTTGCATGCCCAGTGGGTAAAAAAGCTGTTTAAGCAATACCCTAGGGTTGCCAAAATGACCCGACACAGACCAAAGGATAGAGTCGGGCCTAAGATATTTGGCCCGAAAAAGAAACGTACGGCCCGACTCGATAAAAATGAGGCCCGAAAAAATGACTCGACCATCGGCCCGACTCGAAAACGGCAACCCTGAATACCCCCAATTTAAGCAACAGCTCAGTATAAGGTGCGGATTTTTGAGGCCCTGAGAAGGGAAAACTTATAGAGAGGTCCGCCTATAAAGCTATGGAAAATAAAAATAATTAAAAATTATATACTTGTCATTATTAGCCCCTCCATCGCTTCGATAAGCCCACTCCCACAACCAATCAGTCGAAGATTTGTTCGTATTCCCGCCAACATCAGGCCCAATCATAGACTTAACCAAACGATACTTGACTTGTTCCAAAGAAGATTCAAACTCAACAGCTGGGCTTTGAATAGAGACGGGAGAAAGACGAGAATCTCTTTGACTAATAATTCCTCCCCCAACAGAATTCTCTCCAATATTGACGGCCTCTATTGAAGAGGAGAGGCTGGCACGGCTTGGAGCTAGTTCTACCCAGGACTCTGAAAATGATTTTAAAAAATTTTTTAAGGTGGTTTTTAAGTAGAAAGAGTGTCAAGAATTAATTAGGAAGAAAATCAGTTTTAGAAAAAAATTATTTCCCCGAAGAGGGTTCGAACCCACGACCTGTTAGGGGTAAAACTGAAACACTACCAACTAAACCAAGAATACTTTAATTGGGTTAAGAAGGATAAAGAAAAGGAAAATAAAATGTCGTCTTCTCCCCAAAGGGTGTCTAGAAGTTATTCTGATGAAGACACTTTTTACAAAAAATGTTTTACCCCAAGAGGATTCGAACCCGTGACCTTGACCTGAAAGGTTCAAATTTGAAACTTTCGAAAGATCTTCGAACGATTCTTTATTTTGAGACGTTTGCGGACTTTACAAAGTATAACAGAAAATGGAACCCAACCCTTTAAAATGCCCCCAAAATAGTTTTTTTAAAGAAACCTGGAACACTATCAATTTCATCAGGCCCCAACGGCTTTTCTGCCATCATTGCCAACCCGGCAGCTGCTAAATTAGAACCACTTCCTTTCTTCATAGAAGATGTTGAAGTATTATTATTATTTCCTCCTCCATTACTACTTGTTCCAGCACCAAACTTTTTTGTTGTGTCAAATAATTCTGGTTGGCGATTAAAAAATGAAGACATTTCTCTTTCTTTTTAATTAAAATCAGTAAATTTGCTTGTTTAAATTAATTTTAAAAAAATCTAAAAAATAAAAAAATGAAAAAATTAATGATAGACAAATCCAGAATTAATAACACGACAAAATATTCAAGAAAAAAATATTCTACTCCAAAGGAGTTCGAACCCACGACCTGGCTGGGGGGAGTCTAAATCGCTAACCACTACACCACGACTTATCCCAAAAAAGACAAAATTAAAAAGCGGACAAGTCTAGAATTAATAACATGACAAAATATCCAAGAAAGAGAAAAATAATTTACCACAAAGGAGTTCGAACCCACGGCCTGTCAGACTAGTCTAAATCGCTAACCACTACACCACGCCTTATTAAATTAAAGTCCGATTAATTAAAATTTAATTTAGAGGGGTTATTTAATTCAAATAGTATATGTATGTACTATTTTAGAAGAATAAATGCATATCGACGAAGGAATGCAAATATAAATAAAATATTTAAAACAAGGTAAAAACTCTAATTTAAAAAGGTTAAAGACTGATCAAGAAAAAAAACTTTTTTTTAATTTTATCGATTTTTAGCCCCTTTACTAAGCTTTTTTGGGTTGATTTTATTCTTCTTTTTTAATTGTCACACTGTCACAAGAACTCAATATTTGTATGAAAAGAGAAAAATAAAAAGAAGAAAAGTATATTTATTTTTACCAAACAGAGAAAAATATAAAAATTCTCCCTTTTCTCAGCTGTTTTATGGGGCTTTCTCCCCTGCTTAACACACAAGTATGGGGGGTCATGTGAATATTAAAAACAAAAAATAGGAGTATTAAAACAGAGAATATTTAAATAGAGGGTATTTATTTGTTCTTTTAGTCACCGCTAGAATATTAAAATGCCCAGTGGACAAAATGGTAAGAAGTCAAAATGTCCAAAAAGACAAAATGCCCATAAGAAGAAAAAACGACAAAATGCCCAGTAGAAGAAAAAAGGACAAAACGCCCATAAGAGGGAAAAAAGACAAAATGCCCATAAGAAGAAAAAAGACAAAATGCCCATAAGAAAAGAAAAACCCCCCATAAGACAAAACGCCCAAAAGGCTAATAGTGGACATTTTGACGTTACATTTTTGTCCATTGGACATTTTGAAACTAGCAAAACTAGGCAGTGTTTAAGAGTGTTTATAAAGAAAATAAGACCAAAGAATAAATAAAAATAAAATAGAAACAGGCTTTAAAAGAGCCTTTAAATAAATGTGTTGTGTCTGGCAGAAAAAAAATTTATTTTTGCAATTAAAAAAGGCAAAAGTATTTTGGATGACAATTTTTTAGAAATTAAAAGAGAATCATATGAGAAGGAAAAAAATTAAATTTCAAAATGTCAACTTTTCAAAACACCCAAAAAATTAATTTTTTTCACAAATTCCAAATTGAAGGTATTATTGTATCCGTTTGTACACTTGTACTTTGCATTTCCATTAAATTATTACTAAAATAAGGATCATAGGAGAATAGTGGGGGTGTTTGTGTCCAGCCATTATTGCGCAATAGACTGAAATTTTGGAAAAAAATTTTCTGAGAAATTAAAAAAATGTCCGCAAAAATATTGCGGACATCCGCAAAAATAAAAAAATTTGCGGACGTCCGCAAAATTTTGTCCGCAAATTTTTTTGTGTCCAACCATTTTGTCCGCAAAAAAAATTTGCGGACAACCCCACGCGGACATTTATAAAAAAATTTAAAAACCTTCCCCCTCCCCCCATATCAACAACTCCATCAATTAAATCAAATGAAGAAGAACAACAACAAGAACCATAAAAAGTTTGTGTAGATTCTTCTACTGTTTGATAACAAATATTATTATTATTAAAAGAATTATTAAAATTATTATTATTTTCTTCTTCTTGATTTGATAAATATTGTTGTGTATTTATTATTAAATTATTATTTTGATTATAATTTGTAATTAATTCTGATTGTTGTTGAGTGGGATATATTTCTGTTTGTGTATAAATGTGTTTTTCTGTTGTTGTTAATTTTCTAATTAAATAAAAAAAATACAAAAATAAAATACGAAAAAATACAAAAATTAAAGTAAAATACGAAAAAACACTTTCCGGAAGTAAAATACAAAAACTTTCCGGAAGTAAAATACAAAAACTTTCCGGAAGTAAAATACAAAAACTTTCCGGAAGAAAAATACAAAAATTTTCCGGAAGAAAAATACAAAAATTTTCCGGAAGAAAAATACAAAAATTTTCCGGAAGAAAAATACAAAAATTTTCCGGAAGAAAAATACAAAAATTTTCCGGAAGAAAAATACAAAAATTTTCCGGAAGAAAAATACAAAAATTTTCCGGAAGAAAAATACAAAAATTTTCCGGAAGAAAAATACAAAAATTTTCCGGAAGAAAAATACAAAAATTTTCCGGAAGAAAAATACAAAAATTTTCCGGAAGAAAAATACAAAAATTTTCCGGAAGAAAAATACAAAAATTTTCCGGAAGAAAAATACAAAAATTTTCCGGAAAATACAAAAATATTTTAAAACCTTCCGGAAACAATAAATACAATAAATTCTGAAAAATACAAAAAATCAGAATAAACGGAAAATACAAAAAAATACAAAAATCAGAAAGCATCCGGAAAAAATACAAACTTGGAATAAAAATTAGAATAAAATTACAAAAACTGGTTTTCTTTTAAAACTTTCCGGAAATAAATTTGTATTTTTTAAGAATTATTTGTGTTTTCCGGTTTGTGTTTTTAATTTTATTTTCCGGAAAGTTTTTATAAAATCTGTATTTTTCCGGAATTATTCTATTAATTTAATTCTGATTTTTTTATTTTCTTATAATTAAAATACCTTCTTGGGTGTATTTTTGTAAATTTCCCAGCAATTAATATTTTTGTAGGAACAAGCCATTTTTCAGTTTGTGAACCAGTATCTTTCTTTGTAATTTTATTTTCACCAATTCCGACTTCAGAATTTATTGAATAATTATTTATTTTTAATTTTTGTTTAGGGCAGACCTTTAATTAGAAAATTTTTTCTCCCCTATAGAAAAGTCCCCAATTTTTTGTAATATTGCGGACAATATTTGCGGATGTCCGCAAAAATTTTTTAAAATTTTGAAAACAAAAAATTGCGGACATTTTCCCCAAAATTCCCCACCTTTTTATTATGATAACGTAAATCTCTTTCCAAAGAAAATTTTGCCGTACAAAATTCACATTTTAAATTCTTCTCAAAATGAGTTTTTTGAAAATGTTGAATTAATAATTTGGCTGAACAAAAATTTTTTTGTTTAATTTTGCATTCCTCCAAAGGACAAAAAATTTTTAAATTTTTTGAGCGGTTTTCTGTGTCAACTCCAAGAATTGAGTCGATACTTGAAATTTTAATTGAATGGGATTTTTTGGCATGGAATAAAGCTGATCCACGATTTTTAAAATTTTTGTTACAAATAGTGCAGAGAATTGAGGAGTTGATGTCGGTTTGTCTGAAATCATAAAGGAAAATGCGAAAAATACAAAAATTAAAAAAATACAAAAAATACAAAAATACAAAAACACAAAAAATACAAAAACACAAAAAATACAAAAACACAAAAAATACAAAAACACAAAAAATACAAAAACACAAAAAATACAAAAACACAAAAAATACAAAAACACAAAAAATACAAAAACACAAAAAATACAAAAACACAAAAAATACAAAAACACAAAAAATACAAAAACACAAAAAATACAAAAACACAAAAAATACAAAAACACAAAAAATACAAAAACATGTAGAAGTTTCCAAAAATTCAAAATTTAATTCTCAAATTTTTTCCTTAATTATATCCAAACAAAAATATTTTCTTTTTTAAAAATTTTTATTTTTCTAGAGGAAATGTGTGAACAAAGACAAAATTATATCTTTTCTTTTTTAATTTTTATACTCCCATTAAAATTTTCTTTTTCCTTCTTTATTTTCAGCCAATTGTTCAATTAAATTAAAATGTTGATGATAAACATAGGAATAGACACGAAAAAGTCTTTTCATTATTGTTTGAGCAATGTGTCTGAAATTGGGTGGAAATGGTTTTGCGTGGGCTAATTAATTGCTTTATTTACACTTAAATTCCTTATTTTACTAAAAATCTTTTCTTTTAAATTTATTACACTAATTTTCCCTAATTTTATTATTTTGCACTTTTATTGACAACTGTTAAAATTTTTTATTATTTTTATTTCCCTCTTCTTCTTCTCTATATTTTTTGTATTTTCTGTGTTTTTTGTGTTTTTTTTTGTATTTTTAATTAATTTCCCATATATATTTACTAGAGCTGTCCGAGACTCTTGGTCTTGATCTTGGAAAAAATTTTGTCTTGGGTCTTGAGTCTTGGAAAAATTTCGGTCTCGGACGTCCCTAATATTTACTATTTTCGGGCCGACGATCGTCGGCCCGTTACAGCCTCCCCCCGCGAGGTCGAAGCCCTTGTTAATACGGGGGAAACTGTAAAGGACCTGTCGCTTTCCACCGACGCTGCTCGGCTCGCCCCCACCGAGCGCGAACGATTCGTACCAATTGAAGAAGATCTGCCCCTCTCTTCTACATTCGGGGGGATAAAAATTTTTACCGATTGATCCTTTTTCCGGAATAAGGCACCATTAACCGGCTGGGGTCCTCGTCTCGGTGGGGTTGTAGAAGGGCTCTTCGTTGAGGGTGGTACACTTGAGGCTCGAGAAGGTGTCGCAGATGCTCTCGAGGCCACACTGGAGGTTCGTTCTCTCGGAGCTTGACGCTCTATTTCTCGGATTCGTTCCAAGAGAACATCCATCTCATTCTTTGGGTTTCTTGCTCTTGGGGTTCCTCGTCCCAACATCGCTCTGAATGATCCCCAAACAGGCAAAAGAAACTGTACAAGAGCTAACGGAAGGACTACATCTCTCAAGAAAAGAAAAGTTGCATAAGCACATGAAGCAATAACCCACCAGTCCAGTAACATCTTTAGCCTCTCTAAAAGCCATTGCTTAGCTAACCCCGGAAGGCCGCCAGGAATCGCTCCTAGGGTCAAAGCCCTGGAGTGCTCCTCTGTTTTTTCATTTTCCTTCCATTGCTCAAATTGAGTGAGCTCGTTTATATGACGAAAGGGTACTTCTGTAGAATCATTTTTGGCTATCCACTCACGAAAAATAAGGGGTCCCATGTCCAAGTCCAATATCGAAGTATTGTCTTTGAAAACATGGATATTTTCTCTCTTCACAGGCTCTGTGATCCCAGTTCGAGTATCAATGATGATCCATCGATCAGGCTCTAGCTCAAAATATGTCTTCCGGAATCTTCCGCAATCCGCAATAGGGGACGTGGCACTAAGGATTCTCAACTCGGGATCGAGAAACACTTCAAAGATTTTCCTTTGGATTTCCAATTGAACGGGGATATACTTGTAACACTTAGTTGAAGGACGAAATCTCATTTCTTGTACTCCCAGCTCGCTACAGGCGTAGATTTCCATGGTATCCTCATTAATCCATCGAGCAACCAAATTCGATTTATTGAAGGCTTTCCTAGCCTGTATGGTGGGATTAAAATGCCTAAAGGTCTCCTCCCGGCATCTTTCCTTCAGCACGGCATCCTGTAGCTTCCTGAGGGCAAGTTCAGCTGCAGTGAGACCTGCGGCAACTTGCTCCTCATCTACTTCTCGGGCGGTCCTGATCGAAATCATCTGCGCATATTCTTTTTCATCAATTCCGAATCCTTGCTCAGAGACTCTAATAGGCCGACCGTTACATGCCATCTCTTTTGGGGGTTGCGCAGAGAAAGACAAAGCTTGCTCCTTGCTCTTCGAAATCCAAATAAGCTTCCCATTTGTTCGACTAAATTCCCCCTCCATTTTCTGATAATAATCATGATTGCACGTCTGGCAATTATGCTGCGGGCAAATATTATTCCAAATTAAACTCGAGTTGTCCGGGAGACGACAAAATTCAGTAAGGTAATGACATCCTTCTACCGAATGTATCGGGGATATCAAACGCAATGTCTGTGCGGAATAGAACAAGTTTGTTGGTTGCAAGTAGCAATTAACAATTTTTTCCACCTTCTCTCCAGAAAAAAGACTGGCAAATCTACCCGGAAAATCAATTTTCAAAATTTCTTCAGTAGTGTACCCCTCCTCCTTTTTAACCAAAGGTTTCGAATTGAAAGGGCAAATTTTATTGGCTTCCATCTTTTTACAGTCCTCTTTAGATACAGGAATTATTTCTTTTTCCAAACGATAAAATTTATCCCCTAACAAATTAGTATAGAATCTCTCAGTCGTAATCTTCGCCGAGCAATGGTTAGCCTCTAAGGGCTTGGGTTTAGTGGTATGAGTGAACAAAGTCACTAACTTATTTTTCCATTTTCTAATACTCAAATCCTGGCAGAAAGGTGAGTTCTGCCTATTTGGAAAAGTCCATAAAGTATTGGGTCTGTTGCCACACCATAAAACGGGCTTTCGACCTTCATTGATATTCCCAGACCTTATTAAATCATCCAATCTTTCAAAACTTTCTTCAGTATTACTTAAACGCAAACCTCCAATAGGCCTGGCCATAGCACCTCTCTTTTCAGCGGTAGCTGGATAAAACGGCTCGCAATCAGTGCATTCCCAGCTTGCCAAAATTGTTGTTGCAAAAAAGAGTAGACAAACCAAAAGTAATAAAATACTGCTTGACGAACTCATACTCAGTCGTCGAGAAGTTCTTGGCTGTTGTCGTTGGCGTAACTCCCGGAGCGACGCCCGCTGCTGCTGTCGCTCCCGGCGAACTTTCAATTCTTTCACCTTCAATAATTTTTCCTCTTTCTTCTTTTTAGCCTTTACATACCCCACCAAAGGCATGTCTTCTTCTTCACTCTCTTCTTCTTCATTATCTTCAATTTCAGGTAGACAATCGGTCAAAGCCATTCTCTCCTGAACTTCTTTTAATTTATCTAACTTTCCATCGTAGCTATAAAAGCCAATGTCAAATGAGTCAACGAGATTCCTACACTGTTGTATTGCCTCTTTTCTCTCTGATGGCAATTCCGGCTCATTTAATACCAAAGTAACTCGAATAGAAACTTCTTTCTTTTTCCAATAGAGTAAACTATCCTCTATAGACTTTAATTTTTCCTCATTAGGCCAGATTATAATTATTAATTGCTCCACTAGAGGGCCAAAGAAAATCATTTGATGAATAGGCTTTTCCTCTTTTAGTACGAATAGTCTTGTTGTATCCGGATTTGTACCCCAAGCGTCTAAAGAAGGTAATGAAGAGTCTGCTACCAAAATTATGGGAGCATTGATTAAATAAGTTGACACTTCTGATTTGCCATATTTAAATCGTTGACGCGTTAATATATTATCCAAAGCCCCTTTCAATGAATTGAGCCAATTATTTAATTTCTCGTCCGGTGTCTGAGGTGGCAATTGTAGTCGTAAAGGCCCAAAGGGTTGACGGAAGATGAGGCTCCGAAAAACCTTACAAGTATTTTGGCGTACACGAAGCACTTCTTTTAACGTCTCATTAGGGAAGGCTCGAAGCGGCGCTTCTTTGATATATTGCCAAAGGGTCAGTGCTGTAATCATTGGCGTATTTCCCTCACGCAGGAGTTGTCCCTGTACTGCCTCCTTGATCTCACGCTTTGGAAAGCGTTGTCGAGAAAACCAATCTGCTGCTAAACAATGCATGAGTGTGAGCAGAATATCCGGGATATATTGTCTAAAAGCCGTGTCCCGTCGATAGGCGTTGCGGTTGAAGACTGCCGGGGCCTTACATTCACTATGCATGTCACCAATGCAAGGGCTAAAAAGACCATAATCCACCTCTCTATCATCCATAATTGCGATCGGCGCCTGAATACTCCAATGTTGATCAATTTCTTCTTCAATTCTCCAGAGATTTACAAAACGTTTTATATTTCTTTCCTTTTCTTCAATCGTGGTCGTCTTCTTAATCACCTTTTGGAGTGGGTGCTCTCTCAACTTTCCCTTCCTTTTCACAATCTTCTTCTTTTGGGGAGGTTTTTCAGGTATTTTCTTTGGAATACGATAGTTTGCAGGAAGCCTCGGATTTGTAATTTTCGGTACTTGCTGCTGTGGCGAAGCGATTCCAGGATTTCGGGCATTCTTGGCTTCATTAATTAGGTTACTTAGCGCCAATAATCTGGTTTCAAGACGAGTGTATGGTTGCGGTGGACGACTAGACTCCACTGTGGCTTCTGCTTGTTCAATAATGACATTGACTCCTTCCACAATTTCATCCTCATTCTCAGACGAAGAATCTAAAACTTCTAAATTATAAAGTTGGCCAATGGCTCTTTTGAATATTTTATTATTTATTTTTATTTTAGCCGTCCTTATTAATTGGTCCCTTCCTTTTTGAAGTTCAATTATTTTACCAAGCTTCCATAAACTTCTAGGAAGGGCCTCTTCGACCAAGACTATGTCTCCAACCACCGGCTCCATCCGATTCTTTACCTTTGTTCCCCCTAAGGTTCTTTCCCTCAAAGAGAGCAAATAATCGTTGCGCCAAACCTCCCAAAATTTATTTAACCTCTTATTAGTCTTCCTTATTTGTTGAGTTATTTGAGTTCTACCCACTACCTCCTCTTCATAATCCGATTCCTCTTCCAAGTCGGGAAAATTTACTTCGGTCTGAGGGTACGGGATGAGAAAATCTATTGGCCTAATTGACTGTATTGGCTCACGATCAGATTGAAACGTCAAAGGACGTGAATTGACTACTGACTCTAATTCACAAAAAAGAGTAGTCAATTCAGTCCTATTCAAAAGACTTTTACCCACACATCTTTTCAGCGCCTTTTTAGTGATACCTATAAGACGCTCCCAGGCTCCTCCCTCCTGGGGGTTTCTCGGAGTATTAAATCGCCATTGGGTACCTTGATACTTCGTAAACTCTTGAACTTCTTGGGAGAACCATGTCTTATCATTTAATTTTTTAACTATTTTGGCACCCATTTGAAAGTTAGTGGCATTATCGGAGAGAATTATTTTTGGAATTCCGCGGCGAGAAATAAAACGTCGATATGCCTGGAGGAAAGAGACGGCTGACAAATCCTCCACAAACTCGAGATGAATCGCACGAACAACCAAACAAGTAAATAAGGCCCCATAAGCTTTACCAATTTTTCCCTCCTCTTTAATTGTCAGAGGCCCAAAGAAGTCGATCCCACTATTTGCGAATGGTCGAGCTTCTCTTACTCTTTCCTTCGGGAGTGTATCAAATATTTTCGCGCGATAAGGTTGACACTTAAATTTTCGACAAATGAGACATCCTCTGCTAGAGAAAATTATTCTTTCAACAGTTTTACGACCTCTAGTCAACCAAAATCGTTGCCTCAATTCTCCTAACAAAGTCTGGGTTCCGCAATGCTTTCTTTCAATATGGTATTTCAAAACAATTAATCTGGTAATCCAAGCATCATTCGGGAGCCAGATTGGTTTAATAGCTTCCTCTGGCAATTCGGACTCGTCTATTCTACCCTGACATCTCCAAAGGCCCTTAGCTAAGTACAAATTTAAATCAACTTTAACATTTTCAGAAGGTGGATGCTCTTCTTGCGCACACTGGAGTAAATACCATTCAGCGCTCTGTAACTCTTTCAATGAGGGTAGGTTTTTATCAAATACCGTCCCTGGAATAGCTTTCGGAATTAAAAAATTCTTAAAGTCGCAAAAATATTTTTTAGGCCCTTTCAAATCAAAGTTTGAGAGTGTCTTTTGTAAAAACCTAAAGGCATACGCAGTGGCCCCTAACAATTTTTGATACTTGGAAAATCGAGTTACGTCTATTATACACTTCTCTTCTGAAACCTCCTCTAAAATCACTTCCATTTTCTCTTCCTCAGCTTTCCTCCATTCCTCTTTTTCCGGTGAGTATTCTGCTTGAGACGGTGGCCATTTGGATTTTTCCTCCTCTAACCATTCCGGGCCCGACCACCAGAACCTATTATTAATCAATACCTCCGGGGTAACTCCTCTGGAGCACAAATCCGCAGGGTTGTCCTTCGAAATAACGTGCACGACTTTGAATTGACCTCGAATTTTCACGATGCGATTGGCGATGAACCGGTCGTATTTTTCAAAATTATTTAATCTCTCCACGTTACACAAACTATCGGTCCAAATAGTCGCCACCTCCTTATTTAATTTTAACTCCTCCAACAAAAATTTAAGAGACTTAACTCCGATCATAATAGCCTGGAGCTCAAGACGTGGGATAGTCGCCTCGTTCCGGGACATATTCAAGGGCTTGATTAAACTTTTGGCGAAAATTAAATTTGCTTTTACCCCATCCTCGACTTCCGTTCTTAAATAAATTGCAGCGCCGAAACCTTGACCACTAGCATCGACAAAACAATGGAGTTCTCGCTCAAAGGCTGATCCTAGTGGAATTCTCCGAGGAAAGGAAATCTCGAAGGATTCCGTCCCAGAATTATTCCAGGTCAATAAAACTCTTTGCCATTCCTCGACCAGCTCCCTCGAGACTGAAACGTCCCATTTATAATTGGCTTCAAATATTTTTTGTAAAACCTTTTTAGCGGGAATTAAACAAGGTGAGATTAGGCCTAACGGGTCGTAAATTTTTGCTATTGTTGAAAGAACTTGTCTCTTGGTCACCGATCCTTCAAACTTTGGAAAAGGGATTGTCAACTTTTCCTTGTTTAAGTACCAATACAAACCCAAAATCTTCGTTTTTTCTAAATCTGGAGCTAGCTTCCCTTCGGGAACCTCTCCAAATTCTTCTTTTGATACGCCGAAAAATTCTCTGATACTCATTCCCGCGGCCTCCAATATTTCTGTTGCCTCGCGGCAAACCTCTTCGACCCGGTCCTCCTTCCTCATTTCGATCATAATATTATCTACATAGAGATTTTCTTCTATTGACCGGGCCACAGGAGACTCAAACAATCCCAAGTGCTCCTGTAGAGTTGCATTGAGGAGGAAAGGTGAAACCGTAAGACCAAAGCTCACCCTTGTGAAACGAAAAATAATACAATGCGTGAATTGAATTTCGTCCAGGTTGGCCTCCTTTGGCTTCTCCAGCCAAAGAAATCTGGTACAATCTCTGTCTGTCTCGCGCACACCCAATTGTAAAAATGCCTTCTCTATATCTGCGAGGAGGACACGATCCATGAACCTGAATCGCAAAAGAATTCCCACTAATTGTTTCAAAAGGAGCGGTCCTGTGTGAAGGCAATTATTCAAGGAAGGAGCGTTAGGTTGACTCGGGGGTCTAGCACTCGCGTCCATAACAATTCTTACTTTTGTAAATGTTTTGTCCATTCTCACTACCGCCCTATGAGGGAGGTAGTGAACTGGTCCATCTGCCTCGGAGGGGTTTTCTACTTTTTCAATCATTCCCTTATCGTATTGCTCCTTCAATATTTTTTCGTATTCATCTACAAGATTTAATTTCCTCAATTTCCTCAAAGTGGAAGCGAGCCTCATTTTAGCGTGTCGATAATTAGTGGGCAAAAACTGAATATTTTTATTGAATGGGAGCGCGACCTGATACCTTCCATCTACGAAAACCAAGTTTTTCCGAAAATTTTCCATAACTTCTTCGTCTGTGGTTGGCGCCGAAACATCCTCCAGTCCCACGCCATGTAATCCGAAAAAATGAGATAATTGCTCCGAATGCTCCACGTCTGTCTTGAAATCCTCTTCTCCATCTTCCTCAAGTATGGTATAGACTTGGGCCACATTTGCAAAATAAACCCCCTTTTTTGGAGTAGAACCATTTTCCTGGAGTCCCGCTCCACTCAAAATATTACCAATTCTAGAGGTACTGATAGTAAACCCACTTGGTAATTTTTCCAAAGGCTGGACGTTAAGTTCGTGCCAGATATCCATCCCCAAAAGGACATCTGGTGGACGCCAGTCCGCCTTACACAGCCTCCAGTCATGTAATGCTTGAGGTTCCATTTTAGCCAAGTCATAGCATGGCAAAGGATTTACAATGAAGTCCATTTTATTTAAAACCATGGAAAGTCTTTCTTCGTTTTTACCAAGCAAATCTATTCTTACTAACTCACTTTCATATTTTTTAGGCTTCTCACTTCCGAAGCTCGAAAGATAATAATCCTCTTTTCCCATTGGGGCCAATTCAAGTTTTTCGGCAATTCTTTTTGAGACAAAGCTCCTCTGACTACCCGGGTCGAGAAACACGAGAGCCGGGATTTTATTTTCTTGTTTTCTGGGGTTTGAGACCATTACTTCAACGGTCATAAGTAGGGCTTTCCCCTCGCCCTCTAGCGCAACATTTGTTTGCCCATTTTGAGCATGTTTTATTTCTGGGGTCCTTATTACTTGTCCCCTTTGATTTGGCGCCTCTATTGAGAGCATACGCCTTGAAGCTTCCTCCTGCGATTGATTGGGCCACACGGCCGATATATTATTACCCCTAAACTGAGTTTGCGTTTGTGGCCATTGGGCCTGGCGATTATTAAAATTCCCACCCCTCTGTGGGGGTTGGGTCTGGCGATTATTGAAATTCCCACCCCTCTGAGGGGGTTGCATTCTTAAAGGTTGCGCATTTCCTCCTGTAAAAAATTTTCTAGAAACCTCTACATTTTGCCTTGGGCTATTGCGATTAGAAATATTTTTCAAAAAACAAAATGCTCCAGGGTGAGCGCGTTTACAGTAAAAACAAGTGGAAGGCCTCCAACAATTTTTGGGACTATGATTTTTTCCAAGGCATCGAGTACAAAGACCCTTAGCCTCTGCTATTTTTATTCGACTGCGGGGATCCGTGACGACTCGACATTCGTCACTCCAATGCGATTGATTACAAAAAACACAGGCGGGGGGACTTCTGGGAACAAAAGCCCTATTTTGATTAAACTTTGGTAAATTCTTGTCTTGTACTACTAAATATGTATAATCTGGGTTGCGGGGGGTAGGTAAAGAACGTCTAGGCGGAGGGCGAGGCACATTCCGGTTAGGAGCTCTCTCGTGATCGTACTCATTTATCACTTCTTGAATAGACATCTCGCGCTGAAGTGTCTCGTGCAAAACTTCTCGAAATCTCGTAGTGGACCAAGCAGCTCCTTCCTCCGATTTTTTATTCAATATTTCCCTCAAAAAATTTTTATTCAATTTTTTTTCTAAGGCAAGATATACAACCGGCCCTTCTGTATTTTCCCCTTCTGCTCTCAACTCTCGAATTAGCCTTTCTAATTCGAATGCAAAAACCTTTGTCTCCTTCAAAGAGGAACAATTTTTTAAATTGGCTAATTTCATATGGAGCTCCCGCACTCGCATTTGTTTATCCCCATAATAATCCTTTAATAATCTCAGAGCCTCCAAATAACTGGCAGTGTCTAATTTAAAACCGGACACGAGCTCCTTCGCTTCTCCTTCCAAGAGGGAGCGGAGGAGTGTAAACTTCTCTACATTCGTGCCTACTGCTCTTTCCACTGCACAGTTAAAGGACTCAATAAATTCAGGCCACTCTCTCCGCTCACCAGAGAACCTCTTAATTTTTAAAGTGGGGAGCTGGTATAGGTTGGAACCTAACCTTGGGATTGTATTCGGATCAGTCGGGCCCTGGCCTCCGGCGGCAGCTAACTCACGACGGTGCTCGAGCTCTTCCTCTCTCCTCTCTTTCTCGGCCTCCACCGTCACCAATTGAAGTTGGAGATTGACCTTTCGGGCTAACTTGCGCATTTCCCTCGTTTGAACTTCAAAATGCTCAATAGTATGCTCGATGTGGTGTTTATCGTTAAAGACCGCGTAATCCTGATTCCCCATCTCTCTTTCATCCGAGGGAAGTTTCCTGAGCAAGTCGGTCCAAGAAGTCAGAGCGAGCTTCACTTCATTAACGATGAGCTCTTGCGTTCTGATTTCGGCAGCCAGCTCCCTGCTCAGACTTTCGTATTTAATTAATTTTACTTGCGCTGTGTCCCCCTCTAAAGTGTCATCCTTAAACTCTTCAATCGCACGAAGTGCGTTCCAACCTTTGAAGGCTGTGAGAATACTACTCTTAATGGGGTTTGACATATTTTCAAATTTGAATTCGAAAGATATCCGGTTGGTTAACTACTTATCCACAATAAAAACGAAAAACAAACTCAAACAATTCCTATTTTTATTGAAAAATTACTATTAAATACACGACGATAACTATCGGTATCTATTCTTAAAACAATCGAGCCACTCTCTCTGCATACGATCACAATGGTCGTTTTTCTTCAACCACTCTTCTTCCAATTTTTCAGTGGCCTCTCTTATTTCTTTAAGCTCCCGCACCTGGGCAGTAATTTCAGAGTCGAGTTCCTCTAGTCGGTCACGAAGAGGTAATTTTCCTTCTTCGATTATTGGGCTCTCACACTCTACCGGTATTTCCACTGGTGATCCTTAATTTTTGATGAGTCAAAGAGACTGGGACCAATCCTGCCTCAAAGGGCAGCTTATTCAACTTTTCCCAACCAAATTTTTTAAAAAAAATAAGGGGGCGAACCGGGAGCTATACAGAAAAATTATCTCAAAATTTCCTCAAAAATTAACCAAACAGAGCCGGGTTGGAGCACTCTTTCTTTTTGAATTTGGCTCAGAGGCCTATTTAAACTCACTTCTGACTCGAAGGTCAGTAACTGAGTTTTTATTTAATATTTTTATTTATTTATTTTCCCTTTTTTAACCCCTTTTATCTTAATTACCGGAATTTTCAATTGGAAGCATGGCAAGAATCCGAACAAGAAATTGCTTTGTAGGTCTACTATTTGAAGAATTAAAATTTGGAGAAGCAGAAGGAAAACGTCGATTAACTGATGATTGTTGTGGATATTTAGTAGAAGGTGTTGGAATATAAGGAGTTACAGGTTTTCCTCTCAGGGGGCACCAAATTATGTAGAAGTTTCCAAAAATTCAAAATTTAATTCTCAAATTTTTTCCTTAATTATATCCAAACAAAAATATTTTCTTTTTTAAAAATTTTTATTTTTCTAGAGGAAATGTGTGAACAAAGACAAAATTATATCTTTTCTTTTTTAATTTTTATACTCCCATTAAAATTTTCTTTTTCCTTCTTTATTTTCAGCCAATTGTTCAATTAAATTAAAATGTTGATGATAAACATAGGAATAGACACGAAAAAGTCTTTTCATTATTGTTTGAGCAATGTGTCTGAAATTGGGTGGAAATGGTTTTGCGTGGGCTAATTAATTGCTTTATTTACACTTAAATTCCTTATTTTACTAAAAATCTTTTCTTTTAAATTTATTACACTAATTTTCCCTAATTTTATTATTTTGCACTTTTATTGACAACTGTTAAAATTTTTTATTATTTTTATTTCCCTCTTCTTCTTCTCTATATTTTTTGTATTTTCTGTGTTTTTTGTGTTTTTTTTGTATTTTTAATTAATTTCCCATATATATTTACTAGAGCTGTCCGAGACTCTTGGTCTTGATCTTGGAAAAAATTTTGTCTTGGGTCTTGAGTCTTGGAAAAATTTCGGTCTCGGACGTCCCTAATATTTACTATTTTCGGGCCGACGATCGTCGGCCCGTTACAAACACAAAAAATACAAAAACACAAAAAATACAAAAACACAAAAAATACAAAAACACAAAAAATACAAAAACACAAAAAATACAAAAACACAAAAAATACAAAAACACCGCAAAACACAAAACAGAAAAAAACAAAAACACAAAAATACAAAAAACACAGAAATACGAAAAACACAAAAAATACAAAAAAATACAAAAAATACAAAAACACAAAAAATACAAAAACACAAAAAATACAAAAACACCGCAAAACACAAAACAGAAAAAAACAAAAACACAAAAATACAAAAAACACAGAAATACGAAAAACACAAAAAATACAAAAAAATACAAAAACACAAAAAATAAAATAAACACATACAAAATATTTTGCATATCCTCATCTCCATCCTCCCCATTTATTGGTCTAATAGCATTAATTAATTGAGAAACAGTTGGTCTAATCTCTGTAAATTCTTCCGTATTTGTTGGAACAGTTTCTGATACGTCAGAAAGAGACATTCATTTACATTTGGCTATAAAAAATTTTTTTCATCATAAAAAATACAAAAATATTTAAATAACTAATTTTAAAATATAAAAATTAAGAATAATGAATAAAAAAATAGGTACTTTCCTGTTATGACGCAACACATTTAAATTTTTTTGAAAAAGCTAAAAATGCTCAACAAGTTAAGAGTTAGGCATGTTAAGAGTTAGGCATGAACAAACAGTTAAGACAGTTAAGAGTTAGCAAAACACTACGGTAGACTGGTCTCAATATATGCGGGAAATTAGTACTTATTATCTGCTTCAAAAAGAACCATAAAATTTTTTCCCATTTTTGCTTCAAAAAAAGAACAAATTCCGCCAAACACCCATTGAGGTGGGAAAACACGTGGGAAAAAGGAGGAAAAAATTTTATGCTTATTATTACTATTTTTGAACATTTTTAGCTTTTTTAAAAAAATTTAAATGTGTTGCGTCATAACAGGAAAGTACCAAAAATAAATTTATTTTTAAATATATATTTAAATGTATCACACAAAAAATAACATGTATATTTTGAATAAAACATGCGTAGCTGCTAGTATATGTAGTTTCCGGAAAATACATTAAAATACAAAATTATTTTAACTATTCCGGAAAATTTTGAACCGGAAAGAAATACAAAAAATAAGTTTCTTTTATCCGAAAAATACTTTCCGGAAAACACAAAATTTGTATTTTTCGAAAATACAAATTTCCGGAAAATTATAATGTATTTTCAGGAAAAAATGTAATAAGTGTAATACTTGATAGGAACGAAAAAAAAAATAAAATACAGGCATATATGAATGAAATTTAATATTACAAAAAGAGATTAGATTTTTAAATGAAAATAAAATATTATTGAATAATTAAAAGGCTATTTTTTGAAAAAATATAAAAGTGGCAAGAGAAATATTTCCAAATGCAAATAAAAAAATATAAAAAAGATGCAAAAATGGCCAAAATAAAAAAATGTAAAAAAAATTAAAAATTCTAGATTCTATCATAACAAACACACCAAGTTGCCATAAAATAATTTTTTTCAATAATACAATGTGGAGTATCCCCGTATTTATTAATATGGCTTATAGCAGATAAATCGACTTTAATTTGATTACCATCATAAAAAAGGGTTACCTTTAAAGAAAATTAATTTTTTTTGAAAATTTTTTGAATTTTAAAGACCTTAATTTTATTAATTTTTAATTTTAAAAATAAAAAAATTTTTTTCCGACCAAAAAATTATTTTTTTTTCCTCAATTTTTCCCCTCACCTCATATTTAGCTTCACCCGGTGTAGTAATAAAAACTATTTGATATGTAGCAAATTTTGTTTTAACATTTCCTTTTAATTGAGGCTTAAAACCATCAAAATCTACAACACCATTATATTTTAAAAGTTGATCGTTTGGAACTAATCTTAAAAAATTTTTTTTATTTTTAACTAAAAATTATTTTTTCTCACTTTTTTGCACTCTCCACATTTTCTAATTCCAATTTTGAACATAGAGAACGTTCTGATTCTGTATATTTATTTATTTTATCAATTACGGAATTTGCCAAAGGTATAACTTCATTAACATTATTAATAATAATCCAATTAAGGCAGGTACACCAATGTATTTCTATTCCTGCCTTAAAAATAAAATACATAAAAATGTAATTTTCCGGAAAATACAAATATAATATAGTGTTCCGGAAGGAACAAAAATAAATATATTTCCGGAAAAAATAAAAGGAAACACAAAAATATACTTTTCCGGAAATATAATTTTCCGGAAAATACAAATAATTAAATTTTTCCGGAAAATACAAAAATAATATAGTGTTCCGGAAGGGAAATACAAATAAATGTTTACGGAAAATATAAAAAGAAATATAATTTTCCGGAAAATACAAATAATTAAATTTTTCCGGAAGAAATATATAATTTTCCGGAAGGAACAAAAATAAATGTATTTTCCGGAAAGAATAAAAAGAAACACAAGAATATACTTTTCCGGAAAGAAAATACAAAAAAATTAAAAGTTTCCGGAAAGAAAATAATAGATACAATTTTCCGGAAAATACAAATACAACAATATAGTTTTCCGGAAAGGAAATACTAAAAATATAATTTTCCGGAAAGTACAACCAATAAAATATGTAATAATATACATTTCCGGAAAGTTCAAATAAAATAGAAAACACAAAATTTTATTTTGTATTTTCCGGAAAATACAAAACACAAATATTTTTGTATTTTTATTTAAAAACAAAAACTTTACTTGTTCACAAGTCCTTTCCAGCGGAATTTCACGCAAAAAAGAAATTGCCCGGTTCATAGGAAATTGTAAATCTTTAGAGGTTGAAGTTACCAATTTATTTGAAAAATAATCATTTCCAAGTTTTGGCCATCTTAAAAAATTGGAAAAAAAATTTTTTTTGAAAATTTTTTAATTTTTCTGAAAAATGGGATAAAATGTCTCTCTTAAAATACCGAAAAATAAAAAATTTGAAAAAAATTTTTTTTCAAATTTTTTGAATTTTCTGAAAAAATGGGATAAAATGTCGCTCAAAATTTCCAAAAAAAATTCGAAAAATTTTTTTTTAAAAATGGGACAAAATGTCTCTTTCAAAAAATTTTCAAAAAAATTTAATTTAATTAAAAAAAACCTAAAAATATCCATTAATGTTGCATGAAAATCAAAGGGTGTTACAAGTCTATCGACAGAATTTATTTTTATATTTGACCAAACTTGTTTATATTTTTGAGGAAAATGTACAGAGAAAAATGGAAGTCTTTCTTCTAGTTGACCTGGAAAAATAATAAATTTCTTTAAAATATTTTTAATAAATTTATTAAAAAATTGAACTCTAAGAAATTATTGGAAAATTTTTTTCCGGAAGATAATAGAAAATATTCCGAGGGATTTTATTTTTTTTAAAAATTTGGGATCAAATGTCATCCCAAAAAAATAAAAAGGTTTCCAAAAAAATTTTTTAAGTAAATTTTTAATAATCTATTAAAAAATAGACTATAAAATTTTTTTGTATCATAAAAATATTAAAAATTATGAGAAAAAATTCTGAGAAATTTTCTCAAATATTTGGGACCAAATGTCATCCAAAACTATTTTTATAAATTATTTTTTAAAATTTTTTTTAATAATTTTTAAAAATTAGACCCTAAAAATTGTTATATTTTGACCCATAAAATTAAAAAAAAATTTCCCTTTGAGATATCAAAAAAAATTTTTTTTAATTGGGATCAAATGTCATCTACCCCAAAAAAAATTCTAAAAATTTTTTTAAAAAAACCTTGATGTGTTTCTCTCAATTTTGCAAATCTATTTCCATGATCTGCCATCACAATAAACAAAGAATTATCAAAAGCTCCCATTTTTTTCATTTTTTGTAAATGAACAAACAAATCATCATCAGCTTGTTGGACTTTATTTATATCGTCGTGAGACAAATAAGAATGGTGCATTAATAAAAAACGGGGAATTTGTAATTTTGAATATTCATTCCAAAATGATTCAATATAACGAAACCAGACCTTTAAAAGAAAAAAAAATTTTAAAATTAAAAAAAATTCTTTTGGGATCAACCGTCTCTTCTAAAAATTTCAGATTCATAGTTGAAGAGCAGGACAAAGGAAAAATAAAAAAAAATAAAAATAAAAATAGGAGGATCAAATCTCTTTAAAATTAAAAATTCAAAGAGCAAAACATAGAAAAAAATAAAATTCAAAAAGAATAAAAATATTTCTGGGACCAAATGTCACCTAATAAATTTTTAAAAAATTAAAAAATAAATAAAAATATTTTTAGGGCATTTTTGGGACCAAAAATATATCCTATTTTTATAGAAATAAAATAAAATTAAAAAAAAATTTAAAAAATAATTAAAAAATAATTCATAAAAAAATTTTTTGGGATCAAATGTCTCTTCTAAAAATTAAAAATTCAGAGCTTAAGAAAAAAATAGAAAAAATAAAAATTTAGAAAAAAATAGAAATATTGCTGGGATCAAATGTCTCATTCTTATAAAAATAAAGTAAAAAATAAAAAAAAATTTTGAAAAAGAAATAAATATTTACCTTGTGCTGTTTTTCTGCCCCAATACAAACTCTAGAATTATCTAAAGTTTCGGCATAATGAAAAAAAGTGATTGGATAATGATGTGTTGGAGCATTACGAAAACCTTTTAGACGATAAGTGAAGGTGCCTAGAAAATTTTGGAAAATTACAAAAAAATTTTTCCTCAAAAAAACCAAAAGAATGCCCATCCTCCCCATACATTGTAGCATACCCAGCATCTGAAAAATTATTCCAAACAAAAGGATAAACTTCATCGACGTAACGAGCAGATGAATAACGCTTACGAGTGAGTGGCTAAAAATAAAGAATTGAGGAATCTGGAAAATTTTTTTTTTAAATTTTTCATCTAATGGGATCAAATGTCATCACCTAAAAAAATATAAAAAATGGGGGATTTATAATGTTTTTAATGTCCCAAATTTAAATTATAAAAAGAAAATTTGGTTAAACTAGCTACTAAAAATAAGATTAGATTTTTGGGATCAAATGTCATCCAAACAAAAAAAAATATAAAAAAATATGGGACCAATTGTCACCTAAAAAATTATTCAAAAAATTTTTTGTATGTAAGATTTGTCTTCCTAAATTAAAATTCCAGAAAGTAGTTGGCCTAACTGTTATATGACAATAAAATTAAAAATAAGGAAGTTTGGGATCAAATGTCACCTTATAAAAATTCAGATAAAAATCAGGGATCAATGTCACCCAAAAAATATTCAAAAAAATGTTTGTGTGGAAAATTTGTCTCCTAAATTAAAATTAAAAAAGGTGCCGACTAAACTGTTATATAAAAATAAAATTAACAATGAGTTTGGGATCAAATGTCACCCAAGCAAAAAAAATTCAAAAAAATCGGGGATCAAATGTCACCTCAAAAAATATTCAAGAAATGTTTGTAAAAAATTATCTCCTAAATTAAAATTACAAAAAGAGTTGGCCCTGCTGTCATATATCTGGGCCAAAAGAAGTTTGGGATCAAATGTCACCTCATAAAAAATTCAAAAAAAACTGGGACCAAATGTCATCCCAAAAATTATAAAATAAATAAAATATACCAATTCCTCCTCTGTAAAACCAGTCAAAATTGGAATAAATGCTTGAGGTGTTCCATCACCAACAATATTATAACCTTAGAAAATTTTCTTTTTAAATTCCAAATTTTAACAAAAAAAAACCATTAAAAACAGCAAAATCATTTTCTTCCAAAAATTTTACAGTTTTAGGCAAATTACGTCTAAAAGACATTTGTGAAAGCGAATCAAATGAAAGTATATAAACATTTATTGGGTCTGAAGAATTTTGAAGAAGAAGATTTTTTGCTTCATTAGGGGGCTTCTTCTTCTTTTCTTTATTTTTCGGAACAACAACCATAAATGGATTACTCCTTTAAAAATTTTTAAAATGTTTTTAAAAATGTAAAAAGGAATATAAAAATAAATTTAAAACGAAATTGGGACCAAATGTCACCTAAAAATTAAAAAAAAGTGTGGACCTAATGTCACCCTAGAAAAATAGAGGAACGTGGAAAGGGATGAGAGGTGAATAAAATTGTGACTAGGAACCAAATAGAAGAAACACAAATTAAAAGGCAGAAAGAAGTCGGACTAAAAAATGGGATCAAATGTCACCCCATCGAGAAGAAAAAAATATTGGACAAAATGTCGTAAAGGACAACAGTCCGTCCACCCCAGGCCCGTAGCCAGGATTTTTTTTCGGGGGGGGGGGGGGGGGGGGGGGGGAATTTTTTGCGCCAAATTTTTGGCGCCTTCGGCGCCAAAAATTTTTATTTTCAGCGCCGCAGGCGAAAATTTTTTGAATTTTAGAAGGTCGTAGGCCAAAAAAATTCACTCTTTCGGCGCCGCAGACGCCAAAATTTTGATTTTCAGCGCCGCAGGCAAAAATTTTTTGGATTTTGGACCTTAAGAAGCCAGATTTCTTCCTTTTTTAGCGCCGCAGGCGAAAATTTTTTAAATTTCAGAGGCCGTAGGCCGAAAAAATTCACTTTTTTTGCCCCAGCCCTTCCCCAAATTTTTTCTTTTTCTTATTTCGGGGGGGGGGGGGGGGGGGAATTCCCCCCCTCACCCCCCCCCTGGCTACGGGCCTGGTCCACCCCCAAACAAAGATTGGGATAAAATGTCATTAAAAATCCCCTATTTTCACCCTAAAAATAATTTTAAAAAACCCCTCCACCAACCATTGTCTACTTCCAGCCATACAACTTATTTTAACATAATCACCCTTTTCAATTGTAGCTCCAAAACTAATATTTTCTTCTTCTGTCCAAACAAGTTCTGAATCTGTTTTTCGACTATAAAATGCCCAATTACAATTTATATTGTGAAGACCAATTTTGCTGAAAAAGTTTAAGAAAATTAAAATTAGGTCGAAAAATGAAAAAATTTTGGTACTTTATTAATATCCCACCCCTATTTGAGTCTCAGATTAATTTTCCTTTTTTAATGTCAATCATTCTTTCCCTCACAAATTTTAAGTAATTGACAAACTAGAAGGCCTCCTTTCTAATTTTTCTCCTTTTAAACTGCTTTTTACCTATAATCTGCAAGGGACAGAATCATTGACATTAAAAAAGAAAACTAATCTGAGACTCAAATTCCCTCTGCTACGGATGAGTTGAAACAATAATCCCCCCAAATACCCTACTACACGTTCAAATTTCAAAACTCGAATAATTCTCTCCTTTGAACGGATGGGCTGAAAAAATTAATTTCCCAGGGGAATTAATCGAGTAAATACGGTAAATCAAAAAATTAAAAATAAACCTTTTTGCATATTCTGTCGGTTGTACTCTCCTTTCCTCGTCAATATAAACCCAAGGTTTAGGCTTCCTTTTAGCACAGTCCAATGGAGGATATTTTTTGTAAAATTTAATTACTTCAGAACCGTTAACTTCAAGTTTTGGAATTTTACAAGCCTTGAAAGGGAAAATTTTTTTTTTGAAATTTTTAAAATTTTTAAAAATCAAAACCTGTTGTTTTTCCCCAACATTTTTAACAGTTTGTCCTTTTTTCCATTTAAACTAGAAAAAAATCGTTAAAGAAAATTTTTTGTCTGTTCAGGGTAACGGTTATAAGAGGCCTCTAAGTAAAGTCTATAGATCATCAACACGTCTAAAATCCCGATTTTCTAATTTAATAAAATTTCTTAAGTTTAAAAATCGTTCTAAGAGCAACCCAAACGGTTCAATTCGGTCTTTAAAGTAACTTAAAAATTAATTCCCCCACGCGGGTTCGAACCCACGAACCCCAAAAAGCTCATCAGCACTACTAAAATCCAGATTTACTAATTTAATAAAATTTTCTGGGTTCGAAAATCATTATAAAACCAACCAAAACGGTCTAATTTGATTTCTAAAAAAATTAAAAAATTAATTTCCCCGAACGGGTTCGAACCCACGACCCCCAATTTTTAAAAAACCTTTACATCTTTCTCAATCTCAAATAATTTTAAATTTTGTTCTCCACCAATATCTTCATTGCTTTTAAATAATAAAGTGTTAAAAATAATTAGTGTAGAGACAAGTAAAATAATAAAAGGAAAAATAGTTCGAATAACCCGTCTTCTCTTTGAGGACATCATTTAAAAAATTTAAATATTAGGCGAGTTTCTGCCAGCATTTAAAAGAAAAGCTCTGAAATTATTGCTTGAATTATGGAGAAAAAATCTTTAAATAAAATTAAAAAAAAATTTTTTACAGCTCTGTAAACACACAAGTTTTTCAGATGTTTAGCCAAGCTGTAAATTTTTTTTCTTTAATTCAAAATCCGATTAAAAATAGAAAATCCCCAAAAAAATTATGGAGAAATTTTTATTAATTATGGAGAAATTTATTGTTGTTTAGATTAAGAAGAAAAAATTTTAAAATTAAAAAAATTTTTTACAGCTCTGCTAAACAATGATATTTTCATGTGTTTAGCCAAGCTGTAAATTTTTTTCTCTTTAATTCAAAATCCGATTAAAAAATAGAAAATCCCCAAAAAATATTATAATTATTTTTTAAAACAACTCACCGTTTAATAAATACCCTCCATCAACAACAGGATTAAAAAAAAATAAAAATGGATTATTGCAGGAATTATTATTTGTGTAGGGAATTATCTTTGTACTTATTAATTAAACGCAAATTAAAATAAAAAAATAATATAAAAATAATTTTGTTGTTTTTACAAAAACATATAAATAATAAAGAAACAAAATTTCAAGAAAAAAAATATTTTTTTTCAATTTTTAATGATTAAATAAAAAACTTGTTTTAGACTAAATAATGGTTCTCTTTTAGGCAACTCCACAAAAATTCACTCAAGTTTATAAAACTTTTTTTTCTCAAAATAATAAGGGAATTATTTTATGGGGGAATAAAAGAACCAGTAAAATACACAGATAATAATAAAATATTAAATTATAATCAAAAAAACAAAACAACATTCTCGGTAGTACTTAAGCATACAGACCCCATTTTTTCATTCCCAATTTTTTCCTATATTTTTCAAAATGGTCAGGCATTTTCCTTTCTTCCATCCAATTTGCCTTTCTTATTTTTGCTTTTTTGTTTGATTGTATGCAAAAATAAGAAAGGCAAGTTGGATGGAAGAAAGAAAAAAATCTGACCATTTTGTAAAAATATAGGGGGAAAATTGGGGAGGAAAAAATGGGATCTGTCAGGTTCAATATTACCAAAGAACCAGTAAAATACATATGTATATACACAGATAATAATAAGATATTAAATTATAATCAAAAAAAACAAAACTACAAAATTCTCTCACTTTTTATTTAAGGTTTCTAATTGATCAAAAACTTGGGAAAATGTTGGCCTCAAAAAACGATCATTCTTTAAAAAAATAAAAAAATATATCATGTATATAGTTTCTTTATATACAGTCGAACCTCAATCTAGGGATTAACAAAAACTAAAAAAATGAAATTCGCCAAAACAGAATTAAATTCACGTGAATTTTCTCTCGTTAATTTTTAGTGGATAAATATATAAAAATTTAGTGTTGCTAAATAAAAATTCCAGCAAAAAAATTATTTCTGAGAGATAATTGAGAATAAGTCCCCCCTAAAAACAAACAAGAGTATTTGTTGGCCTCAAAAAACGTCCAAACACCAAAAACTTTAGTTGCCCAAAAAATTCATTTAAATGAATTCACGTGAATAAAAATTCCAAAAATGTGGCAAATTCCTTTTTTTTAAATTTTTCTCTTAATCTAATGATTTTTAATCCCTTCTAGCTTTTTATGCAAAATCAGCCCATTTTTCAAAATTAAACTGCAACATTATTTTATTGTGAGTTCCGACTGTAATTTAAAACAAATAATCTTTCCTCCCCCACCTTTGTACATGCAATCCCTAGCATTATTAATAATTCAAATATTTGTTTATATTGTTGATTATCACCTTGAAAAAAAATTTTTTAATTATCAAATCCCAGGCACTTTTTGGGGATCCCGCTCCTCCCCTTAGTCTGCGTCTCAGTTTCCCTTAACATACATAATGGTCAGCTTCCTAATTTTACAGTATTTTTCAGTGGCAACAAAGTCTGACCATTATGTACATATTTAAAAAACAAGGAGACTCAGACTAAGGGGAGGAGGGGGTCCAAAAAGTACCTAAAATTTTCTTTCTCCCCTCTCACCTATAACAATTCTTTTATCACTCAAAATTTCAGCCATTTTAACACCTCCATCCAGTCTATAATATTTATTAGTATATTCGACCAATCCTTGAGGTTCTCTATTAGACAAAAAAGCTCGTTGTCCACTAGCCATTTCTAACAAAACTACCCCAAAACTATAAACATCCAATTTTGTAGTCAAAATTTGGCTTGTAGTAAATTCTGGGGGTAAATAAGCTAAAGTCCCCTTTATATGTGATGCTATCATTGGCTTTTTCCCATCTTCAAAATTTTCTAATTGTCCATCTCGACTCAAGCCGAAATCTCCCAATTTTGGTTCAAAATGTTTATCTAACAATATATTTGCTGATTTTACGTCTCCGTGTATTATAGGCATTGTCCCTGTTGTGTGGAGAAAATGGAGACCACAACTAACACCTTTTGATATTGATAAACGAAGAGGCCAGTCAAGTGGAGGTGTTGAATTCTTTAAAAAAATTTCAAAAAATTTCTTTAAAGAATATTTTTTGCCCCCCACAATTTTTTTTAACTTTTTGTAGTTATAGTGTAGTGGAATAAAATTTGGTTTTCACTAGTTAAGGTATTGTGGGTTCGAATCCCATTAGCGGAAATTATTTTATACATTAATGGGATTAATTTTTTAAACTAAAAATATTTCTAAAATATTTTCCTCTGCCTTACAAAAGTTTGTTTCTAAATTTTGCAGTTTTGGTGTAGTGGGATAAAATTTGGTTTTCATTATTTTAGGTAGCGAGTTCGAATCTCACTCAAGGAAAACAATTTTTTATTTTAACTTGAGTAATTCTCCTTAAATAAAAATTGCTTTCCTTGAGTGGGATTCGAACCAATAACCCTCAAGCAGTAAAAATCAAAAATTAACCCACTACACCAAACCCACAAAAATTCATAAAAACACCCAAAAAACTAACCCTACAAAGTAATCTATCCTCTAAAGATCCATTAGACATAAATTGATATATTAAACAAGGTTCTGGACCATCCAAAGAATAACCATATAAAGACAAAATGTTGTCATGTCTAAATTTGGCTAGAGTTCGTAATTCTTGTAGGCTTTGACGTAAACGTTCTTTTTGATGCTTAAAAAAATTTTTTTTAATTTTTTTAGCATAAAAATTTTTTAGAAAAAAAATTTTTACTTTTTACTATGATTAATTTTAAAAAGCAAAAAATTAAAAAAAAACTAATAGACGTAAAAAATAAAAATCAATTAATCATTTTAAATATAAAATAGGGGAAAAAATATATATAAAAATGAGGAGACATATAAAAATTAGAAAAAAAAATTATTTATTAGTAGTCGACTTTGAATAGGAATAGATTATCTCTTTATAGATATTAAAAAGGAAATTTTAGGAAAATTAAAAAAATAAAAAGTAATGTTGTTGTAGTTAATTTTACATCAAGAGAGAAAGAGAGAAAAGAAAAAAGAGAAAATTTTTGAGAAAATAAAAAATTCTCTTTCTCCCCAAGGTTATATTTTTTAATAAAAGATTACCTAAATTTTGTAAAATCAACAATTCAACGTCTTAAAGGAAATATTTCTTTAAGACGTTCCCCAAATTCTCCTTTCTCCCATACATATTTCTCCCAAAAAAAAGAAACCAAAAAAATTTTTTTGGGGGATCCAAAAATTTTCAAAAAATTTTTTTAAAAAAAGCAACAAACCTGTTCATATTCTTCTCCTCTTCCATTTTTCTTTCCTTGAATTCGTTTAACAGCAACTTCAGTATGCTTCCAATTTCCTTTATAAACAACTCCATAACCACCCTTTCCAAGTATTTGTTCTTGTGCCCAATTTTGTGTTGCAATAATTATATCAGAATAGGGGACAGTTAAAGTGCTTTGTAGACCAGTTAAAATTGCATTACTAGCAGACTATAATAAATTTAAAAAATTTGAATTTAAACAAACCAATTTTTTTGAAATATTAAAAATCCCCTAGTTTAAAGAGACTGAAAAAAGACAAAAAAACCCCAATTTAAAAAATAGAAACTAAAAAAAGTCGTTCTAAATAAGGTAAAAAAATTAAAAAAAAATTTTTTTAGTTTGTAAGAATTAGAAAAAAAATTTTTTTTAATTGTTTGGTTATGAAAAAAAATTTTTAAATGAAAAAGAATGAGTCAGATAGTAAGGGAGAAGGCTACTTGGAGTCAAAAGGAATCGAACCCACATCCCTCCCCCAGAAAATCAAACACACTACCATTCAGCTAACTTGCTTCTTAGAGGAACTTTTAAAAAATAGAAATAAATCCAATTCACAAATAGAAAAATAGTTGTCCTAAAGAGGGTAAAAAAATTTTTTTTAATTGTTTGGTTGTGAAAAAATTTTTTAAATAAAAATGAAAGGGATAGAAATCAATAGAAGGCTAGTTGGAGGCAAAAGGAATCGAACCTACCTACTTCCCCCAGAAAATCAAACACACTACCATTCAGCTAAAATCTATATTGAAAGAACTTTAAAAAATTAGAAATAAATCCTATTTAAAAATGATCCCCAATTTCATAAATTAAAATAAACCGAGTGTTGTTGTTGTTCGGGCAAAGATTGTGGAGCACTCTCAGCACTCGAAATTCATAAAATTCAAAGAAATATTTTCCACAAATTTTTTAATTTATTAAAAAAACCTTTACGAGAATAGACACCAAAAGATCCCTGTTTTGCAACTGAGGCTTTTTTTGATTCATTTAAATTATTATTAATTAAATTATTTCTTCCAATTGAAGGAAAAGGTGCTTGTTGCTGTTGAGGTTCTTCATCACATACTTGGGCATATTTGTGAAATTTTGGTTCAACTAAAAAATTTTTTAGAAATATTTTTTAATTGAAATCAAAAAATTTTTTGAGTATGAATGTTGACCAAAGGACTTTTAAAATGCTTCTGAACCTTAAAATTCTAGAAAAGATGGTGGAGGAAAGACTTTAGCCAGAAATTTGAAAAAAATTTTTTAATAAAAAAAGATGGGAATTTTCAACTCTTGTGTATCACGCTTAGTTTCTTCCTAATTCTCTCCAAAAGGACTAAAATCCTTTTTGATTTATATAGTTGCTAAAGGCATCTAAAAGCAAACTGGGAAGAAAATAAAAATGTGGCACACAAATTACAATTCGTATAAAAGACCCAGATTGTTGAAAGCCCGAGAAACATTTTTAAAATATAATTAGGAAAAAACAAACCGAAAGGCAACAGAATCTGCATACATCGAATAAGTTTAGCACGAAAAAATATTTTATACAAATCCAGTATTCGATAACCTTTTGACCCCCAAATTCTAAGCAAAGTTTCTGTTGGATGGCCATCACTAGTTAAAGCGAGTTTTTTGCATGCTTCGGTGTCAATATCCTGAATTCCGGGCATTAAAAAGGCTGAAAATTATTTTAAAAATTAAATAGAAGAAAATAAAAACTAAATAAAAATTAATGTCCCTCAGTGGGGTTCGAACTTGCCCCCCTTTGGTACGTAATCAAGGAATTTACCTACTACACCACGGAAGCCAGAAAAAGGGGTAGATAGATACACTCCGAGAGGCTTGAAAATTACTCTTAAAAAGTTTTAAATTTAATATCCCCCGGAAGGGTTCGAACCTTGACCCCCTCTTTATCTGAAAATCAGGGACTTAACCAACTACACCAAGAAGGCCACTTAGCTGTTTTCTTAATTTTAGGTGGCCTGGAACTATTTATATAAAGTAGACTAATTATTCAATTTAAACATTTTTATCAAAATATTTTTAAACAAAAATTCAAAAAAAGACAAACCTATCGTCTCCCAACAATCCCCAGGATCCAATAAAGTCGCTAACTCGTTAACAATTCTAGCAGGCAATTGAAAAACATAAATGGGTGATTCTAGATTAGCAGAAGTAGTCATTTAAAATAAAAGGGAATAAAAAAAGATAAAGAAATTTCCGAAAAAATTAGGCTAGAAAAACAGAAAAAAATGTTTTGAATAATCAACAAAAATTTAAAGTTTGGCATAATGTTATTTTTGTATTTTTCTCTAAATTTTTTTAATTTTACGTACTATTTCGCTTGTTTGATGAGAATTTTTGTTGTTGAATTTTTGGAGAATTTTTTGTTAAATTTTTTTGTTTATTTTTGTTTTTATTTTTAAAATAATTTTTTTTTTCAGTTTTAGATTTAAAGTTTGACTTGACAAGTGAAGTAAATTTAAAATGGATTTTGAATATAAAAAAGAAGAGGAGACTATGGGGGTTTGTTTTATTTTTTTTAAATAATTATTGGGATTTCTAAAAAGTCTGGACCTATGTTTTCTAGGCTACTTGATTTATTTACTGGGACGTGATTTTAGGTCTTGTGTCAATAAATAAATCCGTGTCTTGGAAAGAGAAAAAACAGAAACTCAACAACTTCCTTTGCCATGTACAGGACAGGAAAATCCTAATCCTTGACCCTGCCCCCTCTTCTGGTTTTAAATTATTTTTTTTTTTGCTCCCCAGAGTTTGGGGCTCAATCCAGCCCGGTCCGAAACATCGAGTCGGACTTCGAATTTTGACCCGAAAGAGACTCGTTCGGGCCGGCCAGATAAAAAGGAGGCCCGAAAAAATGACTCGAAAAAATGCGGCCCGACTCGAAAACTCCAACCCTACCAGGCTTAATTTATTGACTTGAACTGATCCTTGGTTTTGACTCGGTCACAGGTAAAAGCTTACGCCTTTACCCAAAACAAACCTTTTTGTTTTTAAATTATCTTTTAACCTTTAATCAATTTTTTTCTTCAGACAACTCTAATTGCTGTTGAGACAAAGGAAGGAATTATTGTTGCAACAGATTCTCGTACAAGTCAAGGCTCTTACATTTCTTCCCGCGCTACAAACAAAATTTCTACAATTAGCGATCATATTGTTGGGTTAAGAGCTGGGGTAGCTTCGCAATCTCAAGCAATTTTTGATATTGTAAAGTATTATGCTGAGGCACATTCGTTAGTTTTTTTTAATTATATATTTTTTTTGCCCGGCAACTACAGGTTTAGGCCCATATAAGACTCGTTTCAGGCCTACAGCCATGAAAAATTTTTGTTGGGAAAAATCCACACTCCTGGCTATGGGCCTGACTTGTTTCGTATTTATTAGACTTCTTCCTCTTTTCCAGGGAGATAGAAAAATGAGAAAATAAGGAGGACACTAAACCGATTTTTATCGAGATTGGTTCCAGGCACCTTTACTGGGGCAGGCGCCTTATAACATGTTTTATGGTTTCTTGACTTTTTTCTTTAACTTAAAAGTCTAGGATATACTTGACAATTTTTTGAGCAGATATTTCTTGTCCTCCAAATTAAAAGGAGTTTGCCCAAAAATTTTTTTTTAAATCCTGTCAAGTTTTCTCATTAGCTCTGTCTTTTCTAAAAATTTTTACCCTTACCAAGGGCATAGCCAGGAGGTCGATTTCAAGGTGGCGATCATTTCCCCCCTAAAATTTTTTCACTTCCCATATTTCAGGGAGCGCTATAGCCCCAGAAGCCCCCCTGGCTATGCTCTTGACCCTTACCAAAAAAATTTATTTTTAAATTTAGAATGCTTGATGAAGAACCTATACTTGTTTACAACGTTGCTCAATATACTCGCAAATTTGCATATAATTATCGGGATCAAATGACTTTTAGTATTATTGTTGCTGGTTATGATGAAGAAAAACTTGGACAAATTTATGCTGTGACTATTGGAGGGTATTCTATTCGACAAAAAATTTATATTACTGGAAGTGGAAGTACTTTTCTTTATGGATATATGGACAAGAATTTTAAGGAAGGAATGTCAAATGAAGAGGCTGTTGAGGTTTTCTAAAAATAATTTTTTTTTATTTATTTGGGGCTTTTCTTATTGACTTATCCAGGCCCGTAGCCAGGGGGGTAGGCCCGTAGCCAGCGCGGGGGGGGGGGGGGGGGGGGGTAATTTTTATTTGGGGAAAATAAAAATTTTTGGCGCCTTCAAAAAAATTTGGCGCAAAAAAATTTTTCCCCCCTTGGCCCCTCCCGAAAAAAAATCCTGGCTACGGGCCTTCATTTTTGATCTATTAATTCATTTTTGATCTATTAACCGTTTTACCTGTTTCTTCCCTCAAAAAAGGAGGCACTAATTTTTTTGAACCTCCCTCCCTGTTTTTGTTGGATTCCCCGTTAATCAGTTTTTTCCTTTCCGTCCCTCAAACAAACTCTCTACCACAGAGAGTTTGTTTGGAAGGCCATATCTTGGCCAAATCAAAAAACGGGCAAAAACGGCTCAAAATCCTTGCTAGAAAGGGCACATTCTCTATCGAATGAGCTCGGTCTCGACCGTTTTTAACTCGGACATCTCGCAAACTCTCCTTGTAAGTCTACTCCAAAATCAAAATTTCTAACATTTTTACAAATTAACCAAAATTTAAACAAATATAGTATACGGCAAGAGCGTAGCCAGGGGCTTCTGAGGCTATAGCCCTCCCTGAAATTGGGAAAGTGAAAAATTTTTAGGAGGGAAATGATCAGAACGCTTTTAATTTTTTTTAATTAAAAAAATTTTTTTTCCTTTCTAAAGTTGGTTAAAAATGCTGTTTGTCTTGCAAAACGTCGTGATGCTATGTCTGGTGGATGTATTAATTTGGCTATTATTGATAAAAATGGAACTATTCATAAGGTTTTTTAAATTAAAAAGAAATTTTAAAAATTAAAAAAAATTTTCCTTTTAAAGACAATTCGTCCTGACATGCCAGACCATCCAAAAATTTGAGAAAATTTCCAAAAAAATATTGAGAGAAAGGAAATGAAAAGAAAATATTTGAGGTTTTTTTTGTTTTGTCGAATTTATTTTAATTATTTAAAATAATTGGATAAATAAAAAAATTTTTTCCTTCCTTTTTTATTCTTCATTGACACTAAATAGGTAGGCTTGGCCAAGAGGTCGGGCTTAAATTTGAAAAAAAAATTTTTTTTGGAAAAGAAATTTTTTTGGAAAAAATTATTTTTTGAAAAAAATTTTTTGAAAAATTTTTTGAAAAAATTTTTTTTGAAAAATTTTTTGAGAAAAATTTTTTTGAAAAATTTTTTCAAATTTTTTCTTGAAAAAATTTTTTTAAAAATTTTTTCAAAAATTTTTTTTTAATTTTTTTTGAAAAATTTTTTGAAAAATTTTTTTTTGAAAATTTTTCAGAAAATTTCATAAAAAAATTTCCAAAAAAAATTCAAAAAAAAAAACAAACTTGGGACAGTAATATTCAACGGCTTTCTAAAATCAAACAGTGTAGGGGCAGAAATAATAATTGAAAAAGTAGCCATATTTAAAATTGAAAAGACTAGAAGAAAGAAACGGTCTAAAACCATTGCTACAAATGTCCAGTCATTTGAAATCTGTTTTAAAATTTTAAAATAAAAATTGAAAAAAGACGCAAACATTAGCATCCTCCTCGCGTTGACGAAAATAATTAGCGATAAAATGTACCTTTAATTAGAAATGTGTTTTTTAATGTTTTGTGTTTTTATCCGGTGTATTTTATAGCTATTTTTTGTGTTTTCCGGAAACGTTTAATTAAAGTTTTGTATTTTTTTCCGGAAGTTGTTTTTGTATTTTCTTGTGTTTTCCGGAACGTTTAATTAAAGTAATGTATTTTTCCGAAAATGTTTAATTAAAGTTTTGTGTTTTCCGGAAAATTTAATTAGAATATTGTAGTATTTTTTCCGGAAGTTGTTTTTGTATTTTCTTGTATTTTTGTATTGATCTTGTATTTTCCGGAAATAAACAAATTATTGTAGTTTATTTTTTCCGGAAGTTGCAATTTAATTGTTCTTGTATTTTCCGGAAATGTTTAATTAAAGTAATGTATTTTTTATTTTTGTGTTTTCCGGAAAATTTAATTAAAATATTCTATTCCTTTTCCAGAAATCTTTTTTATATACAATTATTCTTTTATTTTCCGGAAAATACTTAAATAGGCTCCCCTACAAAGGATAGATGAATTAAAGGATAGATGCACTAAAGGATAGATACGCCCAAAAACTATCAAAGGATAGATGCATCAAAGGATAGATGCGCTAAAGGATAGATACAGCCAAAAGCGATCAAAGGATAGACAGCTGAATAGGTCGTTTGAGTCTGGACAAAAATATTTAACAATCTGAATCTTCCCTGGAAAAACTGTTTTTGTGCTGCTACGGAGGGTAGGCCGGGCATGGTCTTCGCTACACGATGGCCGTGCTTCGCTGCGGTCGTGCTCGCTTCGCTCGCGGCGACCGTAGCGAAGCGGCTGCCGTCGTTCCGCTCGACATGCCCGGCTTCCTCCGCAGCGGCAAAAACTTTTTTCGCGAATATACTAAAGTACGAATAAAATAAAAATCAGAACAGAAACATGAACTCAGAACAAAGATCAGAAAAAACAAACAAAGATCAGGCACTCAACAGTTGGTACTCAACTGGACTCCAAACTTTATCTATGTTTTACCCAATTTTAGACGTGTCTATACTTTAATGGATTTTACCCCTATCTATCCTTTGGCGCATCTATCCTTTGATGCATCTATCCTTTAATCGTTTTTTCCCTTATCTATCCTTTAGCAGATTTTGGCCGCGTCTATCCTTTGATCGATTTTAGCCGTATCTATCCTTTGATTCATCTATCCTTTGAGCGGGCACGCTTAAATACATGCAACTGGAAAAAGAAACACAAAAATTCCCCCTACTTGTCTAGCCAGATTGTATAAAACTCGTTGTTCATTCCATGTATATTCAATCTTCTTCAATTTTTGACTTTTATTGCTACAAAATTGTTGCCGTATTTCTCTACTTGTAGAAGGTTCTGCATAAATATTTTCTTCCGAAAAATTTTTTTCTTTTGAATTATTATTTTTATCAGAATTTTTATGGGTATTTGTTGTTGTAAAGGAAAAATATGGGGGCGGTTTGTCATATTTTTCTTTTTTATTTTTGTTAAAAATTGAAGTTTGTGGGAGTTTTGAGCGATTATTAAATAAATTTGAAGGGGAGGAAATGGTTGCCTTTTTATTAGAATATTCAAAATTAAAGGAAGAGGAAGATGATGAAGGTTCAAGTCCTTGTCTTGTCTCCACCATAAAATTGTTTAATGAATTTGTGTTTGTTTCGAGTTGTTGACGCTCGGGGCGTTTCATTAACAAAATTCTGAGAATATTAAAAATATAATGAAAATACAACTTTTTCGGAAAAATACACTTCTTTCCGGAGGAAATACATATTTTCCTGAAAATACAATTTTTCCGGAAAATACAATTTTTTCCGGAAAATACAATTTTTCCGGAAAATACAATTTTTTCCGGAAAATACAATTTTCCGGAAAATACAATTTTTCCGGAAAATACAATTTTTTGCGGAAAATACAATTTTCCGGAAAATACAATTTTCCGGAAAATACAATTTTTTCCGGAAAATACAATTTTTCCGGAAAATACAATTTTTTCCGGAAAATACAATTTTCCGGAAAATACAATTTTTCCGGAAAATACAATTTTTTCCGGAAAATACAATTTTCCGGAAAATACAATTTTTCCGGAAAATACAATTTTTCCGGAAAATACAATTTTTTCCGGAAAAATACACTTCTTTCCGGAGGAAATGTATTTTCCGGAAATTAAAAAGAAACAAAAATTCCTGAAGAAATAAACCTTTACGGAAATTATTGCAAAAATACACTTTTCCGGAAATTGCAAATAATTTAATAAGAATTCCGGAAAAATTAAAACATCTTTCCGGAAGATTGTAAATTACTTTGGTAAAACACCCAAAAATACAATTCGAATCCACGGGGACATTTGATGAGTAGAACCATTTCGAAAACGAATATTTACTGAAGCCTATAATAATTAAATTTAATTTTTAGTAAAATTAAAGGAATTTTATAAATAATATTACCACAGAAAAAAGTGTTGAGAGGGCAACCAAAATCTAAAAAGTAATTTCTTATAAATGATTGTATAAAATACAAAATTTTCCGGAAAATACAAACATTTCCGGAATTTATTTTAATAACATATGAACGTTTCCGGAAAAATACAAGTGGGATAAAAATGTGTTTTCGGAAAATACGGGAATAGAAAAGAAAAATACAAAGAGAAATAAAAATTTCCGGAATAAATTATATATGAACGTTTCCGGAAAAATACAGGGTGTTTCAACTAAGCAATACTATTTGAAAGCTCAATAATTTTTTACTAAGTCGACAGATTTTATAGATATTTTGTATTTTATATCTATATTTTATAGCATTTTTTTTGACATAAAAATTATGTCTAAATTCGAACCCTAACCCGAGATAATTTCGTACTCTACCGTTCTGTTTTTCCCTTTTTCCGCACATGCATTCTTACTTCCCTTTATTTGTTGTAAAGGGAGACAGACACTAGAGTAAACACTAGGCGATAATCACTACATTTTCAATACAGTATCCACTCTTCGTCATACACAGAAAAATAAATGCACTAAGATAGCACACAATGAAAAGAGGGAAAAAAGAGAACGGTAGAGTACGAAATTGAAATACAGGGTTGGGGTTCGAATTTAGACATAATTTTTATATGAAAAAAAATGCTAAAAAATATAGATATAAAATACCAAATTTCATAAAAATCGTCCATGCAGTAAAAAGTTATAGATTTTTAAAATAGTATTTCTTAGTTGAAACACCCTGTATTTCTTAGTTGAAACACCCTGTACAATAAAGAGAAATACAAAACAAAATCAAAAGTTTCCGGAATTGTAAAATATGTTTAATTACTTTTTACAAATCGTAAAATCGTAAATAAACTTGAAAACTTAAGTTTGTATAAACAAGCCTTTCATAAAATGAAAAACAATTATTATTCCGGAACTTAATTCCGGAAAATATTAAAAATAAAAATATTCACCATAGTTGTAATTAAATATTGTCCAAACATGGGTACTTCCAAACTTGTTGGAGGCATTAAATCAATCAAAACCAAAAAGAAAACTGTAAGTGTAACCAGTATAGAAATTGAAAATGTTATTTTATGATCCGGAAGGTAAAACACAAATGTTGTCAAAAAAGAAATTAAAAAACAAGGAACAATTAAATTACAAGTGAAGAAAAGGCTGAAGAATTAATGAAGAATTTTAATTTTAATTTTTTTTTTAATTTTACGTTTTCCGCCTCAATTCCAAATAATAAGTTATGTCAACATAACTAAGAAAAATTTTATTTTTTTAATTAAAATCTTAATTTTACGTCTCTGGGCCACAACAACTTGTGTAAAGTACTGCATGTCTTGCAGACGTTAAATTCATTAAATCCCATTCTGCTGATCTGTAAAAATTTAAAAATGTAAATTAATTTGGGAAATATAATGTAAATTGAAGTATAATTTTTGTAATCTTAAAGTTGCAACTGTAGGAAAAATTAATTTGGGATTAAAACGGAAACTTAAAAAAATAAACTTGAATAAACTTGAAAAATAAACTTGAGTTTGTAATAATTAAGAATTAAGTTTAAACTTGAAATTGTAAAACCTAAATAAACTTGAACTTTAAAAAATCATAAATAAACTTGAATTTCTACTTAAACCTGAATTCGTAAAACTTAAGTTTGAATTTTCAAGTTAGTAATAATTAATAATTAAGTTCAAACTTGAAATGGTAAAACTTAAATAAACTTCAACTTAGAATTGTAAAATAATAAATAAACTTGAATTTGTAAACTTGAACTTTCAAGTTTTAATAATTTTTAAGCTGTAATTATGAACTTTTTAATTTTTAATTATAGCTAGTAATTTTTAAAAATATAAGTAAAATATACTTATAAAAAAAGCTCAAATCCATTCCCATTTCATTATATTCAATATCATCGTCTTCCTCTCTTTTTTTATTTAAATTAATTTTATTATTAACATTTTCAGAATTTTCTTGTTGTATTAAATGTAAATCAACATAATTTCCAGTATATGACCAGGCACCAAATTTCATTCTACAATCTTGTTTGTCATAAGGAAACCATTTTACTTTTATCTTTAAAAAATTTTAAAAATATTTTTTTAAATTTAACTGGACAAAAAGATTTGTAAATTGCTGGGGGCTGCCAATAAACACGTCCATTATACGAAATTAGGGCATCAGTGAAAATTCTTAATTTTTGGAATTTATTATTTAGAATAAAAATATTTTAATTTATACGTTATGTCCGGATCGCCTGCCGCATTGTCATATAATACAAAATCGGGTATCCATATATCAGTGCTAGGGATGTGTAACTGACGAATACCTTTAGGATGAAATTAATTAATTTTAATTAATTTTTAAATTTGTAAAAATTATTATAAATTTTAACTTAAGGATTACAATTGTAAATAAAAAATAAGCTTAAATTCTTAAAAATTTAATTAAACTTGAAGTTGTAAAATTGTTAAATAAACTTTAAAGTTCAAGTTTGCAATAATTAAAAATTAAGTTTAAACTTGGATTGTAAAATTCAAACTTAAATTTAATAAACTTGAATTTATAAAATAACAATTTCTATGTAGATTACAATTGTAAACTCAAAAATAAACTTGAATTTTTACAAACTTAATTAAACTTGGAATTTGTAATCTTAAATAAACTTGAAATTCCAAGTTTTAGGAAATTATATAATTTTAAAGTTGTAATTGTAAAAGAATATTTTTAAATTACAATTTCTAAATAATAAACTTGGAATCTTAAGTGTCTAATAAAAATTTAAAATTTATTCTTTTTCAAATCAAATCAAATTTATTTTTAAAAAATATTTTATAAATACATACCCCCATATTTATTAGGATCCCATTGGAGACGCGCATCACTCCACCTCTCCAAAATTGAAAAAAATAATTAATTTTTAATATAAATTTCCCAACCATTTCTAACCATAAATTGGTTGTTAAGACTTGATTCTTTTCATCCTAAAAATATTTTAATTTTCTTAAATAAATTAATTATCTAGACAAAACTAACAACATCGATGATTCTAAAATATATTTTTCATTAAAAATTTATTTTTTAATTTTTGCCTTATTAGAGAAGCTCCAACATCAATATGAAGCACATCTGTGCCTTAAAATATTTTCGAATTTATCTTAAAAATATTTAAAAAATAATCAACTATTTTTAACAGGTCTGGAAATTCTGTTGTAATCAAAAAGTAAATCCTTTGGAAAGTTTAAAAATTAATTTTATTTAATTTTTAAATAAGGCAAACTTCGTATAATTGTGCCTCATAATTTTTTCTACTTATTTTAGTGCTGGTAAATTGTGGAATAAATATAAGAGGAATTAAAGTTGTTAAAATGAGCATTTTGTAATATTTATTTTTACAATATAAAATTATTTTTGCAACTTGGCGCAATAAAACTTGAAAAATAAAATTGAAGTTTACAAACTTAAAACTTGAAATATAATTTATTTAAAGTTTTACAACTATTTTTAAGTTTTACGCTCCAGGTCAATTCGCCCTGCGTGGAGGCATTATAGATGTTTACCCTTTTACAGAAAAGTTTTACAAGTTTATATTCAAGTTTATTTTATTTTCAAGTTTATTTTTCAAGTTGCAATTTATCACAAACTTAAAATTACAATTATTTTAAGCTTTACAAACTTAAGCGTAAAAATAAACTTGAATTTTAAATTTATTAAAAAGTTTTTCTCAATGCTTACATAAACTATTGGACAAATATGGCTAAAATAAAAAACTAGTCAATAAGAATTAGTTATATAGACTTTTATTGAAAAAGAAGAAGCTTTTCTTTTAAAATAATCCCTCAAACAATAAGACTTTGCAATGGCAAAAAAATTTCTTTTATTTAAAATAAATTGGAAAATAAAATAAGGGAAATGTGTGAGGACAAATTAAATATTATTTTAAATTTATTTTTAATTTTTATTAAAGAAAAATAAAATTTGAAGAATTAATTTTTTAAAATATTATTGATGGTCTTTTCATTTGTTGTTGACCTTTCCAAACACTATAGCCAATTATTGTTCCGAGAGAACCAATACCCAAAAGAACTCCGGAACTATGAAATAATTATATTTAAAATTAAAAAAATTATTTTTACAAAATAGTCATTCGATTATGGAAGCTTTCTCGTAAGGACCTCTTTCTTGTTCTCTCACAAATGAAAACTAAAATTATAAAAATAAGTTTCAAGCTTGAGCTTAAATAAATTAAAACTTGAGAAAATGTTGAGAAATGAGAATTAAATAAACTTAAGACTACAAACTTAAAAACTTGAAATAAACTTGAAGTAGAGAAATACAAATCAGAATTAATGAAAATTACAAATTGTAAAAATCAGAATTAATGAAAATTACAAATTGTAAAAATCAGAATTACTGAAAATTACAAATTGTAAAAATCAGAATTACTGAAAATTCCAAATTGTAAAAATCAGAATTACTGAAAATTACAAATTGTAAAAATCAGAATAATTTCTGGTTATCTTACCATTATTTCCTAGCCCAAAGGTTGCGGTAGCAACAGGTTGTAATTCTAGCTGTCCTGCCAACGGAAGCAACTGCACAATAACATTCTTACGACGTCGCTTATGTAACGTTATATTAATTGCTTTAAATTAAAAATATTTTTATTTCAAAAATATTCTACCGTCTCTACAAACAAATTTCTGATTTAAAGGGACATTAATTGAAGAAGTATTCTTTCCACTAGTAAATAAGGTACTGTTGTTTCTAGAAGATCCATTCCAACGAATTTTATATTCTACCATACTCAATTCCCATCTTAACTCGTGGAGGGAATAAAGCGTTCTGGAGGCGGCAGATGATGAAATAGTGTTGGAGCGTGAAAAGAGTGGAAGTGCTTTTTCGCGAAAAATAAACTTGAGAGTTTTACGTTGTATCCCTTTGCGCCAACTTGCTTGAAACTTAAATTGTAAAAATCATAATTTAAAATTACAAATTGTAAAAATCAGAATTAATAAAAAATTGCAAATTGTAAAAATCATAATTATTAGAAATTACAAATTGTAAAATCAGAATTATTAAAAATTACAAATTGTAAAAATCAGAATTATTAAAAATTACAAATTGTAAAAATCAGAATTATTAAAAATTACAAATTGTAAAAATCAGAATTATTAAAAATTACAAATTGTAAAAATCAGAATTATTAAAATTTACAAATTGTAAAAATCAGAATTAATAAAATTACAAATTGTAAAAACCAGAATCATTAAAAAATTACAAATTTTAAAATTAGAATTTTTTAAAGTTACAAATTGTAAAAACCAGAATTTAAATTTACTTGTGAATCCTTTTCAACTGCATTGCGTTCAGAACATATACCGAAAAGTTTAACACTCTCATTAACAAAATCCACAAACTTAAGTTTGTAAAATTAATAAAAACAAACTTTAATTACAAACTTGCCTCTTCCTCAATCTTATTTTCTTGGAGTAAATTCATATCAAGTATACGCACTTGGAATCGGAAAACCATGCAATGTTTGTGACCGGGTTCGTCAAATCCAAACAAATGCTTTGCTTCATTTTGAAAAGGTTGAAACTTGACAATTGAAGCAATTAAGAGATTTAAATATTGGAAAAATAAAATTAAAATTGGGAACATGTGTATTTTTTAAATTAAATCTTCTACAACATTTTTTTTGCTTTTAGTTTTTTATTAATACATTTAGCACATCCTCTTGAGTAAAATTTAAAAATAAATGTTCCTCCTTTTCAAAAATATTAATAATAATAATATTTTTAGGACATATTGGAATTCGGCTTAAACAAAAAATAATAAAAAAATAAAAATGTATGTGCAATAATAAATGCCTACCAAAGTAGGCACTTCTCAAACACTAATTCCTCCTCCCTTAGGCGCCAAAACTTTCGATTTTTAAATATAAAATAATTTTACCAATTTTTAAAATAAAAATCAATAAAAATTTAATTGATGTTAAGATAAAAAGAAATGCAAACTTGAACTTAAAAAACTTAAAAAATAAAAAAATTAATAAACTATATTTTAAATGTAAAATTAAACAAAAATAAGTATTAATTACAAACTTGCGTTTTTTCCGCACTTATACCAAAAATAAGCTTGAATTACTTATATTACAATTTATTTATTATAATTCTAATTGTAATTCAAAAATAAACTTGGATTACAAACTTGCTTAAGTTTGTTTTAAATTCAAGTTTGTTTTTAGCCTTTAATAATAAACTTGGATCTAAAAAAATTGAAAATAAGCTTGAACTTAATAAACTTTTTTATTACAAATTATTAGAAAACTTAAGTTTGTGAAATTAATAAACATTTTGTTCAAACTTGCTTCTTCCTTTAATTCAAGTTTATTTTAAATTCAAGTTTATTTTCAACCCTTAATTCTGAAGCCTATAAATAAACTTGAATTTAATAAACTTAAGTTTGCAAAATTAAATCAAAATAAACTTGAATTTATTTTATAAACTTAAGTTTGTAAAATTAAATAAAAATAAACTTTAATTACAAACTTGCTTCTTATACTCTTAAAGCTTGAATTTAATCAACCTTTTTTTATTTTAATAATTTCAATTTAATATTATTACAATTTATCCATCCATTTTACAATTTTAATCTCTGATAGTTAAAATCGTCTGACTTGCCGCTAAAAACAAAAATCTATTTTTATGTCAAGGCCACACACCAAAAACAAATTTTATATTTTTTTACAACTAAAAGAAACATTTTAATTTTACTTTGCTCTAATTCGATAGGAAAAAACAGCCGGGTAATTTGACGACTGCGTAAAAAAGGGGGGTATTTTAGTGATTGATTGTGTGAGTAATCCGACTCTAAAAAATTTTTAAAAAAGGCATTTGAAAATAGTAAAAATCAGTCAAAATTAAATATATGAATGCGTTCAGTAAAAACAACAATTTATCCTCTCAATTCTTCCCCTTCAATTGAAAAACAAAAAAATTTTCGACAAGAAGGAAGAGATGAGGTGTTTGCCGTCCGTTTGGCACAGACTGCAACAGCCTTATTAGTTATTGTTTGCTTTTTAGGACTTCCCATATTTTGGATTCAAGTTATGTACCGGTTTAGTACAATACATTTAATCCATTTACAAAATCAACAATTGAAACAACAAAATTATTTAAGCGGGGATTTTTGTAGAATGAAGATTACACTACAAAAAAATAATAGAAGTGAGGGTAACAACATTTTTCAACCCATATTTGAAGAAGAAAATGAAGGGAGATATGAATGCGATCCGTGGGCGCATACTATACAATTATAAAAGTGCAATTTGTAAATAGATAAATACAAATATAATTAAATTGTAAAATTGTGAATAAATGTATATAAACTTTAAATAAAATTACAAACTTAAAAAATTACAAACTTATTGTTAGAACTTAAGAGTCAAACTTAAGATTGAGAATATAAATTAAACTTGGAACCTAAAATAAACTTTAAATACAAAAGTAACTAGATAATTGTAAATTACAATTGTAAACTTGAATTAAGTGTGAATCAAATAAACTTGAATTAAGTTTAAACTTGAAAAACTTGAATTAAATAAACTTGAATTAACTAAACTTAGAATTGTAAACTAGGCTTATAGTAATTTGTAAAAATTACAACTTAATTTTATTCATGTATGTATATGATTAAAATTAATAAATAGAAAAGTTAAAAAGTTGGTGTCATAAAAACTAATTAATTAATTTTTTATTTAAATAAACAATTATAAACAAAGATTGGTAAAATAAAAAAACGATAAAAAATTTCAAAATAAAAATTTTTGATCTCATGGAAGGTAATAATGGTTACCATAAGAAAATTTGGGGAGTGGAGCTTCACCTTTAAATAATTTAATTTAATAATTTATTCCTAAAAAATTTAAACATACAATTTATTTCACTTGGTCCAAGCTCGGCCTCCCCATTTAAAGCAGAGACATAATCACCGTTACCAGAATAGGCAAATTTATAATCAGCAATTGCAGCTACACAACTCATATTCCTTTTTAAATTTATAGGTAAATAAAAATACAAATTGTAAAACTTTAAAAATGAAAGACACTTAAGTTTGTGAGCATAAACTACGTAAAACTTAAAAATAAATAAATCTTAAGTTGGTAGACTTAAAATAAAGTTTATAAACTTTAAGCCTGCAAACTTAAAGTATGCAAGCGTGAAAATAAATAAACTTTAATTTTCGTAAACTTAAAACTTGTAAAACTTGAAAATAATTAAACTTTAAAAGTTTGCAAACTTAAATTACCTATGTAAACTTGAAAATAGGCAAAACGTTAAATTTGTAATTTTTGTAAAATACAAATTGTAAATAAAACTTAATTAAGATTGCAAGCTTAGAAATAATAAAACTTAAACTCTACAAATTGTAAAACTTGAAAATATCAATTTGTAAAAATCTAAACAAAAAATCTCTCCCTTTACCTTGCCATCCTAGAATAACAAACATGGGGTGTCAAACAACGAGAAACTCGTAAAGACCAATGTTCTTCATTAATTGCAATCATGCAATTATCAAAATCAGCAAAACTTTCAACTGAAGAACGTGTTAATTTTGTTTCTGTAGCAATTTTTGTAAAATTAAAATTTAATCTTAATTGCCATTGTTGTTCTAGTTTGTATTGTAATAAATCTAATTTAATTGGCCATTCATTTAAAGCAATATTTTTGAAAGAGTGGCGTAGATGGTAAAAATGGGCACGGCGACAGGGCACCCGAACCTTTTTGAAGGGGGGAATTTTTAAAATTTTTAAATTTTAATTTTCTACCTGCGCATAGCCGAAACGATGAATTCCTGTCTCGTGCATATTTACACTATCAACGCGACCTTAAATTAGAATTAATAAGTTAGGCTATAAATTATAAAAATAAGTTTATTTTTCATAGATCAAGTTTACACTTCCAAGTTTATTTAAATTAATTCAAGTTTTAAGTTTACAATTATAAATTACAATTAATTATTTTTCAAGTTTATTTTCCATAAAATTTAGAGAAAATAAATAAACTTGGAATTTTAAGATTGTAATTGTAAACTTCAATTTCAAGTTTATTTATTTCCTTTTATTCAAGTTTGCAATTTAATTCCAAGTTTATTTTTCAAAACAAGTTTTACGATTCTTTTACAATTTCAAGTTTATTTAAATTAATTCAAGTTTTAAGTTTATAATTATAAATTACAATTAATTGTTTTTCAAGTTTATTTTCCATAAAAAATTAGAGAAAATAAATAAACCTGGAATTTTAAGCTTGGAATTGTAAACTTCAATTCCAAGTTTATTTATTTTTTAAATTCAAGTTTATGATTTAATTCCAAGTTTATTTTTCATAAAACAAGTTTTACAATTCTTTTACAATTTCAAGTTTATTTATGTATTTCCCTTTTAATTCAAGTTTTAGTTTACAATTTTAATTTATTATTAATTTTTATTTTTTACTTGCATTAACGACAACCCTCGTTTTCATTCTCCAAATTTTACATTTAGTTTTCCAACGAGTTTGATGGAGAAATGAAAAATTAAAATCAGCTAATGATTGGTATAGCTCTCCCGGAGCTGTTTCTGGTGGAACAAACTTAAAAAAAAATTTTTGTTAATTTATTTTAAATTTTTTTGGGTTTGCCTGAACATCCCTATGTTCAAAAAGAAGAGAACCGGCATTTGGATGTTCACGAAATAAGCTCTGAAAATTTAGGAAAATAATTTTCAACTAACAATATGATTTTTTACCCTCAATATTTCTATATTTACTCCAGAATGAATTCTCATAGGATCCAATGGCATTAACCTTTAATAATTAATTTTTTTTAATTTTTAAAAAATTAAATTTTAGAAGTTGAGTTACAAATTGTAAAAATAATTTTATATTTTTAATAAATCAATTTTACAATTTTAAGGTTATTTCTATTATTTATTTCAAGTTTGTAATACATACATATTATAATTAATTTTTTTTCAAGTACAATTCCAAGTTTATTTTTTAAACCAAGTTTTAGGTTTGCAATTCCAAGTTTAATTTTTATCAGGTTTTACAATCTTAAGTTTATTTATGTTTGTTCAAGTTTTAAGTTCAAGCTTTAATTAATTCAAGTTTTACAATTATAATTTACAATTTGTAATTCTTTTATTATTTTTTATTGCTTTACAATTCCAAGTTTATTTAATTTTCCTTAAGTTTACAAACTTTAATTTTATTTTAAAAATAATATTAAAAGTATTAATATTTACATATCATCAATATCCGTAAAAACAACCATCTCAGCAAACGGTTTAACAAAATGTAAACAATTAACATGGGATTCTTCAATGCCTCTAGACAATACTAAACCATTCGGATTTACATCGGAAAGTAAAGGCCCTTTAATTTTTTCATTTTTTAAATTAAAAAAATTTTTTAAAAATTACATTTAGGCCATTTTCTTAGGTGAACAATGCCTTTAAAAATTAATTTTTCCATTAAAAAATCCCCCAAAAATTTTACCAATGCGTTCATACTCTTTCAAAATTAAAACAGTATCAGCAGAGGCTGATTGTATTGGAAATATCTTCAAATTAAATTTTTTAAAAATTAAAAAAATTATTCCCGTACTATTTTTTGTGCTCCCAAAGCTATCCATGATTCTATACCCATCAACATTATTTGCCAGTCTGTATACTTTAAAAGAGAAATTTTGATTAAAATTATTTTTTTTAGTTTAAAATTTGGATGAATCTAGAATTTAACCCCATTATCGTTATAACCTATCTTGCGAGGAATAGTCATTTATGATTTTTGGTGTAAGGAAGCTCCAGCTTGCTAACATTTAAAGAGCAAACTAGGCAGGTGTTTAAGATTTATTAAGTGTGAAGACCCGTAGCGCTCCGATAGCTCAGTCTGTAGAACACCTGTACGTGGTGAGCGAAAGCTTCTAGCAATAGGAGTTCGCAGGATCGGTACCTGCCCGGGACTAAGCTTTACCCCTTCCCCATCACTCGCCCTACTAAAAATTTTTTTTATTAAAATTTTGGGTCTATAACCGATGGGGTTATAGGAAGTCAATTTTAAAAATTAAACTCCTTCAAAAAATTAACAAAATCCCTTTAAATTATTTCTTTATTTATCACCGTATACATAGGCGCAATACAAACAACTAGTGGATATTTCCTTCCCCCATTAAAATAAAGGGGTTCTTCTAACTGAACGGAAATTGACCGTTCTTTTAAATTTGATAAGTCAGTGGTGGATAATAAATTTCCGTTTGTTGTTAGTCTAAAAATTTTTTTTCTAAATTTTAAAAATATTTCTTAATTCTCGCCTTATTGAATTTACATCTGCCGATCCAATTTTACACTCCGCTAAATGACCGCTCCACGAACACAAGTCGTTAGCTGCACGTTTCCCCTTGTGGATACGTTCTATATGTGCTCTGGTTATTAGCTTTTCCCCGTTGTTATTTTCACTAATACAAAATAGGGTGTGTGTTTGACGTCCATCCCCAAGGAATTGGATTACCTGTAAAAGGGTAGAAATTTCAGAATAATAAATTCGAGATCAGAATTTTAATTAAACTTGATCAGAATATGTGAAAATAAACTTAAATATAGAAAAATAAACTTGGAAGAAGAAAATTAAATAAACTTAAAAAATCAGAATTTCTAAGATAAAAAAAAATAAACTTGAAATTAGAAAATAATTAAACTTAGTATCAGAATTTATAACGACAAATAAATAAAAAATAAACTTGATAGGAGAATCCTAAGTAAATAAACTTAAATCAGAATTTGTAAAATTAAAATCAGAATTTGTAAAATTAAAATCAGAATTTGTAAAATTAAAATCAGAATTTGTAAAATTAAATCAGAATTTGTAAAATTAAAATCAGAATTTGTAAAATTAAAATCAGAATTTGTAAAATTAAATCAGAATTTGTAAAATTAAAATCAGAATTTGTAAAATTAAAATCAGAATTTGTAAAATTAAAATCAGAATTTGTAAAATTAAAATCAGAATTTGTAAAATTAAATCAGAATTTGTAAAATTAAAATCAGAATTTGTAAAATTAAAATCAGAATTTGTAAAATTAAATCAGAATTTGTAAAATTAAAATCAGAATTTGTAAAATTAAAATCAGAATTTGTAAAATTTAAAATCAGAATTTGTAAAAATAAAATCAGAATTTAAATTAAAATCAGAATTTGTAAACCTAAAACTTAATAAACTTGAAGCAGAACTTTAATTAAACTTGTATCAGAATATTTAAAAATAAACCTAGGTTAATAGAAAAATAAACTTGAAATCAGAATTTAAATTAAAATCAGAATTTTTAAAATAAACTTGCTCAAAAACTTAAAATCAGAATTTAAATTTAAATCAGAATTTCACGATTTAAAATAAGAATAAACTATACCGCATAATCCCCTTCCACATTCTGTTCTTCTTTAAGTCTGTGGAATGCCCCTAGAACAATAGGCCTTCTTCCAATATTTTTAGACATAAATGTGTCACCAAGATTTTTTAATGCCCACAGATTTGTAGTACGATGATAAAGAGCAAATCCAAAAATAATTCCAGAAATGACCGAAAAAATATTTTTTAATTAAAAACCAGAATAATAATCTCATTACAATAGTTAAACGAAAAATCAAAGCAATTCCCCACAAAGCCGTTTTTCGTAAAACCAGAACATTTGAAAAGCGAAAAATGCCGGAAGGTGAAGTAGTAGAGGTAGAAGGATGGTCGTTAAAGAGAGGTTGATAATAGATGGGGGAGGAAAATAGGGGAAATAAACTGCCAGGACAACAACGAGTGTTTGGTTGAATTAACATTTATTTTTTGTTGTATCAGAATTGTATTTAATTTAATTCAGAAATAATAAATAAACTTGTTAGTATAAGAAGAATAAAATTGAAAATAAACTTAATTAAAAATAAAACTGACATAATAAATAAACTTAAGAATAAACTTGAAGATAAACCTAAGAATGAACTTAAGAATACAACTTAGACTTAAAAATAAACTTGAGAATAAACTTGGTTGAAAATAAACTTAAGACTGAAATTAAAAATAAACCTAACCTAATAAATAAACTTAGAATAAACTTAAGCATGAACTTAAGCATGAACTTAAGAATACAACTTAAACTTAAAAATGAACATAAAATAAACTTAGTAATAATAAACTTGAAACAAACTTAGTTAAGAATAAACTTAAGCATGAACTTAAAAACAAACTTGAGAATAAGCTTAGACTTAAAAATGAACTTAATAATAAACTTGGTTAAGAATAAACTTAAAAATAAACTTGGATTAAATAAACTTTTCCAAGTTGCAAGCAAAAAATTAAACTTAAACATAACAAGAAATAAATTGAAAACTTAACATTAAAATATAAAGGTTGTTTAATTAAATATGTATGTAATTAAAACAACGCACTAAAATTCCCGATTTAGATATAAATCTTTATTAAAATCGATAAAATAAAGTAAATTTATGTTCGCGCTATATCCATTCAAATCCCCCCTTTTTAAATCAAAAATTAAATGGCTGCAACTGGTTATTGGTCATTTCACAAGACAAAAGTTTTCACTTTTTTTCTGTTAAAATATCTAGACTAACCAAAATTATATTTTTTTAATGTTTAACATAAACATGGGATTTAAATTGTTTATTTTTAGAAAAATAGATTAACGTTGATCAAGATTATAGGTAAAATTGAAGTTTGTTTCATAGCTAATTAGACAATAAAGAATTAGTTTTAAATTTAACGTAAACATGTAGGAAGTGAGAAAAGCGTCACATTTTTATAAGATAAAGGATTCCCATTTAAGGTTAATTTATCGAGTATTTTCTTCGTGGGCAAACAACAAAACAAATCTTACTTGTAACCTTTTGTGGGATTATCGCTCAAGTCTCCCCCACTATTAACACTCTGAGACAAGAAAAAGAAAGGGGGAACTTCAATTTTACCAAAATATATATAAAAGATGAGAATTAATTAAAGATAAAAATAAAGGCCGATTAAAAAGTTTTAATTTTTGAAATTCTTCCTTAAAAATATTTATTTTACAAATTCATGCTTCTTCATTCATTGCTTCTTCATTCATTGCCTCATTCATTATAAACTCAAATACTCGACGATCTTTCTGAGGGATATTATTTGATATAAATAAATAATGTTGTTCTGCCACATCCCGTTTATCTGAAAATATTATTGTTAAGCATGCAAAAATCTTAGAAGTATAGAATATAAAAAAATAATTATTCACGTTAAAGATAAAGAGGGTAATTAATATTCAATTTCGTACCCCCCCTCCTTTTCCCTTCTTCAAAGTATTATAAAATGGTCAGTCAGACTTAGATTATAGAACTCGTCGAGCTGTGTCGAATGACACCAAAATCAAAAAAATTGGACTCGATTTGACCGAGATACAGACCCCTAAAAATTGAACAACCATAGGGGCGATTTTTTGAAATAAAAAAATTTTATCCAAATGATAGCTCATTCGAAAGAGCTCGTCAAGATGAGTCGAAAGACACCAAAATCAACGTGATTAGACATGGTTTGACAAAGTTATGCCATTATGTAGACCAAACGGAGTCGGCGACTTATGTCATAACTTTGTCAAATCTTGTCCAATTCTATAATCGACCAATTCTATAATCTAAGTCTGACTGACCATTTTATAATACTTTGAAGAAGGGAAAAGGAGGGGGGGTACGAAATTGAATATTACCATAAAGAGATATTAAGAAATTTGGAGGAATATCTAGTGATTTTAAGGGAAATCAATAATTTAAAAGGATCAAGGTAATTAATGAAATTTGGATAGGTTAAAAGGAATCTGGACATTTTATCCGTAGCCGACGTTTCTTTGGTCAGGGTTTATAGTAAGAACTAAATGTATTTGTTTGTAAACAGTTGCCCATCGAAAAAATATTAAAATAAACCCAATCCTTTTTTCATTTTTTAAATTTAATTTTTTCTCTAAAATGATCCGAAAATGTCGATCCGCAAATGTCACACTATGAAAATGGGTACGGCCCAAGTAGGCGCGCGGCCAAGTAGGCGCAAAGTCATAACCTCCTTCAAAATTTCCGAATCTTACCAAATTTGGTATTAAACGATTCCTCTCATCGAGTTAAAGAGATTGGTACCAAAATTGTTAAGGTTTATAAATTTTTCAGATAGTTATGGCTTTGCACCTACTTGGCTGCGCGCCTACTTGGGCGTGTCCCTATAAAAAGATCTTCTATCTTTAGAAATAGACCTTTTAGAAATGGAATCGCCTACAAGTGTCTATAAGAGGACCCGTCGCTTAGATTAAATTAGAGTTGATTATACAATCAAACCGCGTAAATTTCAATTCTAAAAATTACCAGGAAGCCAATTTTTTATGCTATAAAAATCAACAAGAAAATCATTTTGATCATCGATAACCAAATTATTAATTATTTCCAAGAAATGAGAGTAAATTGAAGTTATAGCCCCAACTTTCTCAACAAAACAAGGTTGTAACTAAAAAAACAAAAAATATAAGTTATATGTAAAATTAATAAAACTTCTGATTTTAGACGCGGATTTACATCCTCAGGCCACTCATACAAAGGTAATGTCAGAATCTAGAATTTTTATTAATTTTTATAATTGAATAAGGAAAGCCTTCGACACCCCATACGCCAGCCAAACTATGTATTACGACTAAAGAGTTGCTTCATAAGCACATTTAGCCAAATCTAAACGCATCTTTTGAAACTTTAAAACATTCTCAGAAAATACTTCCTTTGAATCATAATTAAAATCTTTATCTGATTATCATGCACTGACTTGCCATTTTGTCACTTAACATTTTCACAAAAGAAACCCTGTCTTAAATCACACTCCATAGCGAATTAACAAAAAATTTATCAAAACATTATCAGGTATTGAGCATTAATGACTTAATGACGTAAAATGAAAGAAAACATTATTTAAAATCATGTCATGTGCCTTAACCACATCAACATTCCGCTAAAATCTGATTCAAAATTCAACACATCAGCTACTTAAAAAGCGAACAAAAACCGCATAGCATAGAAAAGTAAAGAAAAAGAACTGGCACTCCTAAAAGCGACTGACTTAACACGGGAACGTTGAGCAACAGCAGCGATTGGTTTAAAAAAGGATCAATGAGTACAAGCTCAACAACGAGCTCAACAACAAAAAGCCCAAGCTAACTAAGCAAGCGTCTTCTACATCGACTGACTTGGCAAGGAATGTTGAGCTGCGGCACACGTTCAGAAGAAAGGTGACGCTCTAAAGGTAGCGTTTGATGAATGGAGAGTTTAAATAGTACCCAGTCAGGCTTATTTCAAAATCAAAACACAACTCTGACTGCTTCAACATTCCAAGTTGCAATGCTTTACTAATAAAGCCACCATTTTCAAACTTCTAAATCAAACTCACACAAACAAACAGACACAAAATCGGCCTGCATATAAAGACTGACCATTTTGTACAATGTCCGGGGTCAAATTCCGAATTCGGGTCCGGGATTCGGCTTTTTCAAAATACGAGCTCAGATTCGTAATCAGTATATTTTTTACCCTAGAAAAATCCTTTTTCTTATTTTTAAACTTTTTTTCGGAGAAACCCCAATTCTCCGGGATTGCCACAAAATCCATAATAATACTATAATTAGATTATAAAACTTTTAGGATACTAACGTCTGAAGTGCGAACAAATCCAAGTATACCAGTTGGAATATCTAAAATTTAAGTTTTGCTTAAAAAAGCAATCAATAATACCTTCAAGACGCACGTTTAACTCAGCCAAAGGTTTTTTATGTAAATAAGATGCTGCTTGTCTCATTGGATTTTGAAAAATCCAAATAATCCGATTTAAAGCAGTAATGATTTCATTTTTATACTGAAAATTAAAATTTTAGGGGTACAGCCCAAAAGGGGCCATAACGGCGCAAAGCCATAACTTACTAGAAAATTTTTGGCTTTTATCAATTTGGGTATGGTTTTGCGCCTTTATGGGCACAAAAATTTTAGAAGTTAGTTTTTTAATTTTTCCTTTTATATAATTTTTTTCAAAGTGCTAAACCTACTTTTTTAAAAAGAATTATCCATTGTTTAAAAATTTTAATAACTGAAAAATCGAATATTCTAGATACTCGAATTTTTGTCAATTTTGGATTAAAATGAAAAAAATTAATAATTTCAATTAATTGTTCGGAGGGTAAAATAATTTTATTTTTTTTCATTTTATTTTTGTGAAGGAGTCAAAAAATTTGGAAATTGAAATTAAAACTGGGAGCAGAATTAACCAAACGACGTGAAATTAAATACTCAATTCGGCATAAGCTAGGGGTGTGTTTTGAATTTTTTAGTTTCCCATTCCCCAACACTGGGTACATCCCAAAACGGCGCCGGCCATGACGGCGCAAAGCCATAACTTGCTGGAAAATGTCTTGCCCTTGTCAATTTTGGTACCAATCTCCCTAGCTCGATGTGAGGAATCGTTTGATACTAAATCTGGTAAGATTGGGAAATCTTGAAGTAAGTTATGGCTTTGCGCCGTTACGGCCGCGCGCCGTTTTGGGCGTGTCCCCCATACTATGTCGATATTCCTCCTTAATTAATTTCACACTATTTCCCTATGGCATTCTTAATGAGAGAAAAAATTCAAAATTCAAAGGATCACATTTCATAAAAGAAATCAATTATGCCAGTGAAAGACTGCTGGGAATGCCAGCAAAACACCCCCTAATCTTTCTTCTCATTTTACCTTCCTAGACAACCCTTTCCCCAAATTATTTAAACTTTAGGTGTGTTTTTCTGAGTTCTTTTGGGGTAAAAATTTAAAATTTTCCCTTTAAATTTTTAACTTTAGGGGAGTCTGTATCTCCTCTTTCACCTAAAAACGAGAATTTTCCGTTTAGATTTTTGATATTTTTTAGACGTTGCTCTTTAAAAAAATCAATATTTTTTTAGATCTTATTAGTTTTTAACAATTAAAATAATGCCTCAAAAAGACGAAAATTTATCACAAAATGAGGACTTAACAGCCGAACATTTGAAGAATTCAGGAAATGAACTTTTCAGTTTGGACAAGTTTTCTGAGTCTGTTGATAGTTATAGTCAAGCATTGGCATTGAAACCGGACAACAAATTGAGGTTAACTCTTTTGAAGAATAGAGCGATGGCCAGACTTAAATTGGAAGACTTTGAGGGAGCTGAAAGTGATTGTGATGAAGGTTAGTGGTTTTTTAGAAAAAATTTGGGGAGAATTTTGGGGTTTTTTTTTTTAAATTTTTAAGGTTTTAAAATTATTTTTCACAGTTGTTTAACGTTCCGACAGGGGAAAATTTCATTTTTTTGATTTTAATGACTTATGATTTCAAACTTTAATTTTGTCCAATTAAAAAAAATTTTTTTGTAATTTTTAAAATTTAAAAAAAAATTTTTTTTCAGCATTAAAATTGAGCCCAAATGATGCCAAAGCATTGTATAGACGAGCACTTGCAAGAGAGAAACTGGATAAAATTGGTTCGGCATTTACTGATGCAAAAGAAGCTTTGAGACTTTTGCCTAATGACAGGTTTATTTTTTTGATTCTTAATTTTTAATAAAAATTTCATTGAATTTAACGGGAAACTAAAAGGTTCGATGCCTGGCCACAAATTTGTTTTGTTTACAAAGGGGAAAATATTTTTGCGCCCCCTTCCCAAAATTTTTTCTTTTTCCCCATTTCGGGGGGAGGGGGAATTCCCCCCTGGCTACGGGTTTGGTCGTTTAACTTTTGGGTCCGCAATTTAAAAAATAATTTTTTTTTCAAAGGTCCTTAACTGAATTGTGTGCTCGACTAGTTAAATCAAATTCTGAAAGATTAAAACAAACAGAAAGCACTGAAAGCAAAACTAAAGAAATGATGAAATTGGCTTTTGAAAATGGTGGAAAGGAGGGGGAAATGCAAATTAAGGTTATTTTTTTGGAAAAATTTGGGAAATTTTTTGAAAAGTTTTTTGGGGTTTTTGGACTATTTTTGAGTATTTCAACGTCTCTATGGGTTTTTTAAATTAAAAAATTTTTTTCTAGGCTTTAAATAATTTATTGGTTCTTTGCCGCGATTCTGCAGACGGCGCCAACAAAGTGTGGAATAATGGAGAAATTGTAACTCAACTTTTGTCAATTATTATAAATGTGGAGAAAAATTCTGATAATGAAGCGTTAGCGGCTGTTCGAGTTCTGTCTGAATTGACTGGAAAATCGAGAGAAAGGGTTTTTATTTTTTATTATTTTTGATTTTGATCATTTTCTTGTTTGAAAAATTTTTGAATTGACCGGGAATAATTAGGAAAATAGACAGGGATAAGATTAAGAGTTTTCTATTTATGTTAGTTTATGTCTCCTCGCTTTTTTCAATTTCTCTAGATTTTTATAAATGTTTAAGTCCAACTCTTTCTAGTTTTTTTATAGTTCATCGTCTGGCCAAGACTGGGGTTTTCATGCCCAATAGCCCGTAAACCGAGTATTATTATTAAATTCAGGTTTTTATCGAGGTTAGAGGTTTTAGGAATATTGACCTGGGGCTTTTCAAAAAAAACTTGCAATTTGAAAATTTCGAACTATCATATTGGGGAATAATCTTTCAAAACAATTTTTTAAAAGGCAATTCAAACAATGGAACTTTTCGGTGGTGCCCAAATTCTTACACGTCTGATAGCAGCTAGAAAACCTTTAGTATTTGTGGAGGCTGCGTCAACAGTCATTCAACATGTATTTAATGGACTTGCTGCAATGGATAGATCAAAAGAGATTAAACCGTGTGCTGAAACTGTTGAGAAAAATAAATGTAAGAGAGGGAAGTGAAATTTAAAAAAGTCTTTTAGAAAATATTAAAGGGTTTTAGCTTTAAGATCATTTTTTATGAGACCAGTGAGGGAGTTTTTTGTGACCGTTTAGGGGGTGTGGGGTTCGAACCCCTTCAAGACCCTTTCGATTTTTATTTTATTTCTTTGTTAAATTTATTTTTTTATAGGCTTATCTTTATCTTCGGAGCGTTTTATAACACTAAAAGCTTGAAATAACAAAACCCCAAAATCCCTTGAAATACCAAATGTCAAATACCAACCACGGGGGATTTTCGATTAAGAAAAATTTTTTTCCAAAAATTTCAGTGCCAATTTTATGTGTTGGAGGGGAAGGGTGTAGGTAGGGTTCGATACCGTTCAGCGCCCTCTATTTTTAACTGCTGTTTCCTATCTTATGAAATTTAAGTTTCTAGTCTAATATTTATTTAAAAAACGTAATTTTAAAATTTTCAGGCATTTTATCTTAATTTTATTATTTTTTTCAAAAATTTAAGTGCCAATCCTCCGTATAATTCTTGAATTGGAAGAAATGTTGACAGACCCAAAATTTGATGTTTTTGTTAGAGAATGTGTAATTGATTTGCTAATGAAGAATTTAATGCATATGGATGGGGGATTGCCTAGAGGATGGTCTTGGCGTTTTATTGAAGGAAGGGGACTTTATAGAATGTTACATTTGGCTACTCAAGTACCCGAATTGTGTGATTACCCAGTTTCTGCTGAAACACGCCAACATGTGGCTATTTTTCTTACTCGTTTATATGATGATATGGTTAGTTTTTCTTTAATTTTTCTGTTTAAATTATTGTTTTTAATTTAAAAATTTAAAATCCGCAAGTTTAGTCCGCAAATTTAATTTGCAAGTTTAGTCCGCAAATTAAATCTGGGTAACTTTTCCGCAAATTTAATTTGCTAATTCGCGCATTTTTCCCTTTCTATCCTCCCTATTTTGCGGCACAAAATGAGTTTTCCGCAAATTTTGTGTGGACAAAAATAGGTTTTATGCAACTTTGTTGCGGACAACAATCTCCTATTTTTCCGGACAAATTCGGCTGTCCGCAAATTTTTGCGGACAAAATCGAGTGTCCTTACATTTTTGCGGATAAAATTGGTTGTCCGCACAATTTTGCGGATAAAATTTTTTGTCAGCAAGTTTCTTGCAGACAATCACTTTTGAGTGTTAAATATAATTTTTTCTAATCTAACTTTCAAAAATTTTTTCCAAAAAAACCAGGTTTTCGATCAACGTCGCGCTCTTTATTCAGAAGTTGTTAAAAATGTTTTTGATGGCCTATTAATCGACATTGACCAAAGAATTTCCAAAATTAAATTGGTAGCTCTATTAATAACTTTAATGCAAGGTCCAGTAGATGTTGGTTTTAATCTTTTAACAAACGATGCAATTACTGGAATTATGTTGTCTATGGCTGATGTTGGAAATGGGGATAATTTACAACAAAGCTTGGCTGTTGAATTAATTGTTTTGTCTGTTAGTAAATATGAGAGGGCAACTGCTTTGATTAAACAAGGATTGGTTTGTTTTTATTTTCTAATTTTTTAGTTAGGAGATTTTTTTGGAATATTTAATTTTAAAAATCGGATATTGTTAATAGGGTGTCCGCAAATTTCTTGCGACAGTAAAAATCCGCAAAAATTTTTGCGGATGAGTACTTTTTGGTAAATCTGTCCGCAAATGTTTTTGCGGACAATAGAAAATCCGCAAATGTTCTTGCGGACAATAAAAATTCGCAAATTTTTTGCGGACAATAGAATTTTTTTGCAGACAATAAAAATCTGCAAATTTTTTGCGGACAAAAATCATTGCGGGCAGAATCTTTTGTTAGTACGGAACGTAATACGGTACAGTAAAATTCTAAATTCTATCAAGTTCTGGGTTCTAATTGCTTATTTTCTATAAATATTTAAATATTTTTAAGCCAGTATTAAAAAAGCTTTATCGTTCTGAAGATCAAAATGTTCGAGTTCGTGCTTTGGTAGGTTTATGTAAATGTGCATCTTCTGCTGGGGATGATTGCAGGTTTTTTTCTAAATTTTATTTTAAGTTTAAAAAAATATTTTTTTTTAAAGTCGTCAACCTATGGATGATCAATCTAGAACAAAATTGGCAATGGCTTGTAGGAAATATTTAGTAGTTGAGAATGCTAATAAATATTCGGTATATAAAATTTATTTTGTAAGAATTTTAAATTTCTATAAGGAAAAGGGGTTTTTTGGTTACTTCAAAATTTTTTTGGGATTTTTTAAATTTATTTTAAATAAGTTATTACTTGATTAGATTAAAATCCATTTTTGTGTTTATTAATAAAATTAATGGGAATTCCCCTTCCTATTTGGGCTAAAATTGTTTGGAATAGTGTATTGTTTGGTGTGGTGTAGTGGTTAGGTGTTTTGGTTCTAATTTTGTTAGTTAAAATTTGCTTTTGGGTTCGATTCTTTTTGGTGTTTAAGCATTATTTAACTTCTTTAATTTTCAAAAAAAATTTTTTTCAATTTTTAAAATTTGTTTTAGCTATTTAATTTTTTTTTTTAATTTTTTGGACCAGAAAAATATTTTTTTTTAATTTTTCTTATTTAAAAAAGGTTGATGTTCGCCGTTTTGCTTGTGAAGGCCTTTCATATTTATCTTTAGATGCTGAAATTAAAGAACAAATTGTATGTGATACAGAATTACTTAAATCTTTAGTTGAATTGGCAAAAAATGCTGGTGCTCTATGTGTTTATACAATGGCTGCTATTTTTATGAATTGTGCAAATGCTTATGAAAAACCTAAAATTGATGAAGAAATGATTAAGTTTGTTTGTTTTTTCAACTAAAAAAGATTTTTTTTTGATTTTGACTTTTATTTCAGAGACCTTAACAATACACCTCAAATTAATCTCCATTTTAAAAATTTGTTGATCATTAGGAAAAGGGTTTTTAAGAAACCTGAACTTTTTTCTACCCGAAATCCTACCCGACATTTTCCCTTTTAATCCTTTAACTGACCCGAATTGAAGCTCGATTCGATATTCGAAACCTGGATTGTTTTAGCCTAACCCAAGCTGAAGAAATTTTGAAGCCCGCCCTGACTTTTTTCTCTACCTGTGATATCCTTGTTTTAGATTGAGTGCTGGACAATAAACCAATTATTTTAGATGCTTATTATAACACAATTTTTTAATCAAAAAATGTGTTAGCTTAACATTGAATTAGATTTTTTAATTTTAGATAATTTACATAATCTTGAAAAAAAATTTTTTTTTCAACAGACTAGCTCAATTTTCCAAACATCATGTACCTGAAACACACCCAAAAGATGCTGATTCTTTTGTTGAAAAAAGGATAAGACAAATGGTTTAATTTTTAAATTTTTTTTAATAAAATTAAAAATAAAATTATTTAAAGGTAAAAGCTGGTGCTGTAACTGCATGTGTGCTTGTTTCTAAAACTGAAAGTAAAAGTGCTTTGGATAATTTGGCAAGGTGTATATGTGCATTTAGTGCTTTTGAAGATCTTTCTGGTTTGTTGAAAATAATTTTTTTTTGCTTGAATTTTTTATTTTTTTTTTTAAAAATTTAAGTAATATTTCGAAAATTAAGCGTTTTTTAATTTTTTCAAGTGGACATTTTGTCCCACTTCTAAAAATTTTTTTCCGCAAATTTTTTTTTAATTTTTAGAAGCATTTTACACCATTTTAATATTTCGAAAAATTGTGTGTTTGGTTTTCCCTTTGTTTTTACTGAAAATGGACATTTTGTCCCACCTTTAAAAATAATCTTTTTTCTGAAGAAATTTTAATTTCTATTGAAAGAAAATTTTTTTTTTTAATTTAATTTAAATAGGTCAAATAATAAGCGAAGGTGGTGCCAAACTTTTACTTCAATTATATAAAGAATGCACTGCAGATGGAAAAATTAAAGCAGCACATGCTATTGCACGTTTAGGTTTATTTTTAAATTTTATTTTTATAATTAAAATTTAATTTCTAGGTGCCCATAATGATCCAAATATTGTTTTTGTTGGCCAAAGAATGTATGAAGTAGTTAAACCTTTAGTTGATTTATTACATCCTGATGGTATTTAATTTTAATTTTTATAATTAAAATACAGTTGGACCTCGATATAAGATGTACCTTTTTGGGTTGAAAAATTCGTATAGATTACTTAAAAGTCATTGTCGTTAAAAAGGAGGATTTTATTTCACCTATTTTATCCCATTTTTTCTTTTCTGTCGTAAGACGAAAAGCGGTGTATATTTAACAGGGATGTCACGGGTTAAGGAAGAAGTCGGGTCGGGTTTTCAAAATTTTCTTCAGATTGAGGTTTAAGGTTAACCATCAATTTTACTGATATGTACTATAGTATGTTAACACTTAAATCGAATATTAAATTTTGAGTGTATTTTATAGCGAGATCCTACTATAATTTTTTGTTAAAATTTTATTCTCAAAAAAATTAATTTTTTTCTAGTTGAGGGCCGTGCAAATTATGACAGTTTATTAACTTTAACAAATTTGGCATCAATTAGTGATTCTGTCCGTAAAAGAATTTTACATGAAAGAGCATTACCCAAAATTGAAGAATATTGGTTTGATCCAACCCATGAAGAATTGAGGGCTGCTGCTGCTGAACTTTTACTTAATTTACTTTTTTGTGAAGATTATTATAAAGAAGTTATTAAGGTACTTTGAAGGGAGGGGAAAAATTTTTCTGTTAAATCTTAATAAGGGGGCATCTAACAAGGGAACATTCCGAACTACCACTTAAAATTTTTGCGATGAATTGTGTGTAGACCATTGTGTAGAGCAATAGCAAATCGACCCTGCTCTTCACATTGGTGTATTGCTGGTAGTAGTTAGGAATTTTTGGTGGTAGTTCTGAATGTTTACTTGTAAGAAAAAAAAATTTAAAAATCATGATTTGAAGAAAAAGTTCCTCATTTGAGGAAAAAAAAAAAAGTTCCTCATTTGAGGAAAAAGTTCCTCAACGAATTCCCAAAAATTTTCTGGGAAAATTTTTCGGGAAATTTATTTTGGGAAATTTTCTGGAAAAAAATTTTTTTTCAAAATAACTTTTGGAAATTATTTTTGATAATTTTTCCGATCCCTAATATATTTAATTAGTCAATAATATATTTTTTTTTGCCTAATTTTTAACCCCTCAAAATATAAAAAAATAAATTTTATATAGCCAGGAACAGACCGTGCCAAAGTTTGGGCCCTTTACTGTGATGAAGGCGACACAGAAACTGATCGTTTACGACTTGCATCAACAGCTGGTTTTGCTATATTAACAGAGGATAAAGAATATTGTTCAAGAATTATTAAAGAAATTTCAAGTAAAAGTTGGGTAGAATTATTTAAAGAAATGGCAATGGCTGAAAGACCAGAATTACAAAGAAGAGGTTTAATTGGGTTAGCAAATATGGTTGAATATGGAGGGGAAATGGTTGCTAGTGAAATTATGGGGGTAAATATTTTTTAAAGGGGGAATAATTCTGATTTGTAAATTAATTTTTAAAAATTGTAATTCTGTTTAATTCTGATTTTTATTTAATTTCTGAATTGTAATTCTGATTTGTATTTCTCTGAAATTCTGCTTAATTCTGATTTTATTTAAATTTTTAAAATTTTAATTCTGATTTGTAATTATGATTTGTAATTCTGGTTGTTATTAGAGTGTTTTAAGGTATTATCTTATATAGTTCTGATTTTTATTTCTTTTTCTATTACATTAAATAATTTTTAATTCTGATTTTGCTCAGTTCTGATTTAATTCTGATTTTCATTTAATTTTTGAATTATAATTCTGGTTATTGAAATATGTGTATGTTCATGTTAAGTAATTTTAGGTGTATTTCTCTTTCTATTATTAAATAATTTTTAATTCTGGTTTTATCCAGTTCTGATTTAAGTCGTATTTACAATTCTATAATAATTTTTTTAATTTCAAACTTCTGATTTTTTTGGTTCTGATTTTTCAAAATTCTGATTTTTTGGGTTTTTCGTTTTTGTTTTTTCCTTTGGGTTGTAGTCTGTTTTTTCTATCCTGATTTTTCCTAGTTTTTCTCGTTATGATCTTCCTGATTTTTCTGTTCTGTTTTTCTGATCTATTTTTCTATTTTTTTTTGAAAATTCTGATGTTTAAAATTTTGTTTTTCTCCTTTCAGAGTGAGATTTTCCGTGTTCTTGTGGCTATAACAAAATTGGAAGGTGATGCAGCTACTGGTCGTGAAGAAGCTCGTAAAGAAGCACAGCGTGCATTAAATGCTGCTCAAAAATTAGGATTAATAGCTCCAACAGATCGACAGCTTTATGAAAGAATGGAAAAAATAAAATTTGAAAATAAAAATGAAACAACAGCTCTTGCAAGTGTTTTGGAGGAGGAAAAGGTAGAAGAAGCTGAAAATAAAGGGGAAGAAGGGGATAAAGAGAATGGAAAATAATAAGGAAATTTATTCGTTGAATTTGCATTTTTTTAAATTTTAGGAATATGAATACAGTTGGACCTTGTTTTTAAGTAAACCCTTGGGGCATGAAAAATTTAAAGTAAAATTTATGACTTTTTTTCTTATTCTGATTTTTTAAAAATCACTTGAATTACACCTTTGGGGTATAAAAAAATTGTACATTAAATTTGGTTTATTTTGGGAAATTTATTTTTGAGTTTGCATTTTTTACAATTAGGAATATGAATACAATTGGAGCTTGTTTTTAAGTACATCCGTGGGGCATAGAAAAATTCAACTATTAGTATCTAATTTGTAAGTAAGGTAGGTGCTTCCGGAAAGTGTATCGCTTAACTTACAGAAAATTTACCTTTAATTTAAAATATGAGGCTGTTTGTGGGTCTACCTACCTAAAATAAAGGTCTAACTGTATTTCGAATCTCTCTACTATTTAACTACTAAGTCATTTAATTAATATTTTGAGGCAATACTTAATTCATATTTTAGTAATCTTGCATAATTCTTTTTAAAAAATCTTTTACTTGTTTTCTGTGCCTTATTTTGTTAAGATAAAGTGCCTTAAATTTTGATAAATTAATTTCTTGATTCCTGTTTTTTAATTAATTTATAGGAAATAAATTTGAATCAGGGCTGGCCGAAATTTCGTTTCGCTATTTCGGGCCCTTTTTTACATTTCGTTTCGATTCGAAAAATTTTTTTTTCGGCAAGTTCTGATTGGAGTTCTGATTGGAATAATTCAATAGGCCAAAATGAATGGGGAGGTGGAATGCCAAAGTAGTAAGGCTGTACCCCGTCCCAAAAAGTCGGATAATTTTGAAAAATGCTTTACAAATTTTTATATAAAAAATTTTTTAGTAAAATTTTTTTATCAAAAAATTTAATAAAAAAATTAGTAAAAAATTCACCATTGGACGTGTTTTATTATTTTACCTATTTAAATGGGGATTTATTAAAATTATATAATAATGATATTTAATTCAACATTGTGTTGAATTGAAGGCTTAGACACAGAAAGGGATTAAAAACTACTTAAATCCATTTAAAAAAATACTCAAAAATTTAATCACACAACTAAACATGTTATCTCTCACATTAAAATAATGATATATTTTAATAATAAATTTTTTAATAATAATACTATTAACTAAAAATTTTATTTAAAAATTTTTTTTAAATATCGAATAAATTTAAATTTAATATACCGCAAATACAAGCCCTGAGATTGTATTTATCACTCTGACTTGCCTTGTATTAGATTTGGTTTGTATTAGAGAGACCGGGCTTATTGAAGGTTTTTGTCCACTAGATTGACTCAGTTTTCCAAGTTACTTCGAATGACATATCACTTGTCGAGTCCCAATATCCTCATTAGAGACTGGACTAAGGTCATTTTGAATGGGCTTGTATTAGAGAGTGGGAGGATTTACGGTAAAATTAAAATTAAAAAAAAATTTTTTTCAAAAAGGTAACCCAAAAGAATGATTAATTCTGCACATTTCTTAAGGCAGAGAATGCCTTCATTAATAATATTCCTTTTATTTTTGAGCATACTTTTAATAATGTCACAATTCACAAATGCAACTGTTAGAGAAAGAAGACAATGTTAATTTTTATATTAACTTGAATATAAGTTTCCGGAAGGAATAAATAAATTCCGGAAATTTTAATTAAATTTAAAGAAAACTACTTTCCGGATAGATTAATATGTATTACAATTGGAAAGAATTAAATATTTAGATTCCGGAAAGTTGTAATTAATATTTTTCTTCCGGAAGGTTGTAATTAGTTCTTTCCGGAAGATTGTAATTAATATTTTTCCGGAAAGTTGTAATTATTTTTTTTCCCGGAAGGTTGTAATTAGTTCTTTCCGGAAGGTTGTAATTAGTTCTTTCCGGAAGGTTGTAATTAGTTCTTTCCGGAAGATTGTAATTAATATTTTTCCGGAAAGTTGTAATTAGTTCTTTCCGGAAGATTGTAATTAATATTTTTCCGGAAAGTTGTAATTATTTTTTTTCCCGGAAGGTTGTAATTAGTTCTTTCCGGAAGGTTGTAATTAGTTCTTTCCGGAAGGTTGTAATTAGTTCTTTCCGGAAGGTTGTAATTAGTTCTTTCCGGAAGGTTATACTATTTTTTCCGGAAGATTGTAATTAATATTTTTCCGGAAAGTTGTAATTAGTTCTTTCCGGAAGATTGTAATTAATATTTTTCCGGAAAGTTGTAATTATTTTTTTTCCCGGAAGGTTGTAATTAGTTCTTTCCGGAAGGTTGTAATTAGTTCTTTCCGGAAGGTTGTAATTAGTTCTTTCCGGAAGGTTATACTATTTTTTCCGGAAGATTGTAATTAATATTTTTCCGGAAAGTTGTAATTAGTTCTTTCCGGAAGATTGTAATTAATATTTTTCCGGAAAGTTGTAATTATTTTTTTTCCCGGAAGGTTGTAATTAGTTCTTTCCGGAAGGTTGTAATTAGTTCTTTCCGGAAGGTTATACTATTTTTTCCGGAAGATTGTAATTAATATTTTTCCGGAAAGTTGTAATTAGTTCTTTCCGGAAGATTGTAATTAATATTTTTCCGGAAAGTTGTAATTATTTTTTTTCCCGGAAGGTTGTAATTAGTTCTTTCCGGAAGGTTGTAATTAGTTCTTTCCGGAAGGTTGTAATTAGTTCTTTCCGGAAGATTGTAATTAATATTTTTCCGGAAAGTTGTAATTAGTTCTTTCCGGAAGATTGTAATTAATATTTTTCCGGAAAGTTGTAATTATTTTTTTTCCCGGAAGGTTGTAATTAGTTCTTTCCGGAAGGTTGTAATTAGTTCTTTCCGGAAGGTTATACTATTTTTTCCGGAAGATTGTAATTAATATTTTTCCGGAAAGTTGTAATTAGTTCTTTCCGGAAGATTGTAATTAATATTTTTCCGGAAAGTTGTAATTATTTTTTTTCCCGGAAGGTTGTAATTAGTTCTTTCCGGAAGGTTGTAATTAGTTCTTTCCGGAAGGTTATACTATTTTTTCCGGAAGATTGTAATTAATATTTTTCCGGAAAGTTGTAATTAGTTCTTTCCGGAAGATTGTAATTAATATTTTTCCGGAAAGTTGTAATTATTTTTTTTCCCGGAAGGTTGTAATTAGTTCTTTCCGGAAGGTTGTAATTAGTTCTTTCCGGAAGGTTATACTATTTTTTCCGGAAGATTGTAATTAATATTTTTCCGGAAAGTTGTAATTAGTTCTTTCCGGAAGATTGTAATTAATATTTTTCCGGAAAGTTGTAATTATTTTTTTTCCCGGAAGGTTGTAATTAGTTCTTTCCGGAAGGTTGTAATTAGTTCTTTCCGGAAGGTTATACTATTTTTTCCGGAAGATTGTAATTAATATTTTTCCGGAAAGTTGTAATTAGTTCTTTCCGGAAGATTGTAATTAATATTTTTCCGGAAAGTTGTAATTATTTTTTTTCCCGGAAGGTTGTAATTAGTTCTTTCCGGAAGGTTGTAATTAGTTCTTTCCGGAAGGTTATACTATTTTTTCCGGAAGATTGTAATTAATATTTTTCCGGAAAGTTGTAATTAGTTCTTTCCGGAAGATTGTAATTAATATTTTTCCGGAAAGTTGTAATTAGTTCTTTCCGGAAGATTGTAATTAATATTTTTCCGGAAAGTTGTAATTATTTTTTTTCCCGGAAGGTTGTAATTAGTTCTTTCCGGAAGGTTATACTATTTTTTCCGGAAGATTGTAATTAATATTTTTCCGGAAAGTTGTAATTAGTTCTTTCCGGAAGATTGTAATTAATATTTTTCCGGAAAGTTGTAATTATTTTTTTTCCCGGAAGGTTGTAATTAGTTCTTTCCGGAAGGTTATACTATTTTTTCCGGAAGATTGTAATTAATATTTTTCCGGAAAGTTGTAATTAGTTCTTTCCGGAAGATTGTAATTAATATTTTTCCGGAAAGTTGTAATTAGTTCTTTCCGGAAGATTGTAATTAATATTTTTCCGGAAAGTTGTAATTAGTTCTTTCCGGAAGATTGTAATTAATATTTTTCCGGAAAGTTGTAATTATTTTTTTTCCCGGAAGGTTGTAATTAGTTCTTTCCGGAAGGTTATACTATTTTTTCCGGAAGATTGTAATTAATATTTTTCCGGAAAGTTGTAATTAGTTCTTTCCGGAAGATTGTAATTAATATTTTTCCGGAAAGTTGTAATTAGTTCTTTCCGGAAGATTGTAATTAATATTTTTCCGGAAAGTTGTAATTATTTTTTTTCCCGGAAGGTTGTAATTAGTTCTTTCCGGAAGGTTATACTATTTTTTCCGGAAGATTGTAATTAATATTTTTCCGGAAAGTTGTAATTAGTTCTTTCCGGAAGATTGTAATTAATATTTTTCCGGAAAGTTGTAATTAGTTCTTTCCGGAAGATTGTAATTAATATTTTTCCGGAAAGTTGTAATTAGTTCTTTCCGGAAGATTGTAATTAATATTTTTCCGGAAAGTTGTAATTAGTTCTTTCCGGAAGGTTATACTATTTTTTCCGGAAGATTGTAATTAATATTTTTCCGGAAAGTTGTAATTAGTTCTTTCCGGAAGATTGTAATTAATATTTTTCCGGAAAGTTGTAATTATTTTTTTTCCCGGAAGGTTGTAATTAGTTCTTTCCGGAAGGTTATACTATTTTTTCCGGAAGATTGTAATTAATATTTTTCCGGAAAGTTGTAATTAGTTCTTTCCGGAAGATTGTAATTAATATTTTTCCGGAAAGTTGTAATTAGTTCTTTCCGGAAGATTGTAATTAATATTTTTCCGGAAAGTTGTAATTATTTTTTTTCCCGGAAGGTTGTAATTAGTTCTTTCCGGAAGGTTGTAATTAGTTCTTTCCGGAAGATTGTAATTAATATTTTTCCGGAAAGTTGTAATTATTTTTTTTCCCGGAAGGTTGTAATTAGTTCTTTCCGGAAGGTTGTAATTAGTTCTTTCCGGAAGATTGTAATTAATATTTTTCCGGAAAGTTGTAATTATTTTTTTTCCCGGAAGGTTGTAATTAGTTCTTTCCGGAAGGTTATACTATTTTTTCCGGAAGATTGTAATTAATATTTTTCCGGAAAGTTGTAATTAGTTCTTTCCGGAAGATTGTAATTAATATTTTTCCGGAAAGTTGTAATTATTTTTTTTCCCGGAAGGTTGTAATTAGTTCTTTCCGGAAGGTTATACTATTTTTTCCGGAAGATTGTAATTAATATTTTTCCGGAAAGTTGTAATTAGTTCTTTCCGGAAGATTGTAATTAATATTTTTCCGGAAAGTTGTAATTAGTTCTTTCCGGAAGATTGTAATTAATATTTTTCCGGAAAGTTGTAATTATTTTTTTTCCCGGAAGGTTGTAATTAGTTCTTTCCGGAAGGTTATACTATTTTTTCCGGAAGATTGTAATTAATATTTTTCCGGAAAGTTGTAATTAGTTCTTTCCGGAAGATTGTAATTAATATTTTTCCGGAAAGTTGTAATTATTTTTTTTCCCGGAAGGTTGTAATTAGTTCTTTCCGGAAGGTTGTAATTAGTTCTTTCCGGAAGGTTATACTATTTTTTCCGGAAGATTGTAATTAATATTTTTCCGGAAAGTTGTAATTAGTTCTTTCCGGAAGATTGTAATTAATATTTTTCCGGAAAGTTGTAATTATTTTTTTTCCCGGAAGGTTGTAATTAGTTCTTTCCGGAAGGTTGTAATTAGTTCTTTCCGGAAGGTTATACTATTTTTTCCGGAAGATTGTAATTAATATTTTTCCGGAAAGTTGTAATTAGTTCTTTCCGGAAGATTGTAATTAATATTTTTCCGGAAAGTTGTAATTATTTTTTTTCCCGGAAGGTTGTAATTAGTTCTTTCCGGAAGGTTATACTATTTTTTCCGGAAGATTGTAATTAATATTTTTCCGGAAAGTTGTAATTAGTTCTTTCCGGAAGATTGTAATTAATATTTTTCCGGAAAGTTGTAATTAGTTCTTTCCGGAAGATTGTAATTAATATTTTTCCGGAAAGTTGTAATTATTTTTTTTCCCGGAAGGTTGTAATTAGTTCTTTCCGGAAGGTTATACTATTTTTTCCGGAAGATTGTAATTAATATTTTTCCGGAAAGTTGTAATTAGTTCTTTCCGGAAGATTGTAATTAATATTTTTCCGGAAAGTTGTAATTAGTTCTTTCCGGAAGATTGTAATTAATATTTTTCCGGAAAGTTGTAATTATTTTTTTTCCCGGAAGGTTGTAATTAGTTCTTTCCGGAAGGTTATACTATTTTTTCCGGAAGATTGTAATTAATATTTTTCCGGAAAGTTGTAATTAGTTCTTTCCGGAAGATTGTAATTAATATTTTTCCGGAAAGTTGTAATTAGTTCTTTCCGGAAGATTGTAATTAATATTTTTCCGGAAAGTTGTAATTAGTTCTTTCCGGAAGATTGTAATTAATATTTTTCCGGAAAGTTGTAATTAGTTCTTTCCGGAAGATTGTAATTAATATTTTTCCGGAAAGTTGTAATTAGTTCTTTCCGGAAGATTGTAATTAATATTTTTCCGGAAAGTTGTAATTAGTTCTTTCCGGAAGATTGTAATTAATATTTTTCCGGAAAGTTGTAATTATTTTTTTTCCCGGAAGGTTGTAATTAGTTCTTTCCGGAAGGTTATACTATTTTTTCCGGAAGATTGTAATTAATATTTTTCCGGAAAGTTGTAATTAGTTCTTTCCGGAAGATTGTAATTAATATTTTTCCGGAAAGTTGTAATTATTTTTTTTCCCGGAAGGTTGTAATTAGTTCTTTCCGGAAGGTAATTAGTTGTAATTAGTTCTATTTTTTCCGGAAGATTGTAATTAATATTTTTCCGGAAAGTTGTAATTAGTTCTTTCCGGAAGATTGTAATTAATATTTTTCCGGAAAGTTGTAATTATTTTTTTTCCCGGAAGGTTGTAATTAGTTCTTTCCGGAAGGTTATACTATTTTTTCCGGAAGATTGTAATTAATATTTTTCCGGAAAGTTGTAATTAGTTCTTTCCGGAAGATTGTAATTAATATTTTTCCGGAAAGTTGTAATTATTTTTTTTCCCGGAAGGTTGTAATTAGTTCTTTCCGGAAGGTTATACTATTTTTTCCGGAAGATTGTAATTAATATTTTTCCGGAAAGTTGTAATTAGTTCTTTCCGGAAGATTGTAATTAATATTTTTCCGGAAAGTTGTAATTATTTTTTTTCCCGGAAGGTTGTAATTAGTTCTTTCCGGAAGGTTGTAATTAGTTCTTTCCGGAAGGTTATACTATTTTTTCCGGAAGATTGTAATTAATATTTTTCCGGAAAGTTGTAATTAGTTCTTTCCGGAAGATTGTAATTAATATTTTTCCGGAAAGTTGTAATTATTTTTTTTCCCGGAAGGTTGTAATTAGTTCTTTCCGGAAGGTTATACTATTTTTTCCGGAAGATTGTAATTAATATTTTTCCGGAAAGTTGTAATTAGTTCTTTCCGGAAGATTGTAATTAATATTTTTCCGGAAAGTTGTAATTATTTTTTTTCCCGGAAGGTTGTAATTAGTTCTTTCCGGAAGGTTATACTATTTTTTCCGGAAGATTGTAATTAATATTTTTCCGGAAAGTTGTAATTAGTTCTTTCCGGAAGATTGTAATTAATATTTTTCCGGAAAGTTGTAATTATTTTTTTTCCCGGAAGGTTGTAATTAGTTCTTTCCGGAAGGTTATACTATTTTTTCCGGAAGATTGTAATTAATATTTTTCCGGAAAGTTGTAATTAGTTCTTTCCGGAAGATTGTAATTAATATTTTTCCGGAAAGTTGTAATTATTTTTTTTCCCGGAAGGTTGTAATTAGTTCTTTCCGGAAGGTTATACTATTTTTTCCGGAAGATTGTAATTAATATTTTTCCGGAAAGTTGTAATTAGTTCTTTCCGGAAGATTGTAATTAATATTTTTCCGGAAAGTTGTAATTATTTTTTTTCCCGGAAGGTTGTAATTAGTTCTTTCCGGAAGGTTGTAATTAGTTCTTTCCGGAAGGTTATACTATTTTTTCCGGAAGATTGTAATTAATATTTTTCCGGAAAGTTGTAATTAGTTCTTTCCGGAAGATTGTAATTAATATTTTTCCGGAAAGTTGTAATTATTTTTTTTCCCGGAAGGTTGTAATTAGTTCTTTCCGGAAGGTTGTAATTAGTTCTTTCCGGAAGGTTATACTATTTTTTCCGGAAGATTGTAATTAATATTTTTCCGGAAAGTTGTAATTAGTTCTTTCCGGAAGATTGTAATTAATATTTTTCCGGAAAGTTGTAATTATTTTTTTTCCCGGAAGGTTGTAATTAGTTCTTTCCGGAAGGTTATACTATTTTTTCCGGAAGATTGTAATTAATATTTTTCCGGAAAGTTGTAATTAGTTCTTTCCGGAAGATTGTAATTAATATTTTTCCGGAAAGTTGTAATTAGTTCTTTCCGGAAGATTGTAATTAATATTTTTCCGGAAAGTTGTAATTATTTTTTTTCCCGGAAGGTTGTAATTAGTTCTTTCCGGAAGGTTATACTATTTTTTCCGGAAGATTGTAATTAATATTTTTCCGGAAAGTTGTAATTAGTTCTTTCCGGAAGATTGTAATTAATATTTTTCCGGAAAGTTGTAATTAGTTCTTTCCGGAAGATTGTAATTAATATTTTTCCGGAAAGTTGTAATTATTTTTTTTCCCGGAAGGTTGTAATTAGTTCTTTCCGGAAGGTTATACTATTTTTTCCGGAAGATTGTAATTAATATTTTTCCGGAAAGTTGTAATTAGTTCTTTCCGGAAGATTGTAATTAATATTTTTCCGGAAAGTTGTAATTAGTTCTTTCCGGAAGATTGTAATTAATATTTTTCCGGAAAGTTGTAATTAGTTCTTTCCGGAAGATTGTAATTAATATTTTTCCGGAAAGTTGTAATTAGTTCTTTCCGGAAGATTGTAATTAATATTTTTCCGGAAAGTTGTAATTAGTTCTTTCCGGAAGATTGTAATTAATATTTTTCCGGAAAGTTGTAATTAGTTCTTTCCGGAAGATTGTAATTAATATTTTTCCGGAAAGTTGTAATTATTTTTTTTCCCGGAAGGTTGTAATTAGTTCTTTCCGGAAGGTTATACTATTTTTTCCGGAAGATTGTAATTAATATTTTTCCGGAAAGTTGTAATTAGTTCTTTCCGGAAGATTGTAATTAATATTTTTCCGGAAAGTTGTAATTATTTTTTTTCCCGGAAGGTTGTAATTAGTTCTTTCCGGAAGGTTATACTATTTTTTCCGGAAGATTGTAATTAATATTTTTCCGGAAAGTTGTAATTAGTTCTTTCCGGAAGATTGTAATTAATATTTTTCCGGAAAGTTGTAATTATTTTTTTTCCCGGAAGGTTGTAATTAGTTCTTTCCGGAAGGTTATACTATTTTTTCCGGAAGATTGTAATTAATATTTTTCCGGAAAGTTGTAATTAGTTCTTTCCGGAAGATTGTAATTAATATTTTTCCGGAAAGTTGTAATTATTTTTTTTCCCGGAAGGTTGTAATTAGTTCTTTCCGGAAGGTTATACTATTTTTTCCGGAAGATTGTAATTAATATTTTTCCGGAAAGTTGTAATTAGTTCTTTCCGGAAGATTGTAATTAATATTTTTCCGGAAAGTTGTAATTATTTTTTTTCCCGGAAGGTTGTAATTAGTTCTTTCCGGAAGGTTGTAATTAGTTCTTTCCGGAAGGTTATACTATTTTTTCCGGAAGATTGTAATTAATATTTTTCCGGAAAGTTGTAATTAGTTCTTTCCGGAAGATTGTAATTAATATTTTTCCGGAAAGTTGTAATTATTTTTTTTCCCGGAAGGTTGTAATTAGTTCTTTCCGGAAGGTTATACTATTTTTTCCGGAAGATTGTAATTAATATTTTTCCGGAAAGTTGTAATTAGTTCTTTCCGGAAGATTGTAATTAATATTTTTCCGGAAAGTTGTAATTAGTTCTTTCCGGAAGATTGTAATTAATATTTTTCCGGAAAGTTGTAATTATTTTTTTTCCCGGAAGGTTGTAATTAGTTCTTTCCGGAAGGTTATACTATTTTTTCCGGAAGATTGTAATTAATATTTTTCCGGAAAGTTGTAATTAGTTCTTTCCGGAAGATTGTAATTAATATTTTTCCGGAAAGTTGTAATTATTTTTTTTCCCGGAAGGTTGTAATTAGTTCTTTCCGGAAGGTTATACTATTTTTTCGGAAGATTGTAATTAATATTTTTCCGGAAAGTTGTAATTAGTTCTTTCCGGAAGATTGTAATTAATATTTTTCCGGAAAGTTGTAATTATTTTTTTTCCCGGAAGGTTGTAATTAGTTCTTTCCGGAAGGTTATACTATTTTTTCCGGAAGATTGTAATTAATATTTTTCCGGAAAGTTGTAATTAGTTCTTTCCGGAAGATTGTAATTAATATTTTTCCGGAAAGTTGTAATTATTTTTTTTCCCGGAAGGTTGTAATTAGTTCTTTCCGGAAGGTTATACTATTTTTTCCGGAAGATTGTAATTAATATTTTTCCGGAAAGTTGTAATTAGTTCTTTCCGGAAGATTGTAATTAATATTTTTCCGGAAAGTTGTAATTATTTTTTTTCCCGGAAGGTTGTAATTAGTTCTTTCCGGAAGGTTATACTATTTTTTCCGGAAGATTGTAATTAATATTTTTCCGGAAAGTTGTAATTAGTTCTTTCCGGAAGATTGTAATTAATATTTTTCCGGAAAGTTGTAATTATTTTTTTTCCCGGAAGGTTGTAATTAGTTCTTTCCGGAAGGTTATACTATTTTTTCCGGAAGATTGTAATTAATATTTTTCCGGAAAGTTGTAATTAGTTCTTTCCGGAAGATTGTAATTAATATTTTTCCGGAAAGTTGTAATTATTTTTTTTCCCGGAAGGTTGTAATTAGTTCTTTCCGGAAGGTTATACTATTTTTTCCGGAAGATTGTAATTAATATTTTTCCGGAAAGTTGTAATTAGTTCTTTCCGGAAGATTGTAATTAATATTTTTCCGGAAAGTTGTAATTAGTTCTTTCCGGAAGATTGTAATTAATATTTTTCCGGAAAGTTGTAATTATTTTTTTTCCCGGAAGGTTGTAATTAGTTCTTTCCGGAAGGTTATACTATTTTTTCCGGAAGATTGTAATTAATATTTTTCCGGAAAGTTGTAATTAGTTCTTTCCGGAAGATTGTAATTAATATTTTTCCGGAAAGTTGTAATTATTTTTTTTCCCGGAAGGTTGTAATTAGTTCTTTCCGGAAGGTTATACTATTTTTTCCGGAAGATTGTAATTAATATTTTTCCGGAAAGTTGTAATTAGTTCTTTCCGGAAGATTGTAATTAATATTTTTCCGGAAAGTTGTAATTATTTTTTTTCCCGGAAGGTTGTAATTAGTTCTTTCCGGAAGGTTATACTATTTTTTCCGGAAGATTGTAATTAATATTTTTCCGGAAAGTTGTAATTAGTTCTTTCCGGAAGATTGTAATTAATATTTTTCCGGAAAGTTGTAATTAGTTCTTTCCGGAAGATTGTAATTAATATTTTTCCGGAAAGTTGTAATTATTTTTTTTCCCGGAAGGTTGTAATTAGTTCTTTCCGGAAGGTTATACTATTTTTTCCGGAAGATTGTAATTAATATTTTTCCGGAAAGTTGTAATTAGTTCTTTCCGGAAGATTGTAATTAATATTTTTCCGGAAAGTTGTAATTAGTTCTTTCCGGAAGATTGTAATTAATATTTTTCCGGAAAGTTGTAATTATTTTTTTTCCCGGAAGATTGTAATTAGTTCTTTCCGGAAGGTTATACTATTTTTTCCGGAAGATTGTAATTAATATTTTTCCGGAAAGTTGTAATTAGTTCTTTCCGGAAGATTGTAATTAATATTTTTCCGGAAAGTTGTAATTAGTTCTTTCCGGAAGATTGTAATTAATATTTTTCCGGAAAGTTGTAATTAGTTCTTTCCGGAAGATTGTAATTAATATTTTTCCGGAAAGTTGTAATTAGTTCTTTCCGGAAGGTTATACTATTTTTTCCGGAAGATTGTAATTAATATTTTTCCGGAAAGTTGTAATTAGTTCTTTCCGGAAGATTGTAATTAATATTTTTCCGGAAAGTTGTAATTATTTTTTTTCCCGGAAGGTTGTAATTAGTTCTTTCCGGAAGGTTATACTATTTTTTCCGGAAGATTGTAATTAATATTTTTCCGGAAAGTTGTAATTAGTTCTTTCCGGAAGATTGTAATTAATATTTTTCCGGAAAGTTGTAATTAGTTCTTTCCGGAAGATTGTAATTATTATTTTTCCGGAAAGTTGTAATTATTTTTTTTCCCGGAAGGTTGTAATTAGTTCTTTCCGGAAGGTTGTAATTAGTTCTTTCCGGAAGGTTATACTATTTTTTCCGGAAGATTGTAATTAATATTTTTCCGGAAAGTTGTAATTAGTTCTTTCCGGAAGATTGTAATTAATATTTTTCCGGAAAGTTGTAATTATTTTTTTTCCCGGAAGGTTGTAATTAGTTCTTTCCGGAAGGTTGTAATTAGTTCTTTCCGGAAGGTTATACTATTTTTTCCGGAAGATTGTAATTAATATTTTTCCGGAAAGTTGTAATTAGTTCTTTCCGGAAGATTGTAATTAATATTTTTCCGGAAAGTTGTAATTAGTTCTTTCCGGAAGATTGTAATTAATATTTTTCCGGAAAGTTGTAATTATTTTTTTTCCCGGAAGGTTGTAATTAGTTCTTTCCGGAAGGTTGTAATTAGTTCTTTCCGGAAGGTTATACTATTTTTTCCGGAAGATTGTAATTAATATTTTTCCGGAAAGTTGTAATTAGTTCTTTCCGGAAGATTGTAATTAATATTTTTCCGGAAAGTTGTAATTATTTTTTTCCCGGAAGGTTGTAATTAGTTCTTTCCGGAAGGTTGTAATTAGTTCTTTCCGGAAGGTTATACTATTTTTTCCGGAAGATTGTAATTAATATTTTTCCGGAAAGTTGTAATTAGTTCTTTCCGGAAGATTGTAATTAATATTTTTCCGGAAAGTTGTAATTATTTTTTTTCCCGGAAGGTTGTAATTAGTTCTTTCCGGAAGGTTGTAATTAGTTCTTTCCGGAAGGTTATACTATTTTTTCCGGAAGATTGTAATTAATATTTTTCCGGAAAGTTGTAATTAGTTCTTTCCGGAAGATTGTAATTAATATTTTTCCGGAAAGTTGTAATTATTTTTTTTCCCGGAAGGTTGTAATTAGTTCTTTCCGGAAGGTTGTAATTAGTTCTTTCCGGAAGGTTATACTATTTTTTCCGGAAGATTGTAATTAATATTTTTCCGGAAAGTTGTAATTAGTTCTTTCCGGAAGATTGTAATTAATATTTTTCCGGAAAGTTGTAATTATTTTTTTTCCCGGAAGGTTGTAATTAGTTCTTTCCGGAAGGTTGTAATTAGTTCTTTCCGGAAGGTTGTAATTAGTTCTTTCCGGAAGATTGTAATTAATATTTTTCCGGAAAGTTGTAATTAGTTCTTTCCGGAAGATTGTAATTAATATTTTTCCGGAAAGTTGTAATTATTTTTTTTCCCGGAAGTTGTAATTAGTTCTTTCCGGAAGGTTGTAATTAGTTCTTTCCGGAAGGTTATACTATTTTTTCCGGAAGATTGTAATTAATATTTTTCCGGAAAGTTGTAATTAGTTCTTTCCGGAAGATTGTAATTAATATTTTTCCGGAAAGTTGTAATTATTTTTTTCCCGGAAGGTTGTAATTAGTTCTTTCCGGAAGGTTGTAATTAGTTCTTTCCGGAAGGTTATACTATTTTTTCCGGAAGATTGTAATTAATATTTTTCCGGAAAGTTGTAATTAGTTCTTTCCGGAAGATTGTAATTAATATTTTTTCCGGAAAGTTGTAATTATTTTTTTTCCCGGAAGGTTGTAATTAGTTTTTCCCGGAAGGTTGTAATTAGTTCTTTCCGGAAGGTTGTAATTAGTTCTTTCCGGAAGGTTATACTATTTTTTCCGGAAGATTGTAATTAATATTTTTCCGGAAAGTTGTAATTAGTTCTTTCCGGAAGATTGTAATTAATATTTTTCCGGAAAGTTGTAATTAGTTCTTTCCGGAAGATTGTAATTAATAATTTTTCCGAAAGTTGTAATTATTTTTTTTCTCGGAAGGTTGTAATTAGTTCTTTCCGGAAGGTTGTAATTAGTTCTTTCCGGAAGGTTGGTAATTAGTTCTTTCCGGAAGGTTATACTATTTTTTCCGGAAGATTGTAATTAATATTTTTCTTCCGGAAGGTTGTACTTAATATATTTCCGGAAAATTGTAATTAATATTTTTGCGGAAGATTGTAATTAATATTTTTCGGGAAAGTTGTAATTTTCTTCTGGACAATTGTAATCAATTTCCGGAAAAATATAATTACTTTCCGGAAATAGTGATCAAATATACAAAATAAAATACAGAACATTCCGGAATTTTTATCAGGAAT